>OY986042.1:91258629-91693629 GCA_963920215.1 Nineta flava
TTTCATTGAACATCTTTTAAGACTGCGCCTCCAATAACAGAAGCTAAACGAATTATTATCCAGTCCATAATCAATTTTTCAGGTCGCAAACGAAAAACATCCAATAATTAATACGTAAAATTTTATTTTAACAATAGATCAATTTTTAATTGATTTTCTTTTTTACAATAATTTTTCAGTTCAATTTTCATATTTTGTTGATTTATTTTAAGTTTGTGATAATTTTCCATAGATAAATTTTATTTTAGCAATAGTTTTAACAAATAATTATTAAAATAATTTAAGTATTTTACTAATTATATACAAATATACTGAGAAACATTAAAATGGGATGAAATAAAACTTAATATGAAGTAATGATTGTCTAGAACTTATTCCATTTTCAAACTTAGGTCTTCTATTCGAGCAATGTAAAACTGCCGAATTTTATGTATTCTTTTAGACTGGGTTTTCTTAGTAACAGGTTTTTTTATGCCGTTATTCATTAACTGAAAATAGAAAAATTTGTATTCTTGATAAATATTTTCTAAACACCTAATTTTTCTCCAGTCCAGTTTTTAAAACGGCGGCTATAAAATATTATTATTCAAAATAGATTTAAGTTTTTATGTTTTTTTTATTTCAATCAAAAAAATATCGGTTGTGTCCTCTTTTGAAAAACACAAGTCGTCCCTCAAAAAACCTTGCAGTCCAAGATCAAGGTCACCATGATCTTAAAATGAGCCTTAAGTAAAAAAACGTCGAATCACTTAGGTATCTGGATCCGAAAACAGAATTAATATAGTCGCTACATTTGTTGATATTAGGATATTTTTATCGGTTGACGTATTTCCGAAAATCTTCTTCAAATTTTCTAGTAATAATTAAATTCTTTTAATAATTAACTTTTATAGTAGATTTGTGCCTTTCATTCAGTTGGTTTTCGAAAAACAATTTCGAATAAAAGTTTGAAGATTAAATCAGTCTGTAAAATTATAATTTTATTTATTTAGTGCTTTTTGTTCCATATGAAATATGTCTGCAATTTTTTGGCTAATGCGTTTCACATTTAAATATTTTTCAAGAGGAACAGATATAAATTCCACAATTTCCTTGATTTTTTCATAATCTATAAATCTTACCTCAAATTCTTCAATTACTATTTGTTAAGACATCGACAGCGAGAGACCAAAATTGGTTTCGCGATCGCGATAGACTTATTGGCTACTCCTGCTATTTGTCATTCTATTGATTTCTAAAACGTTTGGTCAAAACCGCATCAAAATCGGATAAGCCGTTCTAACGTGATGCGAAGACAAAGAATCTTCACAAACATTCACTAGATTCCAACTGAACTAATATTAATGCTGTAATTTATTACAATTTTAAAAGTTATCACATTTTTTATGTTTCTCAGCCATATTTATCATATTTATAACAATTTTTAACAAAAATTAATTTTTCTTATTATAAATGTTTATTTTTCTATACGTAAAAACTGTCCTTGAAACCCATTATAAAAATCAACAACAACAAAATACCAAATCAAATTATTTTGTCATTTTTAATTTATAAATAATAATAAAATAAAATAATAAATATAATGTAATAAATAATTGTTTAACTTAATAATAAATAAAATTTTATTATTGTTTACTCGAATCATTTAATAGTTTTATTTGAAATGTTTGTTTAAAATTATATTCAGAATTACTTAAAAACTTTATACAAAAGTTTATGACAATTTAGGAACGTTTCGTGAAACTCTGATTTATCGTAAATGTCAAAATCTATTCGATATCAGAGCCAGATTAATCCGAGCTATTAAAGTTTGGAAATCATATAGTAGATTAGTAAAGTGCCTTTTTTCGAATTCCGTTTCGCATTCTCAGAAAATTATGACCAAGGAAATTTTGAAAAAGTTGAAGTCCCGCGTAAAAAAGTTACAAAAAAAAAGGGGGGTTCGTTTTTTGCAAATACCTCAAAAACAATTGTAATTTAGTCTTATTTTTATTCATCCTCAGATGTCAAAAATTCCGGATCCACAACATCCCTGATACAGAGTATACAAATTTGTAAAAATCGAGAGGATTTTATGAACATCAATCTGCATATATACGATATTTTTCAAATGTCGACCTTTCTTATATAATCATTTTGTGAATTAAGGTTAGCAGAATTATTTTTTCTTAAAAAAAAATTTATTTAATTACTAATAATTGATTTTTTATTGAATAATTAGATAATTCTTTTCAGAAATCATATAACTGTTTTGTTAAACTGTTTTGTAAAAAATTATTATTAAATAATATCATAAATAAAATAATAAAGAAATCTGAATCCTTGATATAACACAAAATCATAATAAATATTATTATTATATTTACATTTAAAAATACAAAGACAAGGCCATTAATCAGATAAAAATATAAATAAAATGTTATCCAATTTAAATCCTGTTATACCAAGCGAACGAACAACAAGCACAAAGTACTTCGTTTATTATTCGTTTCAATAATTTTAATAATCTTGATGGAAAAATATTTTTAATTATATTAACAATTTTATTGTTTTTTTTATTGAATTTCATCTATATAAAATATTTATTCTATGATTCAATATTTCAATAGGTTATTTGAGTCGTTTGTATACCCGGTATATAATGTACACTTGGCCACTAAAGTTGATTTTAAAATCCATTATAATTATTATAGACTAGCATTACCCGTCGCGGCTTCGCCCGCAAAAATTTTGTAAAGCCCTTATAACCAAGTAACATAATATTTTCTCCCGTCAAGGACTGATAAATTATACACCTATACATCAATAAATTATACAACTATACCTTCCTCATGAATCATTTTTATAATATGTAAGGATCAATGTCTCAAAAACTTGACAAATTATATACTAAAACCTTCCTCGAGAACCACTCTATCTATTGGTGAAAACAGCATGAAAATCGGTGCAGTAATTTTTGAGTTTATTGCGAACAGGCACACAAATAGACAGACAGACGCGGCTGGGGGACTTTATTTTATACTATGTAAGGACTATAGAACACTTGACTTAACATTAGTGATCAGACAAGCATTGTTGTATTTAATATAGTACAAAATACAATTAAATAATTTATAATGGTTTAATACATAAAAATTTTTTGTGAAAATTAAATTTAATGGTCATTTAGCCTCACTTTTAACTTCTGTAAATTTGTAAAAAGTCTAATTGTATCGTAACAAATTACGATATAATTACGGGGCTACAATAAGTAAATCACTTGTAAAATAATATTTGCTTCGTGTCAACAAGCCTATTGTGAAGAAATAGGAGAAAAATGATTTTGACTAAATAAAAAATTTCGCATTTTTCACAATTTTTAATATATTTACTTATGTGAATCTCGTTTGTCAACAAATTAGTGCTGAGTTATGTTTTTAATTTTGTATTAACTACAAAAATTTTATTGACACGAATATGATCACTGTGCCGTCATCAGTTTTTAGCTTTTGTGCAGTCATAAATAAATCTATTTTTTAGTAGAAACTAACTTCATAATTCTTGTTCTTTTTTATAATTATTGCATTTATTTTTTAAATTATATCCATTTGGTTTTCGGGAAATTGTTACGAATATAAGCTGTTCGTTGTAACTTTTTAACCCGACTTCAAAAAGGAGGATGGTTCTCAATTCGTCTGTATTTTATTTTTTTTTTTAATGTGTGTCACCTCAGAACTCCGTCATTTATGAACCGATTTTGAATTTTTTTTTGCTTTAAAGGGTTTGGTTTCCCATTGGTTTCATTGGCACCAAATCGCATTCTGATGAGGGGATCCCCGGAAAATCGAGGAAAATCCTCATTTTATATGTGATAACCCATTTCTGGGTAAATTTTTTTTTTGAAAGGGTATACTCATTCATAATGGGAAAATAAAAAAATTTTTTTAAAAACCGGCTTCAAAAAAATTTTTTACAAAAAAAAACCGACCTCAAAAAAAAAATTTTTACAAAACAAAATGCATGTATTGTTATTTTTGGAGGCGGTGTCAGCATAGAGAAATTCACATAACTTTTGGACACTGCCTCCAAAAATAACAATAATTGTACATATATATTTAAAAATTTTTGCTTAGGTGAACTAATATTGCCACAAGAATATGCAATTATTTTTTTACATTTTAGTGCATTTTTTGTTATAGAATATTTGATTTTTGAAGTCGGGTTTCCATTTTGTCAAAATTGGTTTTTGTTCTAAGCATTTTTTCGAAAACTGCATTAATGCAGCGCAAATTTTACAAAAGGAAGTCACTTATGAAGTCAGTTTTATTTATATTACGTAGTGGTCTTATATGTGAAGTGTGAAACGGATAAGGCGCTATTAATATCCGGGTGACTTATATGTTAGTTTCAAGCCGACTAATCATAATCTGAAGCACATTTCATCCTTTTAATTTTTCATTAAAAGTGTAGGATTGTATTTATTTATTTTTTTGGTGGCGAAAGTGATACAGCAGAGAAGGAATTTCAGGAATTGAGAGTAATGGAATATTGAGAGTGAGGGAAATTTTTTTTTACATTGTCGGTTACTTATTTCCTTACCAATAACAATTAATTATTGATGAGTTTCAGCTATTTTTAATACAAATTAAGATTCTATTCAGTTGCTTGAGCAATATTCAGGAGTAAAATTTGACCAAATCATAAAGTGTCTAATCGTTCGGTCATTTCAATGCAAATTAGCTTAAATTCCCATTAGATTCAATAGCTTTTAATACTTTTTCTTGATTATAATATAAAAATAATAAACTTTCAACTATAATTTTAAACGGCACTAAAATGCCGCTCAAGACGAAAAAAGCTTCATGTAAGATTCGTTTTGTAATCTTTTTTTCTGTTATAAAAAATCTTGTCTTAAATATATACGGCAGTATATTCAAAATGTATCTATATAAAATTTCAACAATCATAAAAAATTGAAAAAAACAGTGAAAAATCTCAACGAAAATAAAAGTCGATGTAAAATAAAAAATGTCGTTTATAGAATTTATTTCTCTTAAATATTAAATTCGTATTTTTACTTAAAACGTAATTTCTAAGTAATATCGATTATCGTGTACTATCGATAATGTTTATGGTAAATGATAAGCCGAAGGTGTTGGTATCGATTGTTGAAATGTTTTTCGCTCAGATAATAGTTGATCAATTGGCTGTCGTGTATCATATAAACTGGGAGCTTGGAATATAATGCCACATGTACCAACAATACACGCTAAAGTGAATACCCATAAAAAGAATCGATCTAATACCATTGATACATATTTCCAATCTTCGACAACCTGCAAGGACAAAATTAATTAGCAATAGAATTAGTGTCTTTCGGTCTTTAGTCACTTACCTCGTTGTCCTTATCAGCATCTTTGATATGCTGAGCAATAAATCGAACACCTTGTAATGCTGATAACACGTTTGTAGATGGTGTTCTTGGAGTCATACCGCTAGAATCCGTGACTAGAACAAATATTTTTTTTATATTAATTTTATAATCATCGCAAAGTATTCATTCAATCCACCAACAATCAAGGAACTGCCTAATTAAGCAAGTTATAAGCGATATTTCGATTGACAACAAAGTCCACCATTATAATATACGCCTCGATATTCCAGGCTGAAGCGTATGCCATTAATAATAGATGTGCAAACGAGTTCCTTCAGCGAAACTAAAAAGGTAGAATAATATATATTTTATCCGATAGTCAGATCGCACTAAAAGCCGTAAGTTCACCTGATATAAGCTCCAAAATTGTCCTGGAGTGCATCGACTTACTGTTAAATCTAGGTAAAGATAACACAGTCACTATTGGCTAGGTGCCTGGACATTCAGAAACGATGGCAATAAGAAGGCTGATACATTAGCCAGAATAGGTGCTTGTACTCCATTAAACGGTCTAGAACCGTTTCTTGGAGCGTCGAAACAATAAAGCACAATACAAAATAAAATAAAAGAACGAGCGGTACACGAGTACAACCGTTCTTGGATAAATACTCATGGCCAAGATCCTGCAAAGGATCTTATAAAAAGAATTTCACACAGGCAGAACCTGAGCTCGCTGTCTTTTGTAATGAAGTTTAATGTGTATGAATTGTAAATATATTTTCAGTTTGATAACCAAGAATTTTAAAGATATAATTAAAGACAAACCACTAAATTATAGCATATATATTAAACCACTATCGCTTTCCTGGAAGATTTTTATTTTTTGTTGACCTTCACTACTAATACTAATGAAAAATTACAATGTTCAAGGGCATATTTATTAAAACTTTTCATTGACCGCAAATTTGTTAAAAAATATAAACTAAAATTGATATTTTACACCGATATTTTAAATAAAAAGACTCGTTATATGATTGTGAAAATCACGTGATCAAACACACATATTGACGATACTACACATATACGAGCAGTTAATTAATCGATAGGTGACAAAATCGCGCTACAAATTCAGATTTTTATAATTAAAACCATGTTTATTAATATAAAAATGATTTTATACTAACAATAAATACAGAAATATAAAGACATAAATTATAAAAATAGTCATTTTTAATCATACTAGCCGTGTGCCCTATGGGATTTTCCGGCGGCCACATTTCATATACCATCCTACTTTTCTCCAATGTAAAAACCCTAAATACCAATTTCCACGTTTCTAACTTCAAAAATGACTCACTTAGAGGATGAAAAACGCTGATACAACGGACTTTTATTTATAAATAGAATCAACTATTTATAAATTGGTGTTCATGTCTGAACACCACTTCCATAATTCTTATTTCAAAAATGACGAACTTTCTGTGCCTATTTAACCCCCGTAGGGGATGAATTTTCAAACATCCTTCCTTAGTGCTCACCTATGTTATGTAAGAAACTCCTGTCGAAAATTCCATGCTTCTAGACTCACCGGTTTAGGCTGTGCGTTGTCTGTCATTCAGTGTTTAGATTTTTATAGCACTGTAGTGAAAAGTCCGAATGTGTCCCTTAAACTCGGCCTTGCGCACTACCGTGCTCTAGATTAAGTAGACTCACGAAGTATTTACACGGATCATGCAATTATCTATACGCTTCCACCAAAAATTTATTTCGGATATTTATTTGTCGGCAACCTTTTTGGGTGCAGTACAAAATCAACCAAAATATGAATATTAAGAAGACGTTCCGGGACACTCTTTTTAATACGTCAATTTCGTCAAGTCTGGCTTATGGTTAGCCGCCTTAAGACGAATACAAGTATCAAAATTTTCGATCGATAAGCTACTCCTGTTATTATAAATTTCATGTGTCAAAATATTTGCTTTTCGAAACTCAAGTAGGTCACTTGAAATAATCATATGGGTCACTAGTGACCAGCGAATCATAGGTTGCCACCCTCCCCCCCTCGTTAACATGCTAGCAAAGTATTGCATTTTCTTGTCTTGGTATGGGAATTGAACCAACCAACTAACTCTGAACCTGAAAGTCATAGGTTCTTCCCCACCAAGATGTATATGCTTTGCATATCAAGTAATGATTCCATAAAATGCTACCAATGTTCCAATATTATTAGTTAAATATATCGGAACCAAACGGTTAAATCCCAAATTAAGTAAACTCTAGTCATATCCGTTAGTATAACATAATCGTAAAGCAATCATACTAGCAATAGATAGATACACTAAGTTTATATCAACTATTAAAATATGTATATTGTATTGTCATCATTGTCGCACACATTTGAAAACTTTCAAATTGATCCGACAGAGGCAGTTAGACATCGACACAATGTGAAACACATAAAAAACCATTGAAAAACTTATTTTTTACTGAATTACCGTACGAACATTTTAAAAGAATGAAAGACCAATGAATTTAAGGTATTTCCGAACTATATCAGCTAATCAGATACCCGCGCGAAAAGAACTATATAAAATTTATTATATGTGTAAAAAAAATATGTTGGTACTCCTGCGCGTTGTTGAAAACAGCTGTCCGTTGTCGTCAGTGTTCCCCTTCATCACATAACATATCATAGATATACTAGTTATCATACATATACTAGTATATAATATCAAACGACTTTCAAAAAGTTGGTACTCATGATGCCAACTGAACCATAAAAAATAACCTTCTGCTGCGGACATGAAAAAAATGCACTTTTTTACGCTAAAATATGCAAAAAACATAACAGCCCGATGGTCATTCTCCCAAAGTTTTAAGGAATTGAGGAAAGCATGTGTCGAATTTCAAAACAACCGTGACTATATTGAGAGAGTTCGAAGTAAAAATAGTCGGAATCGTGTATTTTATTTCACCATGTTTATGATGATGCATGTTAAATTTCTCCAACTTACATAACGATTTTCTTAAAAACGTCATGGTGATAAATTCTCAAAAAAATTCAGATTTCTGAGGATTCATTTTACTAATATTGCGAATTTCGTGAAGTTCTTGACAACCTAATAATAGTTTGGAAATACCTGAAAATTAAATAGCAAAAATGAGGGACAAAATAAATGAGTGTTAACAAACCTGATGAGTGTGCTTTTAATTTGCCATCGTCTTGGTCTTGACTATTTTGTAAAACAAAACTGGGTTCACTACTTGTTATTTTAAAATCAGCAGTAAATGGTTCATTCATTCTGCAAAGTAAAACAAAATATATAAATAAAACAACAATTATGTTGTATGTCAATGACTCTTTATAAGAAGAATATATATATATATAAATAACATAAATAAATAAAGTAAAATTAACTTAAATATGTTGAAAATGGCAAAAATGTATTATAAATAAATAAATAAATATTAATAACAATAAAATTAATCATAATTTAATCAAATCACAATTTAATTTTGTCAATTGCAATTATTTTAATGGTAATTTTTTGTTACAGTTACAGGTGATTAAAAACTCACTATACATTTAACTATGCCTCATAACTTGCTAGTGCGAAAACGGCCCGCGTGTTTCGGATGGCAAAAAAATTTTATTACATAAATAGGGTATAAACTTCAAAGTAACCGCATTTTCATCCGGTTGCCTGGTCAAAAAATACGTTTCGCCGCCCTCCCTATATCTCCGCCCACTCCCATTTGTGGTCCATTCGGATGGTACGGGGGGAGGGGGGTTCAGTATCACTTCAAGACCCATTCGCCATTCGATTGCCGCTCCGATCTAAATTTGACGTGCCATTGCCTTGAATATATGATTTTATTTCAACGCGAAGCACTCCACACTTTTACAAATATATATTATTATTTGCTTTTAACCTTTAAATAACACACTTCCTTGAAATGACGTATATATGCCACACGGTGACATTTTGACCCCAGAATGAAAAAATGAGCAATACTTCAAGAGTTTTGAAAAAATTTGGAACACATTTCTCACCAAAGATACCTCAACCTTAACCATATCGGATTTTTCGGTATTTCATTAGAAAAACATGAAATAAATTGGTTTCCACTCAATCGCGCGATTTTTTTATTTTCAATATTTTTAAGAAAAAATTTAGGGTTTGACTCCAAAGACAGACCACTTCAAGATAGACTTGGTCTCATATTTATTCAGAGGAAAGAATGGATTATTTTTCAAAGAAACGGGATGAGATAGGAAGATCATCATCTATATAACAAAACATGAAGATCTTACGAAAGAACAGTTGAAAAATACGATTGAAAAATGGTTGGGATCAAAAAGGCACCCAGTGTCATTTAAGGGTTAAGTGTGTTATGCCTATTAATAAAAGCTTGTTTTGTAGTTTTTAATATAAATTATTTAAATCAACCTGTACGTAAAATGAAACTAACATTTGATAATACACAAATTTTAAAAAAAAAATTTAATAAATTTCTCTTCCGATCGAGTAAGCAAACCATCCGTCAAGTATATAAGAAATCAATCATTTGTAAAACATATAAAAATCTAATCGAAATTAATTATAAATACTTGAATAAATTTAAATTGTTTGTTACGCCATTTCATAATTACAACTTGATATAAAACTTTTAAAAAAATGCATAAATTTATTTTATGATGAAAACGTATAAATTAAAATTTTTACGAAATGTATATCCTGAATTTGCTGTGAAAATTTTTGATAGACCTGTTATATGTAATGTCTTAATAAATTTAAATAAATTAGAAAATCAAAGAATTTATGGGAAATTATTGAAATTTTAATGGAAAATATACACTGGATGTTCGAGCATTTGAGGTTGGTGGCCATCTATTTCACCGAGATCTTATAACTATATCAACCATAAAACAATAATATAAACCATAAACACTACGTAAGGATACTTTCTGTATCCATCAATATACTTTGTACATTTATCAGAAAAAACATTATAAACATTGATTTATTAAAGTTACTAAATTATTATTTTTATTTAATATTTCATTTCAGTATATAGATTATTAAAATAATCAAAGAGAACTCTAGGTTTTTTGAAATTACATTTCAAATTTTGCCCCAAATCCTAGAACAATTATTTGTATTCTATAAATACGTATTTCGACTACAAGGTAGTCATTATTAGTATGAATTAGCTAATCGTAACTATCTCTGGGATATGGAGTCAGAAATATGTTGCTCGTTACAAATTTGGTGCATGTCTCACAATAATATTAAAAAAGTTTTGTCCTTTAAATGATCTGACTGAGGTAGTACCTGAAGGATTATTTGAGTTGACTGACCGATTAAGGGATTAAGTGTGTGATTAACCCAACCCATTTATTGGCGGTATCCTTTTTTGACCATGCGATGTTGTTATTGTCAATAAGGTGAGGGTGTTGATCGAAGCTAACCTTGGTATTCAGGTATTAAATTTTGAATATAGTTTAATTTTATTAAATCAGAATTTGGAATTGGGCCATTGTCTAAATTCATTATCTATTTTCTTAAGTTGTGTATGTAGATACTTTCGTATGCATCTAATTCTGTGGGTTATTTTACCGATTTCAGTAGTTTTAAATTCGATTTGTCAATTTTGTGGTTGTTCTCAATAACTGGCGCAGCTATACACGATTTTTCGGTTCTCCCAAATTTTACATGAGCCAGATGTTCTTTGATTCGAGTTCCAATTTGGCGACGACATTGACCAACATAAATTTTCAAATAGGTTTGAAAACTGACACTATACATGCCCAATTGTTTTTCATTGGTAATTTTATCCTTAGGGTTGCTCAGTAACTGTTTATAAAATACAAATAATTGTTCTAGGAATTGGGGCAAAATTTGAAAATTCATTTCATTTCAGGTTTTAACATTGCGTATACAAGGATGTTTTGGTAGAAGAACCTGAGGCAGAACGGGCTACGAAGTTGAAAATATGATTCTAGCCAGTGACGTAGCATAGTGGGGGCGGTAATATTTCACAATAAATAATAATAATATCTCGTAAATATTTGAACCATTTCATATTTTGATAGTGCAATAAAAGACTTTGCTCTTAAAAAAAGTAGACTAAAAAAGTTTTAGTTAAAGATAGAATTCAAGAATTCAGAATTCAATTCTAACAAGTATACTATTTTTCAATAAAAATATAAATATTAACAATATCGTTCTAGTTCTTATTGGAAGTCGATTTGCTAATAACTTCATCTTGTTGATCGTCAAGGTATAATCATAAGTGTTCTATACCTGTTATATCAATGTAAGTGGCACACGTGTAAGAATATAAAATATATATATATATATGACTTTTTTATTTGTAACCTGCACAATGCACAATAATGATGACTGTTCTTACCGAAAAGTTCTTTAGAATTACTGTTTATTATAGTCTTATATAGGCTGACACCAATGCTACGCCACTGATTCCAGCAAATCTGACAATAATGCTTTAAAAGATATGCAGACTAAATAAATAAAAAAGCATTTAAAATAAACATTTTGCATTTATGAATTGCGTAATATTTCTTTAGAGAAAAAAAAAACCGATATCTGTAGGTATTTTAGTCATCAGCTGTAGGATGACGGAATAATGCAACTTACATAAGTCACTTAAATGAATATTAAAATAAAGATAGGTTTTGTATTATTATTATATTCCATTTACATATTTAAACAATACACTTATTGTTTTAACAAACAAACTAAATATTTGTATAATGTTTAATAATAAAATTTAAAAAAAAGTAATGTAAAACGATGGTAAGTAATATTTTTATCTAATACGGAACAACAACATAGTATGTATCAAAAGTAAATGAATATTTTAATAAAAATTGTGTGTATACAAATAGATAATTATACAACAAACAAAATAATACATTCAATGAAAATGAAAGTTAAATTGAATTTATTTTTTTTAATAAACGTTTTATAGGTTAGAATAAATACAATATTTGCCACTTTAAGAAAAAAAAACTTCTCAAAAATTGTTTTATATGGAATTTGTATATCGCTTTGAAGCATAAAATTGCTTTTATAATTTCAAATATTTAAATTGTCAGTAAAACGTAGGCCGCCATAATGTGACGCCACAACTGCATATATAAAAACGTACTAACTTACCGTCTGCACTAAAATAAATCTTAAACGTTATACACAAGGTGGAAAAATTACATGATCGTCGTAGAAGTAAGCTAATATACGCGATATACTTTTCTCTTCAAATAAATTCGGTTTAACTGTATTACTCAAATTATTGTGTTGTTAGATAGATAGATTGTAGAGGTTGCCCTGGACGCGCTGTAACTAGGTTGTAACTGGAGTGGAAGGAATTTTTGTGTATAGGCTTGAAATTGGTAGGATATGCGGCTGCAGCTGACAATGATAGGAACTATGCCAATATCTGGAGTTCGTAAAGGAAACTGCAGAAAACCTTCTCATGCATAGCCAGCTATTTCATTTCTTGTTCATACGCCGACAGTTTAGTCAATTAATCGCCCCTTGTTTTTTCTTAATAAACTGCCGATGTCGGGATTCGAACCCATAACCTCCCAGTTTCCAAGTATGCATACTGCGCAGACATAACGCCTTAGACCGCTCGGCCACTTGGACTGGTGTAGTGTTGTTAGTGTACCTAGTTTGAAATGTACAGAGAGTAGCTTCTAGCGTTTTTAAACTTGGACATTTCGAGGGTTTTATCCCACAAAACTTGGATTAAAGGAATTTGGATTAAAGGAATTTAATTATTAATAGTGTCACTTATGTCCACGAAAATATAGATTCGAATTGATGTGCTGAGCAAATAACTCTAAACAGTAGAAAAACAGCCACATGTGTACTTTTGCTTCAAAGCGACGGTAATATTTCCGTGACACTCGACGATTACACAGCTACCCCCAATGACATTGTTATTGATCATTTTTTCTTTTAGTCTAAGATATTAGCTCTAATTTACTTCAGTAGGGTACTGGTGGAACGTTGGCGACTGTAAATTCTCCGCCACGGAAAATTCCGCTGTGTTTATAACCGACTTAAGTTTATACTTAACAGGCATTCAATGATAGTGAGAGTTGAATTGTTATCACACATTATTTTATGACATTTGTATACCGCTTGGAAACATAAAATAGACTTTGTAACCTCAAATTATCACCAAACCCACCATAATGTGACTTAATATACACAAACAGGTGTAGGTACCACATACGTAGAATATATTCGGAAATTCGAAGCGTAACAACTTTCCTTTTACACAGATTTTTTGTTATACGTTTCGTAGCTTTAGACGGTATGATTTCTTATTTCTTATAAACTTCCTAAGTAGCAAATCCAAATTCATAATCAAAAAATAATAAAATGATGGTACTTACTGTAAATCTACGTCATTTATAAAACCATTTGTATTTAAGGTATCATCGTATTCAGGCAGTGAATATTTTGTTCGACGCATTATTAATACACGTGGCATAAATTCTAAGAATACTTTTCGCACCCATGGTGACATATTGTGGGTAGATGGGGATCTGTAAAATAAGAAAATAAGTTGAAAATTTATATGGAAAAGGGAACACCAAATTATACTTATTCGAATTCAGAACATTATTTTCCTTATTAATTTTTAGAAATAATCTAAAAATGCAACTCTGGAGGAATCTCATGAAATTGTAAAATAAACGCAAGAAACAGTACAGGAAGCTTGAAAAGGGAAACTTAATAAGCAGTGACGCTTTATACCTTTAACATAGGTAGACTATCAGATATACGGAAGGCTGCCTCATACACTCGATACATTTGAATTCTCGGTCTTCTGAACGGCACAAAACTGGAGTAACTTCTAAGCTGAAAATATTTCTGCCACAAAGATAACAGATAGTATCTTTAAGCCCCAAATTAGTCTTAGTAGTATTCATCATCGGCTATTAAGTACTATACATTTAAAAATTTTACAGACGATTTCTTTCGATTTAAGAAATATTTCAAACAAAAGTTGTTAGTAATTTTATAAAGAGCAACTTTTATTCGAAATTGACTATGTAGGAATGTTCACCACCTACGAAGCCGTTCAATACTCGAGAGGAAAATTTTAATTCCAGTATGATTCGTGATAAACATTACATTTCAGTATATCAAGTTGCCTATCCAATAAATTAATATAATTAAGGAAGCAGTAACTTTTCCCATATATTAAAACAATTTTTATGTTAAAAGTATACTAAAAGGTTGGCTGGCTGTAGTATACTCAAAAGAAAAGTTGGTTGTTACGTCACAGTCGTCTTTGGTGTAGCGGAAGCATACTGGATTAGATATCCAGAGGCCTGAGGTTCGATTCCTGGTTGACGAGTTAATTTTTTCATATCAGTACTTAATTAAAAATTCAATGACAAAGACATTTGTCTAAATAGTATACGCTAAAGTATTCTACAGTTTGTCTTACGTAACCGAAATGGAATTTGGACAAACATCGTATTGTTGACGCTTAAGTATACACAAATAAATATATATGAATAATAACTTCGACAGAAGTAATACTGTCTAAAAAAATAAGAATGATATGAAAAAGTTAGCGGTTACGTCACAGTCGTCTTTGGTGTAGCGGAAGCATACTGGACTAGATATTCAGAGGCCCGAGGTTCGATTCCTGGTTGACGAGTTAATTTTTTCATATCAGTATTTAATTATACTAAAAGGGTTTTTCGTTAAATTTATCTGAGATCTTAAGGACATTCATGTGCTAGATATAGATATATTCATGCACAATATATTCATGCACAATACATACAATAAAATTGATCTATTTTTGTCGTAAATTAACATTAAAATTCATTATTTTAAGGTAGATGCTTGTTTAAGTATATTTGTAGAGGTGTGTATATTTCTTAGCGCGAAAAAAGGTTTCAATAACGCTGGTTAAAATTTTTAATAATTAAATCTAACGTTCGATAACACTTCAATTCAATAAACTGTATAATTCGAAGAATTTTTTGATACAGTATTTATTACAGTGTCTAATTTATTAACATAGTATCTAATTCATTCTGTTTTCTCGTAAAGCTCTATGATTGATTTTTGATGGATACTGTTTTAAATGATTAAAAGTTTTATCGAATATCAAGTCTCAAGCATTAATGTCTATGAGTAAATACTTGTGACAAATATATACAATTTTTAATTGGATTCAATCTCTAATTAAATTACGTCAGATTTTTTTTTAAAACCATAATTTTTAATTTGAAATTCTTTCAATTAAAATATTTCTAGATTTGTTGGCATAGAGTACATTTTATACTTGACATTTATACAGAGTTAATAGTTGATCAAGATGATTAAAATACAGGAAAAGAATTTGTAATTCAATGGTAGAGAACGCAACTAAATAATAAATGACTCTCACTTAAGACAAAAAAAACACCAAACCATTGACAATTTATTATTATCTACAAATTAAATTTATTCTTTTTTTTCAATTAGCAGACGACAGGAACTTGAGGATTCAATGAAGCGAGGACGAGTCAAAAAAATGATGTAATGTGCCAATATTCTTATTCATATTCTTGTGCCAATTTTAGTTCACCTAAGCAAAAATTTTTAAATATATATGTACAATTATTATTATTTTTGGAGGCGGTGTCAGCATAGAGAAATTCACATAACTTTTGGACACCGCCTCCAAAAATAATAATAATTGTACATATATATTTAAAAATTTTTGCTTAGGTGAACTAAAATTGGCACAAGAATATGCAATTATTTTTTTACTTTTTAGTGCATTTTTTGTTATAGAATATTTGATTTTTGAAGTCGGGTTTCCATTTTGTCAAAATAGGTTTTATTTCTCGCTTTTTAGTGACTTTGAAGTTCTATAACTGATTTTATTTGTCTAAATATGGGTAAACCTACTAAACGACCCACTAATTTTTAGTGCATTTTTTTATAACACTTTTTTTTTTATCCGTTTTTTTTTTAATTTTTTTATAACAGATTTTCAATTTTTTTACAAGCATTTTGTTTTTTTTTTGTAAAAATTTTTTTTTTTTGGGGTCGGTTTTTTTTTGTAAAAAATTTTTTTGAAGTCGAAAAAAATTTCTTATTTTCCCATTATGAATGAGTATATCCTTTCAAAAAAAATAAAAAATTTCGCAGAAATCGGTTATCACATATAAAATGAGGGTTTTCCTCGATTTCCAGGGGATCCCTTCATCAGAATGCGATTAGGTGAAAATGGGACTAATCGGGAATCAAACTCTTTAAAACAAAAAAACAAAAATTCAAAATCGGTTAATAAATGACGGAGTTCTGAGGTAACAAACATTAAAAAACAAAAAAAAAAGCAGACGAATTGAGAACCATCCTCCTTTTTGAAGTCGGGTTAAAAATATGATTTAAAAAAGGTTTGAACCTTTGATAAATACCACAACATATCAGTTACAAATCTCAAGAAATATTTATGTGATAGCGGAAATATAAAAATCTTAATGTGCACATTAACATACAATACGCGTACAATTAAAAATGAATACGAAAAAAAATTCCTTTTGGACACACCCTTCTTTATCGATAATAAAACATACTTACACAATAATAATAATATATGAAATTATATTTTATTTTATTTATTATATGAGAATTAAAATATTGTATAATATAAAATAATTTTATTATATGTTAGTTCTGTTTATACCCAGTATATTTGTAAATATACAAGGTATATTAAGTTTAGTCCCGACTTTGTAACGCTTGAAAATATTAATCCTTGACAAAAATGCTTCAAAAAGGTATTCATAAAATGGCCTAATTCGGCCATTTTCACATGTCCGTCCGTCCGTCCGTCCGTCTGTGAAGCCGATAACTCAAGAACGAAAAGAGATAACGAGCTGAAAATTTTTGTGTGTGTTCTAGAGCAAAAAAGTAAGGTCAAGTTCGTTAATGGGCAATATCGGAACATGTTTCCCCCCGCTAAGAGGGGGGGAAATATCCGTCTTTGAAACCGTAAGAGATAGAAAAAAAATTTTGAGATAAAAAATCTTCTTCTTTTTAAAATAATCATCTTTTGTTTGAAAAATTTTTCCATAAACTCAATAGTTTTCTCATAATTTGTGCAGAAAGAGCAAATAAAAAGGGGGAATTACACATCTTTGAAACCGTAAGAGTCAGAAAAAAAATTTATTAACAAAAAATCTTCTTCTCTTTATAATAAACAACTTTTGTTTGAAACACTTTTTCATAAACTCAATAGTTTTCTCAAAATCTGGCCTCAAAGTTGAAAAAAATGATAAATACAATTGATAAGCGAATGAAGGCATGGTCTCCATGTACAAACGGGCACATGACAAACATAACATACATCAAATAGTATTGTTATACCCAGTATATTTGTAAATATACAAGGTATATTAAGTTTAGTCCCGACTTTGTAACGCTTGAAAATATTAATCCTTGACAAAAATGCTTCAAAAAGGTATTCATAAAATGGCCTAATTCGGCCATTTTCACATGTCCGTCCGTCCGTCCGTCCGTCTGTGAAGCCGATAACTCAAGAACGAAAAGAGATAACGAGCTGAAAATTTTTGTGTGTGTTCTAGAGCAAAAAAGTAAGGTCAAGTTCGTTAATGGGCAATATCGGAACATGTTTCCCCCCGCTAAGAGGGGGGGAAATATCCGTCTTTGAAACCGTAAGAGATAGAAAAAAAATTTTGAGATAAAAAATCTTCTTCTTTTTAAAATAATCATCTTTTGTTTGAAAAATTTTTCCATAAACTCAATAGTTTTCTCATAATTTGTGCAGAAAGAGCAAATAAAAAGGGGGAATTACACATCTTTGAAACCGTAAGAGTCAGAAAAAAAATTTATTAACAAAAAATCTTCTTCTCTTTATAATAAACAACTTTTGTTTGAAACACTTTTTCATAAACTCAATAGTTTTCTCAAAATCTGGCCTCAAAGTTGAAAAAAATGATAAATACAATTGATAAGCGAATGAAGGCATGGTCTCCATGTACAAACGGGCACATGACAAACATAACATACATCAAATAGTATTGTTTTTATGTTTATTTCAGTTTTTTTAACCATAAGGTCAAGGATTAAGTGATTTTCCTTTTCAAAGAAGTAGTTGGTCTCGTACAGATGTCAAAATTTTGCAAAAATTTTATTCAAAGGTCCATCGATCCTATCAAAAATCATCAAAAAAATTTATATAGATATATATATATATATATATATATATAAATATATATATATATATATATATATATATATATATATATGTATTTATATATATATATATACATATGTTTATATATATATATATATATATATATATATACATATATATATATATATATATATATATATATATATATATATATATATATATATATATATATGTATATATATATATATATGTATATATATATAAATATATATATATAAATATACATATACATATATATATGTGTATATTTATATTTATATATATATATACATATATTTATATATATATATATATATATATATATACATATATATATTTATTTATATATATAAATATATATATATATATATATATATATATATATAACGCTAATATATATATATATATATATATATATATATATATATATATATATATATATATATATATGTATATATATATATATTAGCGTTGGATAACTAACGTCGCTTAGCTTAACAGCTTAGCGTTGAGTTGCCTACGCTTCGCGTTAACTAGTGCTTCGTGTTGATTGACGCTACGCGTGAAATCACGCTTCGCGTTGAATCACTGACGCTTCGCATTCATTAACTAACGCTTCGTGTTGACCTAACGCTTCCTATTGACCAACGCTTCGCGTTGGGTGACTAACAGTTCGCTTTAGCTTGCGTGATGATTTAGAAGCGTCAGTGTTCGGAATCGTTAATCAACGAAAAGCTTGAACCAACGCAAAACGTAATCTTAAGCTAGCCAAAAGTTAGCCAACGCGAAGCGTTAGCATAACGTTGGTTAACGCAAGGCGTTTACCAAAGTGACCCGTAAGATTAAGCGAGCCGTAAATCAGCCAACGCGAAGCGTTGGTCAATGAGAAGCGCTAGGCAATAGGAAGCGTTAGGTCAACGCAAAGTGTTAGTTAATCAACGCAAAGCGTTTACAAACGACAAACGTAAGCTAAAACAAACTGTAAATCTGCCAACGCGAAGCGTTGGTTAATGAGAAGCATTAGTTATTCAAAGCGAAGCGTCCGTGATTTGCGATGCATGATTTCACGCGAATCATTAAACAACGCAAAGCGTTAACCAAGGCGAACCGTAAGATTAAGCGACCCGTAAACCAGCCAACGCGACGCGTTGGCGCAATGGGAAGCGTTAGTCAATATGAAGCGTTAGATCAACGCGAAGCGTTGGTAAACGCAAAGCGTCTACCGACGCGAAACGAAAGCTAAAGCGAACCGTAAGTCAGCCAACGCAAAGCGTTGCTTAATGAGAAACGTAAGTTATTCAAAGCGAAGCGTTGGTGTTTCGCGAAGCGTGTATTCATTCAAATCGTTAAACAACGCAAAGCGTTTACCAACGCGAACCGTAAGCTTAAGCTAGCCGTTTGTCAGATAACGCGAAGCGTTTGTCAATGAAAAGCGTTAGTTATTCAAAGCGAAGCATCGGTGATCCGCGAAGCGTGATTTCACGCGAATCGTTAATCAACGCAAAGCGTTAACCATTACGCGAACTGTAAGATTAAGCGAGCCGTAAGTCAGCCAACGCGAAGTGTTGGTCAATGAGAAGCACTTGTCAATAGGAAGCGTTAGGTCAACACAAAGCCGTGAACTACGTGACAACGAATCGTCGCTGATTCAACGCGAATGATTAAAGTAAGCGTGAAAAATTAGTCAAATCGTAACGATAGTTAACGCGAAGCGAACGCACGCTTGAGTTATACAACGTGAAGAGTTAGCCGACGCGAAACGTAAGCTAAAATAAACCGTTAGTCGGCCAACGCGAAGCGTTGGTTAATGAGAAGCGTTAGTTATTCAAATCCGAAGCGTCCATGATTCGCGAAGCGTGATTTCACGCGAATCATTAAACAACGCAAAGCGTTAACCATCACAAAGCGTAACCTTAAGCGTGCCTTAAGTTAGCCAACGCGAAGCGTTGGTCAATTAGAAGCGTTAGTCAATAGGAAGTGTAAGGTCAACGCGAAGCGTTGTTAAACGCAAAGAGCTAACCAACATGAAACGTAAGCTAAAGTGAACTGTAAGTCAGCCAACGCGAAGCGTTGGTTAATGAGAAGCGTTAGATGTCAAAGCGAAGCGCCGGTGATTCGCGAAGCGGCTATGTTAATCAACGCAAAGCGTTTACCGACGCGAAACGAAAGCTAAAGCGAACCGTAAGTCAGCCAACGCGAAGCGTTGGTCAATGAAAAGCGTTAGTCTATATGAAGTGTTACGTTAACTCGAAACGTAAGCTAAAGTGAACCGTAAGTCAGCCAACGCGAAGCGTTGGCCAATGAGAAGCGTTAGTTATCCAAAGCTAAGCGTCAGTGTTCGGAATCGTTAATCAACGACAAGCTTGAACCAACGCAAAACGTAATCATAAGCTAGCCAAAAGTTAGCCAACGCGAAGCGTTAGTAAATAGCCAACGCGAAGCGTTAGCATAGCGTTGGTTAACGCAAGGCGTTTACCAATGTGACCCGTAAAATAAAGCGAGGCGTAAGTCAGCCAACGCGAAGCGTTGGTCAATGAGAAGCGCTAGTGAATAGGAAGCGTTATGTCAACGCAAAGCTTTAGCTAATCAACGCAAAGCGTTGGTAAACGCAAAGCGTTTACAAACACGAGATGTAAGCTAAAACAAACCGTAAGTCAGCCAACGCGAAGCGTTGGTTAATGCGAAGCGTTAGTTAATCAAAGCAAAGTGTCGGTGATTAGCGTCATTTCACGCCAATCGTTAAACAACGCAATGCGTTAATCAACGGAAACCCGGAGCTTGTTAAAGACAAAGCATTTAACAACGCGAAACGAAAGATAAAGCGAACCGTAAGTCAGCCAACGCGAAGCGTTGGTTAATGAGAAGCGTTAGTTATTCAAAGCGAAGCGTCGGTGATTCACGAAGCGTGATTTCACGCGAATTGTTAAACAACGCAAAGCGTAAACCAACGCGAACTGTAAGCTTAAGCGAGGTGTATGTCAGCCAACGCGAAGCGTTGGTCAATGAGAAGCGTTAATCAATAGGAAGTTTTGACAACGCGAAACGTAAGCAAAAGCGATCAGATGGTCAGCGAAACGAAAGCTAAAGCGAACCGTAAATCAGCCAACGCGAAACGTTGGCCAATGAAAAGCGTTAGTCATGCAAAGCGAAGCGCCAGTGATATCGCGAAGCGTGATTCAACTCGAATCGGTAACCAACGAAAAGCGTGAACCAACTCGAAACGTAAGCTAAAGCGAACTATAAGTCAGCCAACGCAAAGCGTTAGTAAATCAACCCATTGCCTTGGTAAACGCAAAGCGTTAACCGTCGCATCACGCAAGCTAAAGCGAACTGTTAGTCACCCAACGTGAAGCGTTGGTCAATAGGAAGCGTTAGGTCAACACGAAGCGTTAGTTAATGAATGCGAAGCGTCAGTGATTCAACGCGAAGCGTGATTTCACGCGTAGCGTCAATCAACACGAAGCACTAGTTAACGCGAAGCGTAGGCAACTCAACGCTAAGCTGTTAAGCTAAGCGACGTTAGTTATCCAACGCTAATATATATATATATACATATATATATATATATATATATATATAGCGACGTTAGTTATCCAACGCTAATATATATATATATACATATATATATATATATATATATATATATATATATATATATACATATATATATATGTATATATATATATATTAGCGTTGGATAACTAACGTCGCTTAGCTTAACAGCTTAGCGTTGAGTTGCCTACGCTTCGCGTTAACTAGTGCTTCGTGTTGATTGACGCTATATATATATATATATATATATATATATATATATATATATATGTATATATATATATATTAGCGTTGGATAACTAACGTCGCTTAGCTTAACAGCTTAGCGTTGAGTTGCCTACGCTTCGCGTTAACTAGTGCTTCGTGTTGATTAACGCTACGCGTGAAATCACGCTTCGCGTTGAATCACTGACGCTTCGCATTCATTAACTAACGCTTCGTGTTGACCTAACGCTTCCTATTGACCAACGCTTCGCGTTGGGTGACTAACAGTTCGCTTTAGCTTGCGTGATGCGACGGTTAACGCTTTGCGTTTACCAAGGCAATGGGTTGATTTACTAACGCTTTGCGTTGGCTGACTTATAGTTCGCTTTAGCTTACGTTTCGAGTTGGTTCACGCTTTTCGTTGGTTACCGATTCGAGTTGAATCACGCTTCGCAATATCACTGGCGCTTCGCTTTGCATAACTAACGCTTTTCATTGGCCAACGTTTCGCGTTGGCTGATTTACGGTTCGCTTTAGCTTTCGTTTCGCTGACCATCTGATCGCTTTTGCTTACGTTTCGCGTTGTCAAAACTTCCTATTGATTAACGCTTCTCATTGACCAACGCTTCGCGTTGGCTGACATACACCTCGCTTAAGCTTACAGTTCGCGTTGGTTTACGCTTTGCGTTGTTTAACAATTCGCGTGAAATCACGCTTCGTGAATCATCGACGCTTCGCTTTGAATAACTAACGTTTCTCATTAACCAACGCTTCGCGTTGGCTGACTTACGGTTCGCTTTATCTTTCGTTTCGCGTTGTTAAACGCTTTGTCTTTAACAAGCTCCGGGTTCCCGTTGATTAACGCATTGCGTTGTTTAACGATTGGCGTGAAATGACACTAATCACCGACACTTTGCTTTGATTAACTAACGCTTCGCGTTGGCTGACTTACGGTTTGTTTTAGCTTACATCTCGTGTTTGTAAACGCTTTGCGTTTACCAACGCTTTGCGTTGATTAGCTAAAGCTTTGCGTTGACATAACGCTTCCTATTCACTAGCGCTTCTCATTGACCAACGCTTCGCGTTGGCTGACTTACGCCTCGCTTTATTTTACGGGTCACATTGGTAAACGCCTTGCGTTAACCAACGCTATGCTAACGCTTCGCGTTGGCTAACTTTTGGCTAGCTTATGATTACGTTTTGCGTTGGTTCAAGCTTGTCGTTGATTAACGATTCCGAACACTGACGCTTAGCTTTGGATAACTAACGCTTCTCATTGGCCAACGCTTCGCGTTGGCTGACTTACGGTTCACTTTAGCTTACGTTTCGAGTTAACCTAACACTTCATATAGACTAACGCTTTTCATTGACCAACGCTTCGCGTTGGCTGACTTACGGTTCGCTTTAGCTTTCGTTTCGCGTCGGTAAACGCTTTGCGTTGATTAACATAGCCGCTTCGCGAATCACCGGCGCTTCGCTTTGACATCTAACGCTTCTCATTAACCAACGCTTCGCGTTGGCTGACTTACAGTTCACTTTAGCTTACTTTTCATGTTGGTTAGCTCTTTGCGTTTAACAACGCTTCGCGTTGACCTTACACTTCCTATTGACTAACGCTTCTAATTGACCAACGCTTCGCGTTGGCTAACTTAAGGCACGCTTAAGGTTACGCTTTGTGATGGTTAACGCTTTGCGTTGTTTAATGATTCGCGTGAAATCACGCTTCGCGAATCATGGACGCTTCGGATTTGAATAACTAACGCTTCTCATTAACCAACGCTTCGCGTTGGCCGACTAACGGTTTATTTTAGCTTACGTTTCGCGTCGGCTAACTCTTCACGTTGTATAACTCAAGCGTGCGTTCGCTTCGCGTTAACTATCGTTACGATTTGACTAATTTTTCACGCTTACTTTAATCATTCGCGTTGAATCAGCGACGATTCGTTGTCACGTAGTTCACGGCTTTGTGTTGACCTAACGCTTCCTATTGACAAGTGCTTCTCATTGACCAACACTTCGCGTTGGCTGACTTACGGCTCGCTTAATCTTACAGTTCGCGTAATGGTTAAAGCTTACGTTTCGAGTTGGTTCACGCTTTTCGTTGGTTACCGATTCGAGTTGAATCACGCTTCGCAATATCACTGGCGCTTCGCTTTGCATAACTAACGCTTTTCATTGGCCAACGTTTCGCGTTGGCTGATTTACGGTTCGCTTTAGCTTTCGTTTCGCTGACCATCTGATCGCTTTTGCTTACGTTTCGCGTTGTCAAAACTTCCTATTGATTAACGCTTCTCATTGACCAACGCTTCGCGTTGGCTGACATACACCTCGCTTAAGCTTACAGTTCGCGTTGGTTTACGCTTTGCGTTGTTTAACAATTCGCGTGAAATCACGCTTCGTGAATCATCGACGCTTCGCTTTGAATAACTAACGTTTCTCATTAACCAACGCTTCGCGTTGGCTGACTTACGGTTCGCTTTATCTTTCGTTTCGCGTTGTTAAACGCTTTGTCTTTAACAAGCTCCGGGTTCCCGTTGATTAACGCATTGCGTTGTTTAACGATTGGCGTGAAATGACACTAATCACCGACACTTTGCTTTGATTAACTAACGCTTCGCGTTGGCTGACTTACGGTTTGTTTTAGCTTACATCTCGTGTTTGTAAACGCTTTGCGTTTACCATCGCTTTGCGTTGATTAGCTAAAGCTTTGCGTTGACATAACGCTTCCTATTCACTAGCGCTTCTCATTGACCAACGCTTCGCGTTGGCTGACTTACGCCTCGCTTTATTTTACGGGTCACATTGGTAAACGCCTTGCGTTAACCAACGCTATGCTAACGCTTCGCGTTGGCTAACTTTTGGCTAGCTTATGATTACGTTTTGCGTTGGTTCAAGCTTGTCGTTGATTAACGATTCCGAACACTGACGCTTAGCTTTGGATAACTAACGCTTCTCATTGGCCAACGCTTCGCGTTGGCTGACTTACGGTTCGCTTTAGCTTTCGTTTCGCGTCGGTAAACGCTTTGCGTTGATTAACATAGCCGCTTCGCGAATCACCGGCGCTTCGCTTTGACATCTAACGCTTCTCATTAACCAACGCTTCGCGTTGGCTGACTTACAGTTCACTTTAGCTTACTTTTCATGTTGGTTAGCTCTTTGCGTTTAACAACGCTTCGCGTTGACCTTACACTTCCTATTGACTAACGCTTCTAATTGACCAACGCTTCGCGTTGGCTAACTTAAGGCACGCTTAAGGTTACGCTTTGTGATGGTTAACGCTTTGCGTTGTTTAATGATTCGCGTGAAATCACGCTTCGCGAATCATGGACGCTTCGGATTTGAATAACTAACGCTTCTCATTAACCAACGCTTCGCGTTGGCCGACTAACGGTTTATTTTAGCTTACGTTTCGCGTCGGCTAACTCTTCACGTTGTATAACTCAAGCGTGCGTTCGCTTCGCGTTAACTATCGTTACGATTTGACTAATTTTTCACGCTTACTTTAATCATTCGCGTTGAATCAGCGACGATTCGTTGTCACGTAGTTCACGGCTTTGTGTTGACCTAACGCTTCCTATTGACAAGTGCTTCTCATTGACCAACACTTCGCGTTGGCTGACTTACGGCTCGCTTAATCTTACAGTTCGCGTAATGGTTAACGCTTTGCGTTGATTAACGATTCGCGTGAAATCACGCTTCGCGGATCACCGATGCTTCGCTTTGAATAACTAACGCTTTTCATTGACAAACGCTTCGCGTTATCTGACAAACGGCTAGCTTAAGCTTACGGTTCGCGTTGGTAAACGCTTTGCGTTGTTTAACGATTTGAATGAATACACGCTTCGCGAAACACCAACGCTTCGCTTTGAATAACTTACGTTTCTCATTAAGCAACGCTTTGCGTTGGCTGACTTACGGTTCGCTTTAGCTTTCGTTTCGCGTCGGTAAACGCTTTGTGTTTACCAACGCTTCGCGTTGATCTAACGCTTCATATTGACTAACGCTTCCCATTGCGCTAACGCGTCGCGTTGGCTGGTTTACGGGTCGCTAAATCTTACGGTTCGCCTTGGTTAACGCTTTGCGTTGTTTAATGATTCGCGTGAAATCATGCATCGCAAATCACGGACGCTTCGCTTTGAATAACTAATGCTTCTCATTAACCAACGCTTCGCGTTGGCAGATTTACAGTTTGTTTTAGCTTACGTTTGTCGTTTGTAAACGCTTTGCGTTGATTAACTAACACTTTGCGTTGACCTAACGCTTCCTATTGCCTAGCGCTTCTCATTGACCAACGCTTCGCGTTGGCTGATTTACGGCTCGCTTAATCTTACGGGTCACTTTGGTAAACGCCTTGCGTTAACCAACGTTATGCTAACGCTTCGCGTTGGCTAACTTTTGGCTAGCTTAAGATTACGTTTTGCGTTGGTTCAAGCTTTTCGTTGATTAACGATTCCGAACACTGACGCTTCGCTTTGGATAACTAACGCTTCTCATTGGCCAACGCTTCGCGTTGGCTGATTTACGGTTCACTTCAGCTTACGTTTCGAGTTAAACTAACACTTCCTATAGACTAACGCTTTTCATTGACCAACGCTTCGCGTTGGCTGACTTACGTTTCGCTTTAGCTTTCATTTCGCGTCGGTAAACGCTTCGCGTTTACCAACGCTTCGCGTTGACCTAACGCTTCCTATTGACAAACGCTTCCCATTGCGCCAACGCGTCGCGTTGGCTGATTTACGGGTCGCTTAAGCTTACGGTTCGCCTTGGTTAACGCTTTGCGTTGTTTAATGATTCGCGTGAAATCACGCTTCGCAAATCACGAACGCTTCGCTTCGAATAACTAATGCTTCTCATTAACCAACGCTTCGCGTTGGCAGATTTACAGTTTGTTTAAGCCTACGTTTGGCGTTTGTAAACGCTTTGCGTTGATTAACTAACACTTTGCGTTGACCTAACGCTTCCTATTGACTAGCGCTTCTCATTGACCAACGCCTCGCGTTGGCTGATTTACGGCTCGCTTAATCTGACGGTCTGCGTTGGTTACCGCTCTGCGTTGATTAACGTTCGCGTGACGTCAAGCTTCGACAATCACCGATGCTTCGCTTTGAATAACTAACGCTTCTCATTAACCAACGCTTCGCGTTGACTGACTTACGGATCGCTTTAGCTTACGTTTCGCGGTTAGCGCTTTGCGTTTACCAACGCTTTACGTTTACCTACGCTTTCCGTTGGTTTACTAAAGCTTCGCGTTGACTAACTTTTCGCGTCGCCTAACGGCTCGTTTTAAACAACGTTGCGTTAACGTTGCGTTAACAGCCGCGTCGCGTTGATTTACTCAATTATATAACTCAATATTTAAATATATAAAAATCGCAAGAACATTAATATAAATTTTTTTAAATGCAAGAACATTTTTACAGTCTCAAGAAAAATTATTAACACAAAACAAACATTTACAAATAATTCATATTTTATAAACATTGAATAGGCAGAAATATTCACAATTCAAACATTGATATACAACTCAGTATATACTGGGTATTCAAACAATTAACTCAGTTAGTTGTTACATTACTTGTTTATTTTTAAATTTTATTTTTGTATTTATATAAAAAATTATTTTCGCTTTGTTTTTTATTTTTTATTCTTTTGTTGTAAACAATATTCAGTAAGTACAAACGACTGATGATAGCCTTAAGGGGTCATTATTCATTTTTCAGTCAGATTTTGTTGCTGTTTTTTGTTGTCTGCAGATAAAGGTAGGACGTGTACGGGAAAACTGGTAAAAAGATTAACGCTTAACTTTTTCACAAAGTGTTACTTAATTTTAATAAGACTGTTTTTCTAGAGACCAAGTAAAGAACGAGTATTGGTAATATTCTTTAACATCAAATGATTGATATAAAAAATCATACATGCCTAGGATGGGATTCGAACCCATGACCTAGCTGGAATTCAATATCAATGCTGTACCGCTAAGCTACCTGAGATGTTATTGTGATGGAATGCATAAGATATCTCACTACCTTTTAATGTCGATGTATTATTTGTTTACTTACTATTTTACATATTCAAAAATTTTTTTTTTTTTTTGTTAACTAGTGTCTATTTATATCCATAGATAGAAAGTCTATGGAAGTCTATGGTCTAAAAAGTATAGCACTTCGGCCTTATGGTCCATTGTGCTTCTCCTTCTACTTCAGTTCGACGAGATTCGCTTCTCCCATATGTTGACAAAAGCCAGGAGATGCTTGTCTGGTCTTTCTGAAGGTTCATATATTCGGGGTGAGATGCACCGAATGTCCTATATCTGCTGTAACCTACAGGTTCACAGTCAAAGATAATGTGGCTGAATATTTCTTCCTTCTCGCCACACAATCTGCACATAATGGACCTTTAATGGAGTCTCATTGTGTGCAGATGTTTCCGCAGGGGATAATACCGGGTAATAAATCCGGTAACCCGCTGCAGGTGCATCCTGTTCAGCCTCAGTCGAGAGATAGCCTGTCTGAAGCAGTACCTTCCCGTGCTCCTGCCGCGGTACTTTTTCCCAGTGATCACAGTGTTTAGCATTTGACCACTCGTTGATCACCTGTTTACATGCAGTCTTTGGAATTTCTAAAATAGGTAATGGCTTAAAATTTCCTAGTATCATGTAAACCATTCTAGCTTGTATCTATTCCCAGCTAGTAAGGTAGCTGGGAATACCTTGCTATCCTAGCTTGAAAAACTAGTCTCGTGTATTCCGTGCATTATCCACACGCCTGAAATCGTTGTAATCCTCCTCACCAGATACCGTGATCGTACTACTTTAATATTTTTTTAATTCATATGCAACAAAATGACTGACAGTTTAACTACTAGAATTGTAAGCCTTGACGCCTGCATGCATGAAAATGAATTACGTGCTCTTTCTTTAATAATTTTTTCATGTAAATTAGCGTCGTTGGAAGTTTGGCACGTGATTGTATGACCTTTGTTTTAAACATTTACAACGAATTTCTTTTTATTTATTTAAAATTATTTTTTATTATGTTTATGGATGGATATTTTTTTATTATTATTTTAAGAACGATTTAGTTTTTATTGTGAAGCTACTGACCTCTATGTATAAATGGACTGGACAAACTAATAATTTGGAAATCGCCAAATTCATTCATATATTAGCCGTGATAAAAAATTTACGTTACGGAATACCGCGACGATCCATTTATTTCGTCATCAAATTGTAAACAAATGTAAATAGTTTTTATTAAACTCATATTTTATCTAATTGTAATACATTTGGTGGATGGCGGGCTTTGATAATGGAACATCATGAATTATGCTTCAGGAAAATACTGTTAATACTGTAATAATATTTAAAAACGAAATTAAAATCCGACAAATATCAAGGAAGCTATAAGCTTTTGAAAGATTATTATCTGTCTCTTTCTTGCAAAAATACTAAAAACGGAGTTTTACGTGTATTTTAAATGGTGAAAGTGTAATATGACGTCACATAACATATCAAGAGGGCTCTCACCCTCTTTGTCTAATCGGGAATTTCAATCATTCATATCTCGCTTATTTTTAAAGTTATTTAAAAAGTAATTTTACCTTGATATTTGTCAAGTAAACATGCTTCAATTCAAGTGAAAAAAAATTTTCATGCATATTCCCTATTTTAACAAAAACAGTAATAAGTTTAATAAAGATTATTAAAATAATCAAAAAGAACTCTAGGTTTTTTGAAATTACATTTCAAATTTTGTCCCAATTCCTAGAACAATTATTTGTATTTTATAAATACGTATTTCGACTACAATGTAGTCATCATCAGTATGTATTAGCTAATCGTAACTATCTTCGGGATTAGGAATCAAAAATATCTTACTCGTTGTTAATTTGGTGCGTGTCTCACAAGTTTCATAGCAACCAGTTACATATTTTTAACTCCATATCCCGGAGATACTTACGATTAGCTAATACATACTGATGATGACTACTTTGTAGTCGAAATTACGTATTTATAAAATACAAATAATTGTTCTAGGGCTTGGAGCAAAACTTGAAATTTAATATTTAAACATATTTATTAAAAAACTTAGTAAAATCTTACAAAAATAACGCGAACGACTTACCTAAAGTACACATTCAACACACATACAGTCACCCATATAGATGATGTAACTAATATCATTGTAAACAATAAATACTTTCCAAGTAATGGTACAGCCAATGAAGTGGGTGGAATAATTTCCGCTAATAACAGGAAGAACACGGTCAATGACAGCAATATGGATATACATAATGTAACCTTCTCGCCAGAATCCGATGGTAAATAGAATACTAATACTGTTAGAAATGTGATACCAACACATGGTATTATTAAATTGACTGTATAGAATAATGTTTTACGACGCATTGTCATCTTAAATGTTATATCTGCAACAATACAAAATATATTATTATTGTTAGTTATTCACAATAAGGTAATGGTCTAAGATCCGGCATTAGTGAAAACCTTCCCTCATCTGTTAATTGAATGAAATAATTTTTAAAAGGCAGATAAAAATATTATAAATGTAGGAGTGCAATGTCTGCCAACGTAGTCCTTTTCAAAAAATGTGTTCTAAGCAGAGAGAGAGATAAATATATTTGTTCGAGCAACAAACAAAGACACTATATCATATTAATTAATTAATTAATATGATATAGCCAGCAGGACTACGGTGGCAGACTTTGCACTCCTACATTAATAATATTATTATCTGCCTTTTAAAAATTATTTCATTCAATTAACAGATGAGGGAAGGTTTTCACTAATGCTGGATCTTAGACCATAAGTTATAAATATAATATAAGTCTTAATATTTTGTAAAAAATATAAAATTATCAATAAAGCCTGGCACACACGCAGTGGCGTAGCTACGGTGGGGCAGGCAGAGGACATGCCCTGGGCGCGATCAAGGGGGCTGGGGGGCGCAAAAACACGAAATTTACTACCTATTTAAAAAAAATACAATCCAAATTCGCAAACATGGCTCTTGAGGATCATTTAATTCTTATTGTACATTTCTTCCAGAATAGACTGCGGATGTTATGTATAGTACATGAAAAAATTGAAAAAATTGAAAAAATTCTTATTTACACGTGAAATTTTGATCCTAATTAGTTTTGTAAACTAAACTTTATGCCGCTAATTTCGTAAGCAATGTTAGCCGGGCTTAAAAAGATACCTCTATCAAACAATTGAAATCCAAATGAAGGCCGTGAACCGCGGGAGCAGTGCGCGCGCTGCGCAGTTCGACATTGACACATCAATTGCAGCACAGTAGTGTTTTTGGTTACATTACATACCGTATGTAACATGCGTAGTTACTACAGGAATAAGGTAAGGCAAGACCCTTAATTTAATGTTCTCTAAAAGAGCCTAGAATTTTAATAGCATAGACATTAAGGACAATAATTCAAGTTGTGTAATATTAATACTCAGATAATAATAAATACAAACCAGAGTATGGTTCGGCACAACATGGATAATATTCTTCATTTCGGCTAGCAGGTACTTCCAGAATATCCCATTCCACGGACAAATAAAATTCACTTAAATCAATACCAATTTTAACGACATTACTACCAGATGCTTGTTGCATATGTTTCAAATCCACCTGAAAATAATTTCGCATTTGAGATACTATACTAGATTTTGGTAACAAAACTTCCAAGTCTAAAATTCATCTCACCTGAATTCCATTGTATGTCCATGATCCAAATTTCATCATACAGATTTGTTCATCGAATGGAAAATACTCAACATTAATTTCGCACGATGATTTATAAATTGCTGGTGGTTTCCATAAAACTTCTCCATTATATTTTAAAGTAGCTTTTGTCATTAATGTCACCTCATAATTTCCATCGGCACTACAAACAGGGAATAAAATGAATGAATTTACTTGAAAACCACTCTAAAAATGAGTAATTTATTCTGGAAGTGATCCTATTAAGAGGTTTTTTACTGCACACCTCACGAGAGTGTGCTTTATTATCGACATAACGCGCCAATCTCGAGTTTTGACGATAGAAGTAATTATAATTCGGGTAACAAACTTTTAATAAAGCATTTTGGAAAAATCATATCTTCCACTAAAAGATGATTTTCAATGACATTCATCTCTGTCCATTGGTATGTACATTGGTGTTATATAACAATTAGAATGTTTCAACATGTTCAATTTTTATGGACGGGAGTGTATGTATGTATGAATGTATAAGGATACATTATAGGTTGCAATTTTTGACGATTCTTTTTTTTTTTAGATATAGCCCTATTGAACAATTTTCTACAAAAATTCATGGGCAGGTCCATAACAAGGCTGATGTGCGCATTAACTCCCCGACTACGAGGAGTGCCCAGCACCCAAGACTAATAAACCCTTCACTTAAAAATTAAGATACTATTTCAAGATAAACAAATTTGAAGGCTTGAAATTAAGTGCCAAAAAATGGAAAATACAAAAAATATCGAAAAAAAGTTATTATTTCCGAACATTTCAAGTCTATTTTCAATACGAAGGACCACCGAGAATTTTTACACCAGAACTGTCGGTAGTGGCTACAGCCATGCTCCTGGAGTGTGCACTTTTGGATTTACAACCGCTTTTCTGTATTTAATAATAAAGTTATAAAAACATTGCACCTAAACATTCAATTTTATACCTCAATAAATATGCCTGTAAAAAAAAAATCAAGGCAACATTCATGGGTCACTTTTTGAAAGCGGTTGTGGATTAAAACGTTAAACAAGATTAGAATCAAACTGAACAACTTTAATAATGCGAAACAAATTACTTCGTTTTTTTCAAAAATTATCTCATAAAATACACATAATTATCTAAATTGTTACATAATTTTCAAAATTAATTTTTAAACGACAGAAACTATTTAAATTTATTCAATTTCTTTTTAGGGTTCCGTACTTAGAAAATGGAAATTGAGTACAAAATTAGAAAACATATTTTTACACTCAAAAATTCTGAAATAATCATTTTTTACACATTTCTAGATGTTGTGTTCTTAATCTTGCAAATGGAAAGTCATCCCAAAAGATTGTCAAATTTCTTCAAGTCAAGAAAGGAATTATTTTTCGAAACAACATCTCCAAAGGTAACTTTAAGTTTGAACAGATTCTACACTTTTTCTGGGAGAATTTTTCCATACTCTCAGTAGCAAATAATTTAAAAGCAACAAAGTGCAAGAAATATATTCACCAAAAATTATATGAACGATAGTGCTTGAATGCTAGCAGTCCACATGGCGACTCCACAATGCCGGATGCGATATAAGTGTGTTCCAGGGCACTGTAGCATAGATAGAAATGAGACTGCTGGCAATCTAATATCTTTGATCTTGACTGGACACTTAAAAAATCCATCCCTGGTGGAAACAGGAAGCAGCTCCACGTCCTGCCACTGAATAGCACAAGGTTTACTTAAGGTTAGCTCTCCGGCTAATTCTATTCTTGTATGATGCCATTAAAACACGTCACTTTGGCGCTACCAAAATTGGATATTAGTACCTTTTAATAAGAAAATAAGGATGGGCTAATATTCGCAAAATAACTGATACATTCCCTTTCGAGCAAAGAGCAGATACTGCATATCTCTCTCAATAGACGAAAAATTTTTACTGGAAATGAGAGATGTGAATATTCAGGGGCTGGTAGATACCCTCTATAAGTTAATACTACCAACTTTAATCATCTAACAGTCTGAATCCTCAATTCATATGAAAGTTCCCGCATGTACGAATTTATTTATAACACAAATTATTAGTTTCATGGCATTGAAATTAATATAAAACATACATTAAATTTAAGTTTAAAAAAACAGAAATATTTTAACATTATTAAAACTAATTTTGTAGTAAAATGATGTTGACATTCTATTTGAAAGAAAACGACTTGATCTTCAACCTTGGTACAACATTTTCAAAAATTATTATTATCACGCATCGTTCGTTGTATGTTAAAATATGTTAAAATATAGCATCATGTTTTACAATAAATATAATGATTTAGTGCAAACGTAAAATTATGCACAGAAATCATAAAATTGTAACAATGTATGCATATTTTAGAAATTATAGATATTTATATACAAAGAGGTAAAGGTGGTAATATGGGCCACCAATCTGGTTTTACACTTGGTATATCCTTACATTGTATAAAATATAGTCCCCCAGCCGCGTTTGTCTGTCCGTTCGCGATTTACTCATAAACTACTGCATCGATTTTCATGCTGTTTTCACCAATGGATAGAGTGGTTCTCGAGGTTTTAGTATATAATTTGTCAAGTTTTTGTATACATTGGCTAAAATATAATGATATTTGTTGGAGGTGTCATATTATAAAACAAAGTCCTCCACCTTTCGATAGATGGCAGTAAGCAACCAATGTGTTAAATATGCTATTCATAGATAGCGATTCATACAACAAATACGTTGTACACAACATGAGTACTTCAAAAATTTTTCCAATTGCATACAACAAATAAAAAAGTGCATACAACAAATGTATTTCGAAAATTAAACTCAACTTGACGGGAGAAAATATTATGTTACTTGGTTATAAGGGCGTTACAAAATTTTTGTGGGCGAAGCCGCAACCGGTAATGCTAGTATATATATATATATGTATATATATATATATATATATATATATATATTAATGTTATAACAGGGTCTACTTATTAAGTTTAGTTACGACATTCGATACGATATTTATGGTATAAAGATTTAATAATCAACCGGTATGTTGGTATCTGCGCGTATGCAAGTAGATTATTACACAACGCATGTGTTGACTTCTGAGCAACAAATCTACTAAGATACTTAACAGTAATATATTAAGGTAGTACCAGTACTGTCTTATATAATCAGGACAAAAAACCGGTTTTCTTTTTATAGAACGAATAAATATACACACATATACAACACATAGATATATTCACAATTCATATATACAAATTAATGTAATTTTGAAATTAAAAATAATTTTAAACTTTTATATTTCGAAAACAAAACGGTAAAACGCGATTTTTTTGATTTTTTGATTGAATAAATATTTATCTTTACTATCCTAGTTTTTTTTTTTAATTCTGTCAAATATTTTTTTTAATACTACAGATAATAGTTGGGCGGGCGTGAAGTTTTACATGCTTCTAATGAGAGAGAGAGTGAAAGAGAATGATTACTTTGCTATTAATTATTTCGAGTTCTAAACGGTCAAAAATTCGGGATTTATTAGAAAACGATATATTTACCCTGTGAAAAAAAAGTTAACAAAATCTGTCGAAAAGTGGTTTTATGCTGGAACATCTTTAAGGGGTCTTATATTAGACATATATGCTTCATATTACCACATTTTCCTCTATATATAATAAAGTTTAACTCAATTTTACATAACGGAAATTGTAAATTTTCATTTATTTTATTGTATTCTTTAACATAATAATAATTGTGTATGCAAAATTACTAAACATAGACCATATTTTCATTTTATATTATTAACGCGTCATACTGACATTTTTGCAGTAATAAATCAAGCTGCTGTGTTCCCATAACAAATTAATGTTTTCACGTTCAAGGATCGGACCCAATCCGATGTTCGGATAGAGTAAAGTGAAGAGAATACTTAGGGCAATTCAAGAAATTATTTTATTGTAATAACTGTTTGACTAAAAGTGTTTTATTTTGGATACATTACAAAAAGAGCTATAATACACAAATACCAAAATATTTAAATTTCAAGACAATTTCTATAAAACATATTAATTTGCATACCTATACATATACAATCAAAACTCGGGAAAATACTATTACGGAATGACTCCAAGAGACATCTTCTGGATGCACTTAAACTGAATAGGACACAACTTCGAAAGGGTACCGGATTCATCACCAGGCATTATCACTTACGAATTCATTTGTGCATAATAGGACCTCACAGGGGATCCATTATGTGCAGAATGGGTAGCGAGGAGGAGAAAATGTCCAGCCACATCATTTTTAACTGCGAATTTTTCGGTTGCAGCAGATACAAGATATTTGGTGCTTCTCATTCCAAGTATAGAACCTTCAGGAAAACCAGAGAAGCAAGCTCCTGGCTATTCCCAAGGTATAGGAGAAACGAAACTTGTCAGACTGATGTAGAAGGGGGAGCACAATGAGCCATAAGGTAGAAGTGTAATACTTCGTATACCCCAAGATATATCTACCTACATGTACGATTACTGAATGAAAGTTTTCTGAAAACATTATATTCTGTTTTATGTTATGAAGTATTTCATCTGTTTTAATACAAATTTTCTCAACATATAATTCACAGATTCATTATTGCCATAAATTTTCTTTTCTTTTGTTTAATAGACACCAATTATTTATTTCACAATGGGTATATAAATATTAATACGAAAACAATAAGCGATTAAAAGTCATGCAATTTTTAATATAGTTTAAAAATTTTTAGTTGTAAATTAATATTTTTTTGTACTGTTTTATTTTTGAATACAAATTGCACATATTTTGGGCTACAAAGTGTGATAGGGAAAATAAATGTGTGGAAAACATTTGGCATGGATTAATCTCATGGATAATGATTGTTGATTTAATATTTGTTTCATTAATATTTTTAGGAAACAAGTAATCCTACCAAAAACTTAAATTAAAAAGGGCTAAGCTACAGCAATCACAGCGATTGCAAGGTTTTCTTTAGTAGTAGTAGCTATTTAATATTTTACTTGGAAAATATATATACGACGAATTATTGAAGTATAGGATGGCGCATAAGTAACGTTATGATTTAATTAGTGAATCAATTTTTTATTTTTGTATTTTTATTAATTTTTTTTTTCAGAATTATCTTTGATAAACTTGAGAAATTTATGATGGAAAGACTCATAACACATAACAAAGAACCAAAGTTGTTCAATTTTATTTTGAAAGTCAGCATTCGATTATTCAGATACAAAGATCATATCGACATGCACCTAGCGCTCCAACATGGGGCTGTCTGTGATCTTCCGAGTGCTGCAAGACCTCGCGCAGTTCGAAACGATGTGAACATTGCTCGGGTGCAAGCAAGTGTTGAGGAAAACCCCGAAACTTCCACCAGGTGACGTTCTCAGCAGATGACGTTACACCTTTTCCCATATAGAGGTAGATTGTAAAGGCTGCCCTGGACGAGTTACACTTCGACCATAAGGTCCATTGTGATGCCTTAGGATGAGAGGATGTGAATGGAGTGGAAGGAATTTGTGAGTAGACTAGGAATAGGTAGGATATGCGGCTGCAGCCGACTATGATAGGAACTATGCCGATATTCATCTGGAGTTCGTGAAGGAAACTGCAGAAAACCTTCTCAAACATATCTGGTTACTTCGTTCTTGTCCATACGCCGACAATTTAGTCAATTAACCCCCCTTTTTTTCTTAATAATTGACAAACTGCCGATGTCGGGATTCGAACCCATAACTTCCCAGTTTCCAAGTACTGCATACTGCGCAGACATGACGCCTTAGACCGCTCGGCTACTTGGCTGGTAAATATAAGAATCAATTGGTTCACGAGTTAAAACCAAATAATGCACAAAAAAGTTATTCATTAAATAAATCATAACATTACTTATGCACCATCCTGTATTTGGGAACTTGGCAACTAAAATATTAAATAGATACTAAGGAAAAGCCACCAATCCCAGTGGTCGAGCTGATAAGATGCTATGCTCGAAAGGTGGAAGGTTGCTGCTTCAATTCCCACTAGTGGCAGTTTTTCAATCAAATTAATTTTAAAAAAAACTAATGACGCGGTTAATTGACTAAAAGTTATTTTTGTAGATAAATATTTTTTTAATCAAAACTAGACTAGACTAATAGATTTTCAATCAAATCACTTCTTAATATGCTCCAAAATGACATGTCAGAAAACATCAAAATTCTTCGAACTACGAGAAAAATTGAAAATAAATATAAATTCGGTCTCAATAACAAATAATTCGTGTTTTTTTTACAATGTTTTTCTTCTCTCTCTCAATAACGAATAACCTTTATTAAAAGAAGAAACTTCGTTGGAAGTTTGAAATAATTATTTAAATATGAAAAAAATTATAAATTTCTTTTATACGTGAAATAATCATATCCGTTTCAAACTTGTCTTGATAAAACGGATCTAACTCCTTCCGCTTCTTCCGGATAAGACAGCGGATACAAATATTTATTTATATACATACCTACTAGTGAATTCTTTTCTTTTAATTAATAGAAATTGGTTTTAATCTATTTAAATAAAACAACATAAATTTCACACCTATTCACAACAAAATTCAGGTGGTAGGGATGATGGATTCGAAATATTAATGCTTTGGTTACCCTGTTTTGTTTTTGTCTTTTATTTAATAGTTCCCTAATTTACTATTTGTTGCAGCCACGGGTGATGGCAAAACGAACACACACACTCAAAGTGACTAAACCTTCATATTGTGTGTTGAACATCAAGGGTACCGTAATAAATATCGTACATAAATAAAATAGATTTTAGATCCAGGATCCGCCAAAGATATCCAATAAAAAAATTGTTTATACTAACTTATTATATAATACAATATCTGGTAACCAAATATGTTCCGATGGAACATACAACATTTCCACACCACCATATTCTTCAGGATCCCAGCGTAATTTATAATCGAACCATTTCTATAAACAAAATATACAATAGATCATTAATAATCAATCTCTTGGAAAAATTGCAGCATACAATCGCATCAAAACCGTTTTAATTTACCCATAATTTTAGTGGATTATCCAGAGGGGAAAAAACAAAATAAGACTAAAACGTTCCGATTTTTGATGCATGTCACAATTTTTGAGTCCATAGCCGTTTCTACACGTTGCTACGAACACCTTCCAATGTTGGATGTCTGATTGTTCGTTACATTGTGTGGCCGATGTCGCAATTCTTACATCGAGTCAAAGGGATGCCTCCAACGTTTGAATGAACATGTTTGTTGGTTCGACTCAACATTTACACGAGTTGTTCATATGAATGGAGGGACTTTGATAGGGAGAGGGATTCTGGTTTCACTATTTTCTCTCTATTGGCGGCGTCAGCAATAGCAACGTCTTTATCATCCTCGTCCATTGTCCATAGAAACCGGACAAACATTTGTACCAAACTGTTTTCAAATGTAGTGGATCTGTCGAACTTACTTGCCTCAAACCTTTAACCAAATGTTAGAGCTAGCGTTCGTAGCATCATGTAGAACCGGTACACTAATGTTAAGTACACTAACCTGTTCAACCCATAAATTTGTGGTCATTACTTGATTCTTTAAATTCACTTCTATTAGCTGTGATAATTTTAAATTTAACCATACTGTAAGTGTTTCTGTGTTATTGATGACAGGTCGAATTAAACGATTATAATTACTTAATAAATCATCATACAGTCGTTTTGCATCTGGATTCGCTTCACATTGTTTAAAACCTGTTATGAAACAAAATTTATAAACATTATTTAAGTTTTCAATATGGTAACATTCTAAGAGAAGAACTGGCCGTTAATCAAGAAGCAATAAATTTATGTAATCTGGATACTGTTCAAACGATCCGATTGCCAAATTTACGGGAACCTTTGGAACCAGTCCAAGTGGCCGAGCGGGTTAACCTGGGACGTTATGGGTTCGAATACCGACATCGCCAGTTTGTCAATTATAAAAAAAAGGGCGGTTGATTGACTAAACTGTCGGCATATGGACAAGAACAAAATAACCGGCTATGCTTGAGAAGGTTTTCTGCAGTTTCCTTCACGAACTCCAGATGAATCATACTCGGCTGCAGCCGCATATCCTACCAATTCCTAGTCTACTCACAAATTCCTTCCACTCCACTCACATCCTCACATCCTTAGGCATCACAATGGACCTTATGGTCGAAGTGTAGCCCGTTCAGGGCAGCCTTTACAATCTATCTATCTATCTGGGTCCTTTGGCAGGGAGCAGAGCTTAATATTTTAACCTACTAGCAGGAGGTAGTTAGTAAGTTATTTACCAGAGTGCGACCACAAAACTTGTAGGTCGAAGGGTATGTCACGGGAGTTGAGGCAGAAAACATTGCCCTACTATCTCTAGTTTATAATTTAGATCCTAATATGAACTTGTTTCCAGCAGTGTAAAAAGTGTAGAATTTAGTCACTTCAATAGTTTTTTTTACAAATTTCAAAATGGATTATTTTTCAAACAAGGTCAGTTATCGAATTCAATAGTTTTGGGCGTATTGTTGGACTAAAATACCAAATCAAATTATTGGTTTGTGAATCATCATTCGCATTTGTGTTTCAAATACGATAAAAGGTAAGAAGAGGTTCGAATAAGGTAAGAGGTAATTGAAAATTTTAAAATGTAAAGTTCTTCTTTATAATAATATCGACAAAATATTTTGAACATAAGTTGTTGGTATTTTAATATAGAGGGAATTTTTTAAATTAGGGTTTCCTATACCTCTACGCTTAGATAGATAGATAGATAAATCTTGGGGTTTGAAAAGTACTGCACTTCGACCCTACAGCCCATTGTGCTCCTCCTTCTACTTCGCAGTTAGAAGATGATATGGCTGAATGGTTCTTACTCCATTCATAATGGTTCTTTATTACCATTATTACCTCTTACCATTTTCGAAAAAAAATAGAAAGTTCGAGATGAATGTGGTGTATTATTTTGAGATAATTTTAATCTACATTTTGCTCAAAATTTTGTACCCGCGATGTATCATTTAGAAACAATGAAATTAGTCGGGTGCAAATATACATAAAAAGTGACAAACCCAGGAGCTCATTATGCTGAATTATTTCGTTTGCGAAGTGAATCCAAATACATCTTCATCTCCGCAACGATTGACTTTAACAATCAAATATATTCATTTTTTCATTTAAATTTGAATTTATCTGCGATAAATTGTATAGACAGTTTTTGAGATATTTGTAGATAACGATACCTATTTCCATTTCGATGTGTAAAAAAAGCGGCAACTTTAAAGCGTAAACATTTTAACCTTAGAAATGCAACAAAAATCAATCATCTCATTCTGATCAGTAAAACTGGGTTCTTGGATACAATATTGATTGCACCCGGCTATTTACTAAATTTTAGAACTTTTGTGAAGTGAAATAGAGACTTGTACACATTGGCATCTTTATTCGAAAGGTTGAAAGAAAATTTTCCTAAAACCGATTTTCCATAAGATTTGAGCGTGGTCCTTTCGATTGATTCAAAAAATAAATGACTTTCTTCTGTTAATATCGATACTAGTTAAAAACAAGTAATGTAACAACTAACTGAGTTAATTGTTTGAATACCCAGTATATACTGAGTTGTATATCAATGTTTGAATTGTGAATATTTCTGCCTATTCAATGTTTATAAAATATGAATTATTTGTAAATGTTTGTTTTGTGTTAATAATTTTTCTTGAGACTGTAAAAATGTTCTTGCATTTAAAAAAATTTATATTAATGTTCTTGCGATTTTTATATATTTAAATATTGAGTTATATAATTGAGTAAATCAACGCGACGCGGCTGTTAACGCAACGTTAACGCAACGTTGTTTAAAACGAGCCGTTAGGCGACGCGAAAAGTTAGTCAACGCGAAGCTTTAGTAAACCAACGGAAAGCGTTGGTAAACGTAAAGCGTTGGTAAACGCAAAGCGCTAACCGCGAAACGTAAGCTAAAGCGATCCGTAAGTCAGTCAACGCGAAGCGTTGGTTAATGAGAAGCGTTAGTTATTCAAAGCGAAGCATCGGTGATTGTCGAAGCTTGACGTCACGCGAACGTTAATCAACGCAGAGCGGTAACCAACGCAGACCGTCAGATTAAGCGAGCCGTAAATCAGCCAACGCGAGGCGTTGGTCAATGAGAAGCGCTAGTCAATAGGAAGCGTTAGGTCAACGCAAAGTGTTAGTTAATCAACGCAAAGCGTTTACAAACGCCAAACGTAGGCTTAAACAAACTGTAAATCTGCCAACGCGAAGCGTTGGTTAATGAGAAGCATTAGTTATTCGAAGCGAAGCGTTCGTGATTTGCGAAGCGTGATTTCACGCGAATCATTAAACAACGCAAAGCGTTAACCAAGGCGAACCGTAAGCTTAAGCGACCCGTAAATCAGCCAACGCGACGCGTTGGCGCAATGGGAAGCGTTTGTCAATAGGAAGCGTTAGGTCAACGCGAAGCGTTGGTAAACGCGAAGCGTTTACCGACGCGAAATGAAAGCTAAAGCGAAACGTAAGTCAGCCAACGCGAAGCGTTGGTCAATGAAAAGCGTTAGTCTATAGGAAGTGTTAGTTTAACTCGAAACGTAAGCTGAAGTGAACCGTAAATCAGCCAACGCGAAGCGTTGGCCAATGAGAAGCGTTAGTTATCCAAAGCGAAGCGTCAGTGTTCGGAATCGTTAATCAACGAAAAGCTTGAACCAACGCAAAACGTAATCTTAAGCTAGCCAAAAGTTAGCCAACGCGAAGCGTTAGCATAACGTTGGTTAACGCAAGGCGTTTACCAAAGTGACCCGTAAGATTAAGCGAGCCGTAAATCAGCCAACGCGAAGCGTTGGTCAATGAGAAGCGCTAGGCAATAGGAAGCGTTAGGTCAACGCAAAGTGTTAGTTAATCAACGCAAAGCGTTTACAAACGACAAACGTAAGCTAAAACAAACTGTAAATCTGCCAACGCGAAGCGTTGGTTAATGAGAAGCATTAGTTATTCAAAGCGAAGCGTCCGTGATTTGCGATGCATGATTTCACGCGAATCATTAAACAACGCAAAGCGTTAACCAAGGCGAACCGTAAGATTTAGCGACCCGTAAACCAGCCAACGCGACGCGTTAGCGCAATGGGAAGCGTTAGTCAATATGAAGCGTTAGATCAACGCGAAGCGTTGGTAAACACAAAGCGTTTACCGACGCGAAACGAAAGCTAAAGCGAACCGTAAGTCAGCCAACGCAAAGCGTTGCTTAATGAGAAACGTAAGTTATTCAAAGCGAAGCGTTGGTGTTTCGCGAAGCGTGTATTCATTCAAATCGTTAAACAACGCAAAGCGTTTACCAACGCGAACCGTAAGCTTAAGCTAGCCGTTTGTCAGATAACGCGAAGCGTTTGTCAATGAAAAGCGTTAGTTATTCAAAGCGAAGCATCGGTGATCCGCGAAGCGTGATTTCACGCGAATCGTTAATCAACGCAAAGCGTTAACCATTACGCGAACTGTAAGATTAAGCGAGCCGTAAGTCAGCCAACGCGAAGTGTTGGTCAATGAGAAGCACTTGTCAATAGGAAGCGTTAGGTCAACACAAAGCCGTGAACTACGTGACAACGAATCGTCGCTGATTCAACGCGAATGATTAAAGTAAGCGTGAAAAATTAGTCAAATCGTAACGATAGTTAACGCGAAGCGAACGCACGCTTGAGTTATACAACGTGAAGAGTTAGCCGACGCGAAACGTAAGCTAAAATAAACCGTTAGTCGGCCAACGCGAAGCGTTGGTTAATGAGAAGCGTTAGTTATTCAAATCCGAAGCGTCCATGATTCGCGAAGCGTGATTTCACGCGAATCATTAAACAACGCAAAGCGTTAACCATCACAAAGCGTAACCTTAAGCGTGCCTTAAGTTAGCCAACGCGAAGCGTTGGTCAATTAGAAGCGTTAGTCAATAGGAAGTGTAAGGTCAACGCGAAGCGTTGTTAAACGCAAAGAGCTAACCAACATGAAAAGTAAGCTAAAGTGAACTGTAAGTCAGCCAACGCGAAGCGTTGGTTAATGAGAAGCGTTAGATGTCAAAGCGAAGCGCCGGTGATTCGCGAAGCGGCTATGTTAATCAACGCAAAGCGTTTACCGACGCGAAACGAAAGCTAAAGCGAACCGTAAGTCAGCCAACGCGAAGCGTTGGCCAATGAGAAGCGTTAGTTATCCAAAGCTAAGCGTCAGTGTTCGGAATCGTTAATCAACGACAAGCTTGAACCAACGCAAAACGTAATCATAAGCTAGCCAAAAGTTAGCCAACGCGAAGCGTTAGCATAGCGTTGGTTAACGCAAGGCGTTTACCAATGTGACCCGTAAAATAAAGCGAGGCGTAAGTCAGCCAACGCGAAGCGTTGGTCAATGAGAAGCGCTAGTGAATAGGAAGCGTTATGTCAACGCAAAGCTTTAGCTAATCAACGCAAAGCGTTGGTAAACGCAAAGCGTTTACAAACACGAGATGTAAGCTAAAACAAACCGTAAGTCAGCCAACGCGAAGCGTTAGTTAATCAAAGCAAAGTGTCGGTGATTAGTGTCATTTCACGCCAATCGTTAAACAACGCAATGCGTTAATCAACGGGAACCCGGAGCTTGTTAAAGACAAAGCGTTTAACAACGCGAAACGAAAGATAAAGCGAACCGTAAGTCAGCCAACGCGAAGCGTTGGTTAATGAGAAACGTTAGTTATTCAAAGCGAAGCGTCGATGATTCACGAAGCGTGATTTCACGCGAATTGTTAAACAACGCAAAGCGTAAACCAACGCGAACTGTAAGCTTAAGCGAGGTGTATGTCAGCCAACGCGAAGCGTTGGTCAATGAGAAGCGTTAATCAATAGGAAGTTTTGACAACGCGAAACGTAAGCAAAAGCGATCAGATGGTCAGCGAAACGAAAGCTAAAGCGAACCGTAAATCAGCCAACGCGAAACGTTGGCCAATGAAAAGCGTTAGTTATGCAAAGCGAAGCGCCAGTGATATTGCGAAGCGTGATTCAACTCGAATCGGTAACCAACGAAAAGCGTGAACCAACTCGAAACGTAAGCTAAAGCGAACTATAAGTCAGCCAACGCAAAGCGTTAGTAAATCAACCCATTGCCTTGGTAAACGCAAAGCGTTAACCGTCGCATCACGCAAGCTAAAGCGAACTGTTAGTCACCCAACGCGAAGCGTTGGTCAATAGGAAGCGTTAGGTCAACACGAAGCGTTAGTTAATGAATGCGAAGCGTCAGTGATTCAACGCGAAGCGTGATTTCACGCGTAGCGTTAATCAACACGAAGCACTAGTTAACGCGAAGCGTAGGCAACTCAACGCTAAGCTGTTAAGCTAAGCGACGTTAGTTATCCAACGCTAATATATATATATATACATATATATATATATATATATATATATATATATATATATATATATATATATGTTAGTTATGCAAAGCGAAGCGCCAGTGATATTGCGAAGCGTGATTCAACTCGAATCGGTAACCAACGAAAAGCGTGAACCAACTCGAAACGTAAGCTTTAACCATTACGCGAACTGTAAGATTAAGCGAGCCGTAAGTCAGCCAACGCGAAGTGTTGGTCAATGAGAAGCACTTGTCAATAGGAAGCGTTAGGTCAACACAAAGCCGTGAACTACGTGACAACGAATCGTCGCTGATTCAACGCGAATGATTAAAGTAAGCGTGAAAAATTAGTCAAATCGTAACGATAGTTAACGCGAAGCGAACGCACGCTTGAGTTATACAACGTGAAGAGTTAGCCGACGCGAAACGTAAGCTAAAATAAACCGTTAGTCGGCCAACGCGAAGCGTTGGTTAATGAGAAGCGTTAGTTATTCAAATCCGAAGCGTCCATGATTCGCGAAGCGTGATTTCACGCGAATCATTAAACAACGCAAAGCGTTAACCATCACAAAGCGTAACCTTAAGCGTGCCTTAAGTTAGCCAACGCGAAGCGTTGGTCAATTAGAAGCGTTAGTCAATAGGAAGTGTAAGGTCAACGCGAAGCGTTGTTAAACGCAAAGAGCTAACCAACATGAAAAGTAAGCTAAAGTGAACTGTAAGTCAGCCAACGCGAAGCGTTGGTTAATGAGAAGCGTTAGATGTCAAAGCGAAGCGCCGGTGATTCGCGAAGCGGCTATGTTAATCAACGCAAAGCGTTTACCGACGCGAAACGAAAGCTAAAGCGAACCGTAAGTCAGCCAACGCGAAGCGTTGGTCAATGAAAAGCGTTAGTCTATATGAAGTGTTAGGTTAACTCGAAACGTAAGCTAAAGTGAACCGTAAGTCAGCCAACGCGAAGCGTTGGCCAATGAGAAGCGTTAGTTATCCAAAGCTAAGCGTCAGTGTTCGGAATCGTTAATCAACGACAAGCTTGAACCAACGCAAAACGTAATCATAAGCTAGCCAAAAGTTAGCCAACGCGAAGCGTTAGCATAGCGTTGGTTAACGCAAGGCGTTTACCAATGTGACCCGTAAAATAAAGCGAGGCGTAAGTCAGCCAACGCGAAGCGTTGGTCAATGAGAAGCGCTAGTGAATAGGAAGCGTTATGTCAACGCAAAGCTTTAGCTAATCAACGCAAAGCGTTGGTAAACGCAAAGCGTTTACAAACACGAGATGTAAGCTAAAACAAACCGTAAGTCAGCCAACGCGAAGCGTTAGTTAATCAAAGCAAAGTGTCGGTGATTAGTGTCATTTCACGCCAATCGTTAAACAACGCAATGCGTTAATCAACGGGAACCCGGAGCTTGTTAAAGACAAAGCGTTTAACAACGCGAAACGAAAGATAAAGCGAACCGTAAGTCAGCCAACGCGAAGCGTTGGTTAATGAGAAACGTTAGTTATTCAAAGCGAAGCGTCGATGATTCACGAAGCGTGATTTCACGCGAATTGTTAAACAACGCAAAGCGTAAACCAACGCGAACTGTAAGCTTAAGCGAGGTGTATGTCAGCCAACGCGAAGCGTTGGTCAATGAGAAGCGTTAATCAATAGGAAGTTTTGACAACGCGAAACGTAAGCAAAAGCGATCAGATGGTCAGCGAAACGAAAGCTAAAGCGAACCGTAAATCAGCCAACGCGAAACGTTGGCCAATGAAAAGCGTTAGTTATGCAAAGCGAAGCGCCAGTGATATTGCGAAGCGTGATTCAACTCGAATCGGTAACCAACGAAAAGCGTGAACCAACTCGAAACGTAAGCTAAAGCGAACTATAAGTCAGCCAACGCAAAGCGTTAGTAAATCAACCCATTGCCTTGGTAAACGCAAAGCGTTAACCGTCGCATCACGCAAGCTAAAGCGAACTGTTAGTCACCCAACGCGAAGCGTTGGTCAATAGGAAGCGTTAGGTCAACACGAAGCGTTAGTTAATGAATGCGAAGCGTCAGTGATTCAACGCGAAGCGTGATTTCACGCGTAGCGTTAATCAACACGAAGCACTAGTTAACGCGAAGCGTAGGCAACTCAACGCTAAGCTGTTAAGCTAAGCGACGTTAGTTATCCAACGCTAATATATATATATATACATATATATATAACAACGCTTCGCGTTGACCTTACACTTCCTATTGACTAACGCTTCTAATTGACCAACGCTTCGCGTTGGCTAACTTAAGGCACGCTTATGGTTACGCTTTGTGATGGTTAACGCTTTGCGTTGTTTAATGATTCGCGTGAAATCACGCTTCGCGAATCATGGACGCTTCGGATTTGAATAACTAACGCTTCTCATTAACCAACGCTTCGCGTTGGCCGACTAACGGTTTATTTTAGCTTACGTTTCGCGTCGGCTAACTCTTCACGTTGTATAACTCAAGCGTGCGTTCGCTTCGCGTTAACTATCGTTACGATTTGACTAATTTTTCACGCTTACTTTAATCATTCGCGTTGAATCAGCGACGATTCGTTGTCACGTAGTTCACGGCTTTGTGTTGACCTAACGCTTCCTATTGACAAGTGCTTCTCATTGACCAACACTTCGCGTTGGCTGACTTACGGCTCGCTTAATCTTACAGTTCGCGTAATGGTTAACGCTTTGCGTTGATTAACGATTCGCGTGAAATCACGCTTCGCGGATCACCGATGCTTCGCTTTGAATAACTAACGCTTTTCATTGACAAACGCTTCGCGTTATCTGACAAACGGCTAGCTTAAGCTTACGGTTCGCGTTGGTAAACGCTTTGCGTTGTTTAACGATTTGAATGAATACACGCTTCGCGAAACACCAACGCTTCGCTTTGAATAACTTACGTTTCTCATTAAGCAACGCTTTGCGTTGGCTGACTTACGGTTCGCTTTAGCTTTCGTTTCGCGTCGGTAGACGCTTTGCGTTTACCAACGCTTCGCGTTGATCTAACGCTTCATATTGACTAACGCTTCCCATTGCGCCAACGCGTCGCGTTGGCTGGTTTACGGGTCGCTTAATCTTACGGTTCGCCTTGGTTAACGCTTTGCGTTGTTTAATGATTCGCGTGAAATCATGCATCGCAAATCACGGACGCTTCGCTTTGAATAACTAATGCTTCTCATTAACCAACGCTTCGCGTTGGCAGATTTACAGTTTGTTTTAGCTTACGTTTGTCGTTTGTAAACGCTTTGCGTTGATTAACTAACACTTTGCGTTGACCTAACGCTTCCTATTGCCTAGCGCTTCTCATTGACCAACGCTTCGCGTTGGCTGATTTACGGCTCGCTTAATCTTACGGGTCACTTTGGTAAACGCCTTGCGTTAACCAACGTTATGCTAACGCTTCGCGTTGGCTAACTTTTGGCTAGCTTAAGATTACGTTTTGCGTTGGTTCAAGCTTTTCGTTGATTAACGATTCCGAACACTGACGCTTCTAAATCATCACGCAAGCTAAAGCGAACTGTTAGTCACCCAACGCGAAGCGTTGGTCAATAGGAAGCGTTAGGTCAACACGAAGCGTTAGTTAATGAATGCGAAGCGTCAGTGATTCAACGCGAAGCGTGATTTCACGCGTAGCGTCAATCAACACGAAGCACTAGTTAACGCGAAGCGTAGGCAACTCAACGCTAAGCTGTTAAGCTAAGCGACGTTAGTTATCCAACGCTAATATATATATATATACATATATATATATATATATATATATATATATATATATATATATATATATATATATATATTAGCGTTATATATATATATATATATATATATATATTTATATATATAAATAAATATATATATGTATATATATATATATATATATATATATAAATATATGTATATATATATATAAATATAAATATACACATATATATATGTATATGTATATTTATATATATATATTTATATATATATACATATATATATATATATACATATATATATATATATATATATATATATATATATATATATATATATATGTATATATATATATATATATATATATATATATAAACATATGTATATATATATATATAAATACATATATATATATATTTATATATATATATATATATATATCTATATAAATTTTTTTGATGATTTTTGATAGGATCGATGGACCTTTGAATAAAATTTTTGCAAAATTTTGACATCTGTACGAGACCAACTACTTCTTTGAAAAGGAAAATCACTTAATCCTTGACCTTATGGTTAAAAAAACTGAAATAAACATAAAAACAATACTATTTGATGTATGTTATGTTTGTCATGTGCCCGTTTGTACATGGAGACCATGCCTTCATTCGCTTATCAATTGTATTTATCATTTTTTTCAACTTTGAGGCCAGATTTTGAGAAAACTATTGAGTTTATGAAAAAGTGTTTCAAACAAAAGTTGTTTATTATAAAGAGAAGAAGATTTTTTGTTAATAAATTTTTTTTCTGACTCTTACGGTTTCAAAGATGTGTAATTCCCCCTTTTTATTTGCTCTTTCTGCACAAATTATGAGAAAACTATTGAGTTTATGGAAAAATTTTTCAAACAAAAGATGATTATTTTAAAAAGAAGAAGATTTTTTATCTCAAAATTTTTTTTCTATCTCTTACGGTTTCAAAGACGGATATTTCCCCCCCTCTTAGCGGGGGGAAACATGTTCCGATATTGCCCATTAACGAACTTGACCTTACTTTTTTGCTCTAGAACACACACAAAAATTTTCAGCTCGTTATCTCTTTTCGTTCTTGAGTTATCGGCTTCACAGACGGACGGACGGACGGACGGACATGTGAAAATGGCCGAATTAGGCCATTTTATGAATACCTTTTTGAAGCATTTTTGTCAAGGATTAATATTTTCAAGCGTTACAAAGTCGGGACTAAACTTAATATACCTTGTATATTTACAAATATACTGGGTATAACAATACTATTTGATGTATGTTATGTTTGTCATGTGCCCGTTTGTACATGGAGACCATGCCTTCATTCGCTTATCAATTGTATTTATCATTTTTTTCAACTTTGAGGCCAGATTTTGAGAAAACTATTGAGTTTATGAAAAAGTGTTTCAAACAAAAGTTGTTTATTATAAAGAGAAGAAGATTTTTTGTTAATAAATTTTTTTTCTGACTCTTACGGTTTCAAAGATGTGTAATTCCCCCTTTTTATTTGCTCTTTCTGCACAAATTATGAGAAAACTATTGAGTTTATGGAAAAATTTTTCAAACAAAAGATGATTATTTTAAAAAGAAGAAGATTTTTTATCTCAAAATTTTTTTTCTATCTCTTACGGTTTCAAAGACGGATATTTCCCCCCCTCTTAGCGGGGGGAAACATGTTCCGATATTGCCCATTAACGAACTTGACCTTACTTTTTTGCTCTAGAACACACACAAAAATTTTCAGCTCGTTATCTCTTTTCGTTCTTGAGTTATCGGCTTCACAGACGGACGGACGGACGGACGGACATGTGAAAATGGCCGAATTAGGCCATTTTATGAATACCTTTTTGAAGCATTTTTGTCAAGGATTAATATTTTCAAGCGTTACAAAGTCGGGACTAAACTTAATATACCTTGTATATTTACAAATATACTGGGTATAATAAACTTTTTAATTATCAATTAAAATAAATTCTTTAGTTAATTATAATTTAAATATTTATAATAAAAATATTAGATTTTTAATAAAATATTATAATTAAAATTAATTATAAATATATAATAATTTTTATACTTACTACATGTATATTTAAAATTAATTAATAATATATAAAATAAACTGAATATTGAAATTTTCATTTTTTATATATTTATTTTTCAATATTTTAATTACCACACAAAATTTATAATAATTATTAATGATAACATTTCACTGTAACTCACACATTTATTCTTGACTATATAATTTGAATAAAAAAATAATCATTCATAAATTGCATTGTATTAAATAATTAAATAATTAATTTGGGTATTTTTTTTTAATAATAATTTATATAAACATATTTTATTTGTGTATTTGTTTTATAATTTATATTTATACTTCAATTTTCAGTATTCTGTTATTTTCAAAACATTCAGAATTACCCTCATATGTATGTGCACTACCCTTATTGAATCGATCGATGTGCGCAATCGTTGTTGATTCTGTTTAGGGTGGACCATTCATAAATGTAGCATGATTTGAATTTTCCCATTTTCTTGAATCAGAGAAATATAAGCTTTTTTAAATATTTTTATTTATCAGAAACATTTTTAAGAAATTTTTTTAATGTTTTTTTAAAGGGTTTTCTTAAGTTTTATTAAATTTTGTTTCTTTTTAAACTCAATTCTAGAATGGTAATAATAGCAGTGTAATTGCAAAATTAAGAAAATGGGCGAAAATTAATATGATGCACAAACTTTCCTTGCCAGTATATTTCCACAAATAATAATAATAATAATTCTTTATTGATGTGCTCAAATGAGCTAATCAAGTTACAAAACTAATCTTCTAATAAACAAATAACGTAACAATTAACTGAGTTAACTGTTTGAATACCCAGTATATACTGAGTTGTATATCAATATTCGAATTGTTAATACCTTTACTGGGTATACCAATAGTATATGAGATGTTATGTATCTACATATGTCCGCCTTCATTCGACTATGAATAGTATACCATTTTTGAGCACAAATTATGAGAAAACTATTAAATTTATAAAAAAATTTTCCAAACAAAAGTTACTTATTTTAAAAAGAATAAGATTTCTTGTTGTTAAATTTTTTTCTATCTCTTACGGTTTCAAAGATGTATATTTTCCCCTCTGGGAGGGGGAGGCACGTTCCGATTTTGCCAATTAACGAACTTGACTCCACTTTTTGCTATAGAATGCACATACAAAATTTCAGCTCGTTATCTCTTTTCGTTTTTGAGTTATCGTGCTCACAGACAGACAGACAGACGGACGGACGGACATGCGGAAATGGCCGAAGTAGGCCATTTTATGAAAACATATCCCAAAAATGCATGCCTACGATCAACATTTTCAAGCGTTACAAAGTCAGGACTAAACTTAATATAACTTGTATAATTACATATACTGGGTATAAAAATTAATACATATTTCATAAAGAGAAAGAAAAAAAGAAAAAATTAATACATAAATCAGACGTAATAATCAAAAATTAATACATATATTAAGGACCTATAAAGAGGGCAGAATACACACCATTCATAATCTATTGGCTCTTCTATCCATCAAATCTTTCAGAAAACGACCTACCATTTTAACTCTTCGCTCATCCCTTACATTCGGCACTTGATCCAATGTTTGTAATTCATTTTCAAACAGATCTTCTCGCATTACTTCATTTATACCTCTGCATTCAAACAACAGGTGATGTGATACCTGAATCAACGCCATTGCACAGAATATATATTCGTTCACCATTTACCTTACGCTTATTCTCCCATACATATCTACCCAATCGAAAGTTCGCTAATACCCTTCGCATTTCCTTATTTGCAACTGATAGGTAAGGTGCTCCGTGTTAATAGTGACCAATCTTATTCAAAGTATCAAGAGAGGTCATATCACCAACGTCATGAAACATATCCCCACGGAAAGCGGTAGTTAGGCATTCCTTACCAGTCCAAGTGGCCAAGCGGTCTAAGGCGTTATGTCTGCGCAGGATGCCTACTTGGAAACTAGGAGGTTATGGGTTCGAATCCCGACATCGGCAGTTTGTCAATTATTAAGAAAAAAGGGTTGGTTAATTGACTAAACTGTCGGCGTATGGACAAGAACGAAGTAACCGGATATGCTTGAGAAAGTTTTCTACAGTTTCCTTTACGAACTTCATATGAATATCGGCATAGTTCCTATCATAGTCGGCTGCAGTCGCATATCCTACCAATTCCTAGTCCATACACGAAAATTCCTTCCACTCCACTCACATCCTCACATCCTTCGGCATCACAATGGACCTTATGGTATGCTACGGGAAGTGTAGCCCGTTTAGGGCAGCCTCTACAATCTATCTCGATCTAGGCCTCTACAATCTATTTCGATCCGAATGATGAGAAATGGGTAGAGTTAAAATTGCATTTTTGAAAAAGGTTCAACGTAGACATCGAATAAAGACTTTTCCCCACTCGTCATTTGCTTGGAAATCTACTTAACAAAAATTTACAAACTGACTGACAGACAACGCACAGCCAGGTTCATCCCCTAAGGGCGTTAAAAACGTGATGCAAGTTTGTATGGAAGTTCGTCATTTTTGAAGTCAGAAATATGTAAATTTGTGTTTAGACTTCTGTTTATAAATAAAAGTCAGTTATAATCAGCATTTTTGAAAATTCATCCCCTAAGGGGGTAACGATAATTTGACTGGGAAATACGTCATTTTTGAAGTTAGAAACATGGAAGTTGGTATTTAGACTTTTTACATTTGAGAAAAAACAGATGGTTCACGTAGCCTATTTTGTATATTACAGATCCTTCAACTAAACCTCAAAGCGTCGAAATAACTGATGATGCGTCGAGCAGTCTTGAGATAATTTTGTAATCAAGCCGTTTAAGTCTAAGACTAAATAAAATATACTTCCTACAACATTCCTGAACATGATTTATTAAGAAATATTAAAATATATTAAGTAATAAATTTAAAATTATTTAAGTGATTGGGATAAATTATTAAATTATAAATATTTATAATAAAAATAAATTTATAAATTACAAAAATGTATACACCATATGCATTCCATATTTTAAACATAGAAATATACAGATTGTTCAAAAAGTCATTACATGATTTATAAAGCCAAAAACTAGTTATTTTTTTAGAATGGTAAGATTACAAGTTTTCTTGTGAGGAATTATCGTTGGCGTAAGAGAAATTTCGTTCGGTGAACGAATAATTTCAAGAAATTCTGTAAGTCTATATTCATTACTAATTCATGTTGAAAGAGTTCTAGACATATTAACGTTAACTCTTGAAAACTCTAGCATTATCAGGCCAAACGAAAAACTATTTTGAAAATTCTATTGATACCATATTGGTCTAATTTCGCAGCCTTAAACTATTTCTTGAGGAGATATTGACTCTTTTTTCAACGGTGAATTTCTCCATAACTAAACTCATAGGCTAATTTTTTAATACGAACCAAGAAAGAAAAATAAATAATTATGTCAAACTTGGCAAATATGTCTAAAAAAAGATACCATTTTTGTTCATTCTTCTCTGTACGTATTCTTCCTTGTTAGAGCTTCCCTGAGAAGCTCTACAAAATAGTGGGTGTGAAAAATTTTGTAAGTTTGGATATTCTTTGAAATAGCTACTTCGGACGTCCGGAGGTATTTCGAAGAATTTTCGAAGAAAATGTAGATAGTGTGTCTATGCGCACTTTGCAGGTCACCAAATTTGTCCGATCAGAATGAAATTTGATATGCGGCTTGTTTAATGGGCAGTAATAGTAAAGAGGAAAGATGTGTTTAGAGGGAAAGATAAACACCGTAAAATTGTAATATTAAGCATCGATCAACAAACACTTTCTAGATGGGCTATTTCAAAGGATATCCGAAACCAATTTTAACGCTCAATATAGTTTGGTACTGCGTCTAAATTATTCACGGCAATATGTAGCGACTCCAATTTCGTAATATCTCACTTAATCACTGACCTCCATCCCATATAGACGGAGGTCAGTGCACTTAACATAATATAAACAATTTTGTTTTAATTAACAAATAAATGTCAAATGATTACATCTGTCATTTTATCATTTATAAAATACGATATTTTAGGGTAATGTCGAATGAAAAAACAAATCATAACAGAAATGATTCGAGAAAACGTAGCGATTCAAATTTATTGCTATCCGACAATACAATTAGTTATTCACTCAGTCAATTTGGTAAGAGAAAAATATAGTCCTATTCGACAAAACTTTACCGTGACTTGACCTAAACCTTGAATTCATTCATTCCTGTAACCGTTTAATATTTGTATATTATAGACTTACCTTCTAACACTTACATTTTGCCAAAAAGGCGTAGTAGACCAAATTTGATAACATATCATAAAAAATTTCCACAAAGAATGGGTAAGAAAAACATTTTTATAAATTCGTTTTGATAATTTAAGACTGTTCTTCGTTTTTGAATATTACAGACCCTTCAACTAAACGTCAAAGCGTCGATATAACTGATGTTGCGTCGGATAATGAAATAGTTATAAAAATAACTGAACCTCTGTCATCTGATTCTTTAATTGCAAATCTCGAGTCCAAAACAAAAAATACTCAAACAGCAAAATCAGCAGTAACAACACCGTCAACTCGGAAGAAATGTTGTATAACATGTGCCAAATCTAATCAAAAAGACTCGGCTTCATCAATGTATTTATTAGAGAAACAAACTTCAAGAAAATATCTACCGATGCAACCAGAAAAAAAATCTACTAATGGTAGAAAAACAGCAAAAGAGACTCTGTCACAAATGAGTTTGAACAGGATCAGTTATACGATATTGCCAATGTTAGGGGGACATCGTTACAGCCCAGCTCGGGTACGGCGTCGTATTTCCAAACAACAATCTGCAGGACCATCGCCACGATTACAAATACAAAATTTACCAAAAAGTGTTGAATTAATGAAAGTTAGTTCAACGGATACATCAACTGCTATGCATGAAATAGAGGAAAATATTAAATCAAAATTACTAGATACAAAGTTTTTACAAGGAGTGCATTCAAGAAATAATTCTGACAATATAAGTTTACATTCCTCAAACTGCAGTACAAATGGAGCCAAACGTATACCTTCTAATAAAAACACTAACAATCGGAAAACAAATATAAACTCAAAAATATCTACGACTATTCCAGAAGAATTATCACCAAAGATAAATGTTAAATCAGATATTAACATAAAATCAAACGCCGATGACAAATCGTTTATCATAGCAGCATCAGATGATTATAATTTGTCTTCAATAAATTCAGAATTCAGTACTCGTCCACATATATCATCCTCTTCTTCTTCCGGGCTTCTGTCAAATGATCAACTCTCATCAACATTGATAAAAACTCGATCAGAACATGATGGCGGATCTACATTTGATCAAGACTCAAATTTAATCGGAAAACCATATCCTACCTTGTATTGTTTTATTACTCCCTCTCCTATATTGTCAATAACATCAATGGACATTGAAAAACAAGATAAACATACTTGTGATAATGAAAATTTAAAAAAAACACCAAATGAAATCGATGAAAACTATATAAAATATCAACAATTATTAGATCTTTCAAAACGAAATTACACGAGTGCACGAAATATACGTTTCAAAGAGAATATCACTCGAACAAATGACAATCGAATTCATAAATCAGTTTCACTGTCAAAAATTGAAGGACTTTTAAAAATTTGTACAACAAAATTCTATGATAAACTTCATGAACCAAATCATGGTTTCTGTGTAGATAAAAGTTGTCAGACAATTAATGAACAACAAGAATTAAGTGAAATGCCGAATAAATATATGAAATTCCCAAGCATTGACGATGCAATGCAACGCACTTGGGAATGGATGAACAATATTGAGAATAATTTCAGAACAGATGGCACTAGTGAAAGTATAATATTATCAGAAAGTAATCACGAATCAACATGGGATTATAAAAGTAATTTAGTGAATCCAGTAAGGTCAATTAATGTAAACAATACAATACAATTAGAGAATGTAGAAAGTCTTCCAAAACCGAATGAAATATTTGAAAAAATGCAATTACAATTACATCAAATTATACATCCAGAATCATCGATATCATCGGTTGGTGGTACTCCATTATTTACGGCACAATCTTTAGATAATGATTGTTTTGTTACTGATGCAGTCAAATATTTAAATTCACCTACACATATTAAACAATTGTTTGAAAAGAAAAAGAAAATTCCACCATCAAATTGGGATTTTTATGAATGTCTTTTATCAACCGATCGCGATAACCGTAGCCATATTAAGAAAACGTCACCCAAAATTGAAATTAATCACAATTATTGCTGTTTATTAAAAATTAAAAATGCAATATGTAAATTATTTTCAGTACGAAGGAATGTTTAAAAAAATTTACAATATTTATGAGAATGTATCTTTTCACACCATTTTAGGATCTTATAAAATTTGTTTAAGGAGATTAAATGCGAAAAATTTGATTATAAAATATGTTGCAAGATAGATCAGGTTTTTGTTGATAGTGAAATAATTGTGAATATTTCGTTGATTTTATAACACCAACAAATTTATCTGTTACAGGACAAATTCGGTAATACGATAGCTAATCTAACCAAAATATTATTGTGTTAGAGTTCGAATTTAGAGCACTGAAATCTTCTCTATTTCACCGTCTGGTTCTTATCATGCAGTCTCAGCTAAAGGAGTTTAACTTGACGAGAAAAGGATGTGGACTACATGTAGAGTTTTTAACTCTAAATAATTTAGTATTCTCCAAAGTTTCATTCTCTGAGAATGTGTTCCTGAATTCTATCTTTTCACAATCACCTTCCAAACCTGACTTAATGAAGTGCTCTCTGAAATACGAATGCGCTATAAATAAATCTCCCTCAGTAGCCGATTAATCTTGTAACTTATAAAAACTATTTAACTCTTCCATACTTTAAAGTAAACCTTGGATAACTTTTCATATTATTTTAATATGAACTGTCAAACTTCAGAATAAATTGAATTATGTTGTCTTTCTGAAGTTAAACCATGACGACCAATAGACCTTTTCATTTTAATTCACGCTTTGTTTTTGTTTCGAACAGATGTCAAAAAAATCAATGTGAAAAAATGTAAATGCAATTTTTTTACTTTTTTCCATCTTATTGAAGACAGTACGACAATCACATGCGCATAAATCCCTATGAAAAGGTATCTTGGTGTCCAACTTTAGCAAAATCGATTACTACTTGCCAAGATTATAGGAGCCTAGGCCCTAGATACTTTGGCAGATCATAGTGTGTATTCGTTTTGGGCACTTACACATATTCAGCGCCACCAAGCGGTGATTTGAGTGTTGAACTTGACACTGTATGCTGACAACTCGCGTTACGGTTGAGTTCAAACGATAGACACCACGGTCACAGACGCTTTATCGTAATAACTTCCAAAACGAATAATGTATAAGCGTTTGTTTATTTATCTCTCATGTGCACAATGTAAGCGTTCAAAAGCCAATTCGAACGCCAAAAAATTGTGCTTATAAGCGTGAGCGCTGAATGCGTGTAAGCGCCCAAAATGAATTACACCCAAAGACATGTTTTTTAATTTCAGATTATTACCATATTGTTTAATATCAGAGCAAAATGATAATTCGAAATAAAATTATCTTAAAATCAGTTTTACATACGTTTTTTACAATCAATAATAGATGGTGTTGTACTCGTTTTTTTCGTACACTGTGACATCTGTTAAACATTAAAATAAATATAATGGCGGGACAAATAACAATCAATGAAATTAAAATAAGTAGAGTAATATAACTATATTTGAAATTCACAGGTGATTTTTTTTATTATTTTGTATACACATGAAATACAACGGATACGAACAGCACGTGAGGTTAGACAAAGACAATACTAAGTTAAGGAGGTCAGATATCCAGTATAATAAGCGCAAGCGTAAAGACATTAAACAAAGATGTGAGATACAAAATACATGTTGTAGAAGGAATAGTGTATCAATAAAACAGCTTTCTATTAACTGTTTACTAATAAACTGCAACAGATATATGTAAATACTATATGTTAAAGGAAAGTAGCAATAGAATAGAATGTAATATTTTACTCTTTGATAATTTTTATGTTATGAACTCCAGTAGTAATCAAATATCTCAGTGTCTGTATGACAGATCCAGCAAACATATAACAAAAACTTCACACTCAATCAGACTTCGAATAAGGGTTGTTATTTTAGTAAATAATAAATAAATAATGCAAATAACTATTGTGTAATTCATGTGATCGAACTGTGTTTTTTCTTCTTAATTTGATACATTATTTAAATCGAGTAAAACAATTATGTTTTGTGAAGTGTTTGGGAATTTTCGATTGTAATTTGCTCGTTTGGAAATATATTTCGATATTTTTTGTTCGGTTTCTTTTCTTCCCTTTTTGAAATAAACATTTGTGTTTATAATATGCGACAGATTACAATATCAAAATTAATAAATATTAATCATCAGTTAATTATTGGTGTTAGACAGTTAAATAATTTTATAAAAAATACTAGTTAACAACATTTCGAGAACACTTTTTTAAACTTGGTGAGTTTTTTTGTTTATATTTTTGTTCATAATTGAAGGTAAAATTAGATTTTAGATGACTCGTCTAAAATTAAAATTTAAAAAAAGTTGCTGATATTAATTTTTGCGTAATTTTTTTTTTTTTAAATTTCATGGGTTATGTAAGTTTTAATTGACTGAGTGTTTTTGTAATTAGTACGAAGGTGTTGGCTAATTCCTAATTTATTTGATTTTTTTCTTAATTAATGTGAAATATTACTTAAATTAAGTTACATATTGATTGTGAATATTTCTTGTTTTGTAATAATTAACTCTTGAAGTAGTTGTTGGTTTCTAAAAACGGAACTTACATTCACACATATGTTATATTTTAGTCTTGTAGAAGTTACCTTTACTTTTTATGTCTCCGCATTTATGGAATTAAATGTAATTAACTTACCTACTTGGGAAAATAATTATATTTAAATTACTTGAAGAATATTAAGTTTTTAATTGGCCTATAACTTACAGAAAATTTCTTAAGCTCGATAACGTATTCAAAAAAATTTATTTTAATGGGCCTAACGAGCAGTGAAGTTTTAATTCGAAAACAGTAAAACAGAAAAAATTTAAATTGTACAGGCCCTTATTTCTCATACAAATATTAACAATATTTTTCCGAAACACGTAATAAAAAAACCGAATGCATTCGATAGAAATCGAAGTATGTATTTACAGTTGGATTTTTATAAAATCCATTAGATATTCAAAAAAATGTTTCGAAGGAAAATAGTTAATATTTTTATAAGAAACAACTTTGGTATTGAAGTTTTACTTCGCCTGTGTTTACAGTTTAGCAAGTTTCGAAAATAATAGGTCTAAGCTCACTTAAATAAATTTGAAAATGGTTTGGAGTTTTTATACCCGGTATATAATATGCACCAGGGTATATTAAATTTAGTTCCTACTTTAACTGTAACGGTTGAAAATATTGATCACAGGAAAAAATTTTCTTATGGGTGTTCATAAAATGACTTAATTAGTCCATTTCCGCAAAGTTGTCCGTCCATAACTCAAAAACGAAAAGGGATAGCCAGCTTAAATTTCGTCTATGTGTTCTAGAGCTAAAAAGTTAGGTCAAGTTCGTTGGACAAAATCGGCTCATGTTTGGGCAAAATGGGAAAAACAGCTTATCTTTTAAACCGTAAAAGATAGAACAAAAATTTAAAGACAGGAAATGTTCCTTTTTTAAAAATAAATAACTTTCGTTTGAAACTTTTTTTCATAAATTCAGTATATACCGGGTATTTAAGCAATTAACTCGTTATATTCGATCGTTTTTTTGATGTTTTCATGATCAAAATGAATTAAGTAAACATGAAAGTTTTATCAAAAATAATTCTAAAGATAAGAGTTGATTACCACAAAAACAATTGTTTTATCAAAACTTAAAAAAAATAGTGATTTTGGATTGTTTTGACGTAGGATAACAAAATTCGATTGCTTGAAAAAATAAAATTATTGGAGTCAAAATACAATGGAATCTAGTAACCATTTTACTGAAATTCCGTAACGAATTTGTATGATAGATATCTTAGTAAAAAATTTTAGAAAACATCTGTTAAACTTCCTTTTTTTGTTTTATCTGAAAAACGTGCGAAACTTTTTCTAAAATTTTATAGTCGATTTGTGCCGAATTCATTCGCTTTTTGAAAACATGTTTTTAATAAAAGTTGTTAGTATTTTTATAATGTATAAATTTTATTCGAAACATTTTTTCGTAATCGAAAGGATTTGGCAATTCAACTGGAAACAAGAGCGAAACTTTTGCTTTCGACAGGACGTATAAATAAATATTAGTTCTAAGAAATAATGTGTAATTCGATTCCCGATCATTCCCCCGTATACGTGCGAGTTTTCTGTGCAATTAGGAGACAACCATGTATCTTATTTTCTCTTTCATAAAGAACAGGCCTCTCACATTTTTTGCAATCTCTGAAAATTTAAAACGAAATGATCCAATATTTTTTTAAATTAAATGCTTCATATGACAAATCATACACATCTAGGATGGGAATTGAACCCATGACCTTTGGCAGTCTAGAGTGTCTAGACCAACGCTCTGCCTCTCAGCTACCTGAGATGTTATAGTAGTGGAATGAATATGATCTCTCACTATCTTGATGTCAATGTATTATGAATTTGTTTGTTTATTATACACATATTTAAAATTTGTTTTTGTAAACTAGCATCTATTTATCTATTGTTAGTATGGATGCTTTTCGGTTATATTATACCAACGGAAGTGACTAGCGGTTACTTAATTTGACATTTAAGTAGTATGTCTGAACATTAATAACATTGATGTCAAAGAATGCCATCAGTGTTCAGACATATTACTTAAATGTCACATTAAGTAAACGCTAGTTATTTCCATTGGTATAATATAACCGAAAGGAAACCATACTGGATAAATAGATGCTAGTTTACAAAAAAAACAAACAATTATAAAATGATCTACCTTATATTTGATATCGAACCTTTGATCGAATCAAATTTGCACTTTCCGATCGATCGTCTTATTTATATTCAAATTGGATGTTTGGACTGGTTGTGCCTAAGCACATGACACCAAAGTCGTTTTAGCCATATATAAATATCTAGCCATATATAAATATAACCAAACTTGTTTTGTTCTTAAACGTGTAGTTTAGTTTTACTTCCGAGATTTAATTATAATATTAAAACATTATATTTATATAGATTATATAATGGACTTATTGGTTTTGTTACAGTATTAAATTTTAAAAATATATATATCTAGACAGGATGTTTTTGAAAGGGTGGTTGGTATGTTATAATTTATAGACCCGGATATGTTTTATGTTACGAGAGATACAGACGGACGGGGCCCTGACAAGACATCGTGAAATGAATTACTTCACATTGTTAATCGGTGTTGTCGCAAGCTTAGTTAATAATGTTCTCTTTATTACGAGTATTTAACAAAAATTATAAATTTTAACACACCCACACACTGAGTGTGTGTGATTGAGATTCTTCAATACGGCGTATTTTTGTTGCCCTCGTCTGGGAACTATTTCTAGAAAGTTCAGATCTTGATCTTTTGGGCCTTTTAAAATAATTTAAAAAAATTTAAACTGCGCCTTTGTACTAAATTATTTGCTTAACTGTTGAACAGGAATTACCCATCTTAATTATATTTCAGTTTAATTTACTACTTCTACAAACGACTTCAACACACCACTTGTGAGAGGATATAAAAATTTATATACTCGTAACACGTTGCAATATAGTGAATATAGTATATAATACACATACAGTATTTATTTTTCAATAATTAGTAAGGATCCCTAATTTTTTTGAAAATATAATATAGCCTATGTCACCCCGGGGATAGTGTAGCTTCCCAACGTTGAAAGAATTTTTTAAATCGGTCCAGTAGTTTCGGAGCCTATTCAATGCAAACAATCAAAACTTTCCTTTTTAACCCGACTTCAAAAAAGGAGGATGGTTCTCAATTCGTCTGTATTGTTTTTATTTATTTATTTTTTTATAATAGTATTATTTCAATTGAATTTACTACTTATACAAACGACTTCAACACACCACTTGTGAGAGGATATAAAAATTTATATACACGTAACACGTTGTAATATAGTGAATATAGTACATAATACACATACAGTATTTATTTTTCAACAATTAGTAAGGATCCCTAATTTTTTTGAAAATATAATATAGCCTATGTCACCCGGGGATAGTGTACCTTCCCAACGGTGAAATAATTTTTTAATCGGTCCAGTAGTTTCGGAGCCTATTCAATGCAAACAAACAAACAATCAAATCTTTCCTCTTTATAATATTAGTATAGATGGACAACTTTTATCTGAAGCATTTTGTCGGAAAGCAATCAGTTATAAAATTATAAAAAAGGATATCAACTTTTGTGGTTCATAGTACAAAAGATCAGAAATAAATGGCAAGTGAAACAGATGTTAAATTCGTGGTTTAATATAGCTAGCGAGGTAACTTAATTAAAGGAAAACTTTTTAATTGAAATTCAACGCTTAGAGACATCAATTAATATAAAAAAAAACCAAAATAACTTTTTAAGGCCGTTGGGTTACTTCAAAAGTCATAAGTTGGTTGGGTAGAAAATAGCCATTTTCCTGTATTAGAAATTCACACAAGGTCTTAAGGAGAATATAAAAAAAAATTCGATATGTAGGAGTTACGTAGACTATGCGGATTTTCTCAAAGGAAGGTATTATAATGCATGAAATAAACTAAAAATTTACAACGCGTTAAAGACAAAAGGTCAGTAGATAAATTGAGGTAAAATAAATTTCCTACAACTAAAAGAAAGATATTCCAAACTTTGCATTTTCCCTTCGTTCTAAACCCACTCCCCCCTTTTCCTTGTCCAGTTTTGTCCATTAACGAACTTGTCTTTTCAAATACCGAAATCACATTGCATATATCAAATTTCATTCCGATTAGACTAATAGCGTTTTCTTTTGAAGCACGACAGAGCATGCTCACTACTCTTTGATGACGTCATGCTCGACCTCAGTTCTTGCTCGAGAACTGTGCGGCCATATTTTTACAATCGAACGTGTTTATGATCATTTATTATTAGGTAGACTTTAGCTGTTGTTTTGGATTACTTATCAGACTGTAGTTGTTTAGGCATTGTGCATATAATATATTCTTTGATTTCTAAATATGTCCGTGTGCATAAAAGAAATATTATTAAGTAAAAATGGAAATAAAATTGAATATGATTATGAATAAAATTGAAAGCGTCTTCATCATCAGAACTTTCTGATGATGTTAGTGACTTTGAAGTTCTATAACTGATTTTATTTGTCTAAATATGGGTAGACCTACTAAACGACCAACTAATTTTTTTATAACACTTTTTTTTTTATCCGTTTTTTTTTTTTTATATAATATTAGTGCATTTTTTTATAACAGATTTTCAGTTTTTTGTACAAGCATTTTGTTTATTTTTTGTAAAAATTTTTTTTTTTGGGGTCGGTTTTTTTTTGTAAAAAATTTTTTTGAAGTCGGTTTTTTAAAAAATTTTCTTATTTTCCCATTATGAATGAGTATATCACATATAAAATGAGGATTTTCCTCGATTTCCCGGAGATCCCCTCATCAGAATGCGATTTGGTGACAATGGGACCAATGGGAAACCAAACCCTTTAAAACAAAAAAAAAATTCAAAATCGGTTCATAAATGACGGAGTTCTGCGGTGACACACATTAAAAAAAATAAGAAAATACAGACGAATTGAGAACCATCCTCCTTTTTTGAAGTCGGGTTAAAAAATAGTATCTACTTCTAGTTAGTTACTAGTCTTAATAAATAATTATATTAAAATACACTTAGTTTTACACACCTACTGCGAATAGAATGACGTGCCCTTAAGGTATAAATATTAGTATTAAATAATTACCAATCAAGAGTGAGTCGGGCTTGCGTCACCATGGTTTCGGTTCAGAACATATTATCAACACAAACAGACGATTGAATTGATTCTTTCAGAAACCATGAAAATGGACAGCTAATTCGATAATATCGAAATTTAAGCTTTAGAAAATATAGTGGATTATTGCACAATTAGTGTTTTTTTCCCTATTTTCTGAGTTACAGTAGAGTTCTGTTAATTCGGAGGTCGCGCGTCCGAGGAACCGATTAATCCAGATAGGATTTAAAAAAGAGAGCGGGACGCCTAACAGTCTGATCAAAATAAAATTCCGTTTCTCATATGCTTTCGGGATTTGAAAGACCCAAGTTCATTTATGAGAATTGGGCAGGCGAAAAGGGGGGCTTAAAGAAAGAAGATTTCACTCTCTTAGGATTCGAAAAATAAACTAATTTTCAATCTTGAATCGTGAGTATATCTGAAAATATTAGATTATTTTCTTAAAATATAAAATGAATTGAGAAATTTCAAATATTAAAATGAAATAAATACCAAATTTTATGTTTTCGTCTCCCTTTAAATCCCATTTGTCCCTTCTCCAATTTTGCGCATTAACAAACTTGACCTTTCAAATACCAAAAGCAACTCACATACTAAATTTTATTCCGATCCGAATAATCATTTTCGACATCTCCTAGTAGTAGTAGTGGAGGGGACGCCGAAGCCTGACAAGAAGGTCTTTCTAGGCCTATTTTACTGAGCCCTAAGAACCATATCTGGTTCGTTTTCTCTAGCCTTGTGTTCGTTGTCGAACGTACCCATCATCTTTGCGAGTGACAGGATAGCTTTACTTTATTTTATCGCAGATTCCCTCATTTCGGTCGAACCGAAGGTTATGTACCTCTGACATAACCAGATCATAAGTAGGATCGATAAACACTTGAAGAAATTTTGGCTATAATTTTACCATCGGTACAACATTAATAGATCTATTTCCGTGTAGATGAAATTCGCTAAAATCATCTACAAAACATTTTGTACGATATTGTCATTTATTTGAACACTGTTACTGGACTATTATTACTCAGAAGGTAAACAGTTTTTTGAAAGAGTCAAAAAAGTAATATCATGACAAAAAAAAAACAGCAATAATTACATTCAAATTTCCTAGTTGCAATAATAATACATACATACAGTGTTAAAAAAAAAAAATTAAATAAACCTGTTTAGTATTTATGTTTTATGATAATTTTATTGAAATGCTGTAGGCAAACGTGCCATAACTATCATCTCCAGCCATGTAGCTAATAGCCAAACCATCTAGCTAAACCACCATCTATTAATATTTTGAAAACATTTATTTCGAAATAAATTTTAAATAAAAAAACATTATTTTTTTATCATATGAATTTTTTTTAAGTAATTTTATGAAAATTTATGTATCTAACTGTTTTGGTTATAAATAATGTTTCTCGTGAAGTGTTTGTTTTTTTTTCAAAAATAATTTATGTTGGATTTATGAGGAAGAGTTTAATCCCGATCATTGAGCTAATTCTTATGCTGTTCAAAAAATAAATCATGTTTATGCTTCAAATAATCTTTATTTTATTTCATAATATTTTTACAGGAATTGGGGGGGAAGTATAGTATAAATATATTATTTCAGGATGCAATTAAAAGAAACAGCTCAACTCACAAAAAACATAAATATAACAACTGATTTAATTGTTTAAATACCTTGTATATACGAAGTTTATTATCACGAACCTGATAGTTAGAACTATGCTTTGTGATGTATGTATCTAAAACGAATACTAAATTTATTGTAGGTACTATATACATTTTATGTAGTATACACATCCACAGTAATTACAGATGTTTGAGTTGTTGAGAAAATGTGGCAAAATTGTTTAGTTTATGAAAAATAAGTTTCGGACAAATGGCGTTAACTTTTAAAAACGAAATAATTTTTTGCTTTAAGTTTTCTTCTGTCTGTTAAGGTGTCAAATATAAATATTTTTCCTGCTGGCGGGAAATGTATGGACCGATTTTCCTCACTCACAAACTTGAAGTAACTTTTCAACTATTGAACTTACACAAAATTTCAACTCGTTATCTCTTTTCCGTAAAAAAAAAGTTTACTTTAACGTAATCTTGAATATGGCATTGCGCAAGTGCTTTCTCCATTACCAATACACCGAAGCGCTCGATTTCTGATATTTCTGTTCACTTTTTTGCAGTATGCTAACCTAAAATTGGTGGAAATGATGGAGCTGCCATAGGAAAATTAGGCCTCTAGTCCAACGCATGATGGTATCTGAAACAAAATAAACGAAACCCTAAGACTCGCCCTTTTGAACGAGACCATGCTCATCCACGTCCCATTTATCCAGATTTTGAATAGAGACGCCTAAATTCCGAAACTTTTCTGTAAAACATAGTACGGTGTGTGTTTGGTTTACATAGGCAATTTTGGTTTACATAAACATAAATATAGGCAATTTGTAAATACAGTGATGCTTAAAGTTGGCCCCATGTTAATGTGATAAAATAAAAATATTGCTTAGTAAATGTATACAGTGTGTGTTGGCAAGCTTTTCCAATAGAGAATCAATGTTAAATATTATTTATTACTGACTGTCCGTGTGGTTACTTTATGCAGTCAGTCAGTACACATATAATGAGAGTCATTACATGTACAGTCATCAATCATACATATGTATGCGTATGGTTGTTTGCTTGTCATTTAAGAGTAGGGATTTTGTGATATACATACGAAAGTTAAATATATGCCAGCATACTATCACTTTTCGACAGATTTTGGCCTTTTTTTTTTTTACAGGCTAAAAATAACGTTTTCTAATAGATCCCGAAGTTTCAGAATTTTTGACCGTTTAGAACGCGAGCTAATTAATATCAAAGTTATCATTCTCTCGCACTCTCTCTCATTAAGCATGTAAAACTCCATGCCCGCCCAACTATTATCTGTTGTATTAAAAAAATTTCTTGTGTTACCGTTTTGTTTTCGAAATATAATAATTTAAAATATTATTTTTGTCCAATTATAACACATTCCGTTAATGGTAAATAGTGGTGTGACAACGTTGTGCGCCAATCTCTCTCAAGTTGCATCAAGTAAAGAGTGGGAATATATGCTGTTGACATATGCAGTAATAATAAATAGGTATATACACAGAGCAACGTTGCCAGATCACCAGAAATATTTGATAGTAAGTGTAAGTATCTGTGTGCCAATAATATGTGTATGTATGTGTACACTATGCTCGTACATCCTTAAGAATTCAATGAACATATTTAACCATTACATGTGTACTGACTGACTTCATATAGTAACCACACGGACAGCTAGTAATAAATTATATTTAACATTGATTCTCTATTGGAAAAGCTTGCCAACACACACGGTATATCGATTCAAAATTTCATACAGATAGGTTTACAAACTATTACTTACATGTATTTGTTACAGATCAAACTTTATAAAAACGTGAAAATAAAAAATCCTTCAAATTTTTAAACGTTTAATAAAAAAAAAAAAAGAAATGAGATATCAATTCGAATATTTATTAATTTACAATATTCGTGCAATGGTACCAATAATCACTTCTATTTAATTAATTAAAATGCAAAAAATAAAAAAATAAAACTTGATATCAAAAACCTTGAAACGCATAAATAATTGAAAAGAAATCGCATGGCTATAAAAATTTTTTGCAAAAAAATATTTGTAATTAAAATATGCACAATAATTTTTTTTAAATAATGTTTTATTATTTATGTAAACAATCACACAAAGTTATGTATAAAAAATTTGAAACAAAATTTTTTTATGTAATTATAATTTAAAAAAAATTTTTAATTATTAATCAACTCTAGTCACAATTACTTTTTGGTTTTTTTTTCTCTTCAAGAGCTTCTATTGCAATGCCATCATTCAACTGAATATAATAATTAATTGGTTAATTAATTTACATACATAGAAAATTTGTAACATAAATATAATAATTATTACAAATTTTATCAAATATTTAAAACAAAATAAAAATGGAATATTTCAAACTTTACAGTTTATCACATTTTTTAGAAAAAGTGTAATTTAATATTTAAATTAAATTTTTTTTTATTTCCTAGTAAAATTTTTTTAATTAGTGTAATTCCATGGGGAAAACAGAAAAATTGACACTCTGTTAGTTTATTTATAATGAACGACTTTTATTCGCAACATTTTCTCAAAAACCGAACGAATAAGGCACAAAATGACAGTAAAATTTTGAAAAGAAGCCACAACTTCTGTGGCCTATGGTACGTACTAATTCAAATTTAAACTAGTAATAGAATGAGAATTTTATGGCCACGGAGCGATAAACCATTAAGGCCTGTTCACATTTCGAATAAGCAATAACACCTTTCTGGGTTATATCTCTGGGTGCATAAAATCTGTGTGGATCTTTTCAAAACTATATAGTCATTTTGTGCCTTATTCATCAGTTTTTGGGAAATTATTTCGAATAAAAGTTGTTCATTATAAAATATATACTAACAACTTTTATTTGAAACATTTTCCCATGAACCAAATAAGTAAGGCACAAAATGACTCACGGGCAACGCCGGGGAATTCAGCTAGTAATTAATAAAGCGTTTACGTCGCTGTTTAATTACAATAGAAGCAGCAATAAGTTATTTTGTGTGTAAACAGCTCGGACACTAGTTCCGTACATTTGTGTCTGGTTGAACAGTAAAGAAATTTATGTCTGAAATTTGTGTCGCAACTTATGTTGTAGTCTAAACGAAGCATTAAAGCATGGAGACTATATAAAGGAGATCTAACTCAAACGGGAAAATTGACAAAAAATGGCAACGAAATGGTAGAAGTTATATTTACTGTTTATGCCGCTAGGGTCGCTAGTTGTTGATAGGAACTCATCCGTACTGAAGTGAAATACCGTACGTTTATTTAACATCTTCGCATAGCAGATCTCCCACAAGTATGAGAGAGTACATATGTATACATTAAGCAATGTGTATGAGAAGGAGGTCTTAATGTATACATATGTACTCTCTCATACTCGTGGGAGATCTGCTATGCGAAGATGTAAACTAAACGTACGGTATAGTATAATAAATAGAAATGAAGTAGCCAAAAGTACCTAGTTTTATTTCGAAGTGATTATTTTGTATGAAATATGAAATTTGTTTAAAAAAATTTATTAAATAAAAAACTGTTTAAAAAACATTTAAAATGGGAAGAGCATGTGCAGTAGACAATTGTAAAAGTGGTAGTGCTTGTGACAATAACCAACGCGATCAATTGGGTTTAAAAAACCAGGACTTTTTAAAGTACCAAAAGCGAGTATAAATATTCCAAAATTAATTAAATTGTATGACATTATATTAAATATTAATTTTCAGCATTATTATTAATAAATAAAAGTTTAATTTAATATCTGATTCAATAATTTCTTTCATTTTTACAATTCCAACATTACAGGTTACTATTTAATTATTTGATTTTTTTTTTTTTAATTTTTATGTAATTATTTTGCGAATTTTAACTATCACTTCAACTTCAACTAATTCCTTATTGAAAAATTGAAATTACTTATCATTTATTTAAAAAAAAAATATTTTATTGGAAAAATACTTTGGCTGGAAATAATTTTTATAATACTATAAATGCGTAATGTTTTTCAATTAAAACTCGCGCCTTATACTCTCTGTTCTGTTTCCGAAGCAACACTATTGACATCTTATTTTTGCCAATTATTTGTTTACATGGAGTTATGTATCCTTGTTTAGTGCCTATGCATTAAAGTGTGAACAGTAAAGAAATTTATGTCTGACATTTGTGTCGCAAGTTCTGTCGTAGTCTAAACTAAGCATTACACAGTGTTATTAGTTTCATTTGAATAATTCGTCGTAGTATTTTGACATCAGTATGTACACACATACACAATATTTAAAATAGAATAACTGTACAATTTATATGATTGAGTAACATTTTCAATTCAGAAGATTTCGTAAAAATACGTCTGTATACAAATGAGCATGGTATATTTATTTACCCACATACCTACTACAAACATACCAACAACGTCGTTTTCTTCATATCTTGTGAAATATATTTTTGAAATGATAATATATTTTTTTATTTTAATTTTTATAATCTTTTTCGAAAAAAAATTAAATTAATTCATGCGTAAATTGTAATTTTTTTCAAGGGTTGGGATTAATAAAAAATTTCTTTTGATGTTTTTATAAATACATTTATGTATTATTATTATTATTATTTTTTTAATAAATATTTTCCAAGAACATTTACTTTGTCTTCCTGAATTCCTAAAATTGACATGATTTTGTGTGGTACACTTGGCCACAAAAGTTGATGACATTTTTTTTTTAAAGTTTATAGTTGATATGTGCCTTAATCGTTCGAAAATAATTTTCGAATTTTAAAATCCTAAAGTTTGAAAAACGCAAAAATTTTAAATTAAAATAAAAAATCTAAAAATTACTTAATTTTTTTTTTTAAACTATGGCAAAGTATGCCTTTTATATGTTAAAAATAATGTGCCAAATTTTAGTCCTTAAAATAAATTAGGTCCCCGACAACTAGTAAAATACCTTTGTCATCTATTTTTATAAATATGAAGGCTGCAATTCAAGCTGGTTGAATAAATTTTATTTAAATAAAGGTTTAAAAATATCTATTAAATGAAAACAAAAAATTATTTTTTTAGATGTATTTTTACCCATTATTTTTCAATTTGTTTATAATGCGCTATAAACAAATTAAAAAAAAAACAGTTAAGAAAACTTCTAAACTAAAAAAAATTTACCGAGCAATATGTTTATTTCTTAAAGAAAAAAATCGTAGATCTCAGCTTGAAAATAATAATTTAATTATTTATAGACAGAGTCATAGTCAAATCATAATTTGCAATGAATTATTAAAATAAATAATTGGTTATATCTCAGGTGAATTTATGTTAAAATTGTAATTCAATTTAATGTTCACTAAATATTATATTTATATATTATATTTTCTTGGCCACAAAAGTTGATGTTGATTTTTAAAATTTTATTGTTGATTTCTGCATAATTAATTCGTTTGTAGAAAAAAAATTTCGAATAAATTTTTTTTGTTACTATATTTATAATGAATAAATTTTGTCCGAAGCATTTTCTCGAATCAACTTTTGTGGTCCATAGTACCTACAATATAATGATGATATAATTGATAAATTCCCTATTGTTCAAACTCAATTAATTATCATATATGAAAATATCAAAATGTCTTAAAAATTAAATATGAATGGGAAAGTTCTCTATATATGGTGACAGCTTAAAGTATATATTTGATTCTTTGATTGATAATTTTGCGTTATATTCACATAAAGAATTAAACAGAAGTAAAAATGTCTGATAACACATAAAAACGATTTGAATAAAAGACAATTAAAGTCTTTCACTTTCAACATTCAATAGTAAAATAAATAGATTCGCTCTAATTATTTAAAAAATGTTTATTTATTTACATTTGTTTGATTGGTAAAATAATTTGTATTGTATTACTTCCTCGGTTTCGCCAAAAATGTCTTAAGGATGTACGACAACTGTGTAGTCCATTTATAAAATTCTTCAAAATCTTTAGATATAAACCGAATCAGTCTCACACATTCATTATTCTTGTAGTAAATGTTGTTGTTTACATAAATTGTAGACATAAATAAAAAACATAAAACTTCCATTTCTTTTTTCACATTTAAAAAATGTACTACTTATCTTTGTTTATAAATAAATAATATACTGAGAGTTGCAAAAGTGATGAGTTTTATGAAATGTAAGCAAATTAACATTTCAGGTCTGTTCATTTTGTTTTTGAACGGGAGTGTACATTCATAAAAGTCCACAATAACGTTTATTATTACTTTTTGTCGTAAGTTAAAAATACGATTTAATTTAAGCCCGTCATACCGGGCCTAACAAAAAGATACTTAACGAAAAACCCTGAGATTTCGGGTAATTAAGCTACCGCCGACAGAAATAAAATTTACCCGAAATCACAGTTTTTTTTCTGAAATATATTGTTTGTAGGCCCGTCATACCGAAATTTTATTGGCCAATCTCTTTATTAATATTTCTATTTTCTATTGTGTAGTTCTTTTTTTATTCGTCTTATTTTATTCCATCAAAATATGTGTAAAAATATGGGTTTCTCCGTAAGAGCAATGCATTAAATTCTAACTTTATCATTAAATAATTAATTCAAGACCCCCGTAACTCCCTGAAACTTTTTTAATTGATTTATATGCACTTCAACTATATGTAAAACAAATCAAGCTTAATTATTTTGAAGCTCCAGTGTTTGTACATCCTTAAGACCATGATCATACGATCGCGAGTCTAGATACATCTAGAGCACGGTAGTGCGCAAGGCCGAGATTTAAGGGAGACATTCGGACTTTTCACTACAGTGTTATTACTACACCTTAATTTAGGCTCATTTTTTGGGTGCTGTATCTTTTGAACGGAAAGAGCTACAGGGTTGATATTTCGAATATAGATACTTTACGGAATTATAAGAACCAATGTTTTCAATCAACGTTAACGAATTAACCGTTAAAAAGTTATTTCACTTCAAAAACGCAAAATTCGCGGGAACGCCCACAATTCTTGGTAACTAATAGATCAAAATTATGAGCTACTTCCAGATATGCTGTAAAGTTGATATTGGGCATGTAGATAGCTGTAGTACCCAAACCGACGGGAAAATTGCGAAAACTGGAAATTTGTATCGGAAAAGTGGAAAATTTAACATTTTTTTGTTTTAAGACTAGTTCAACGCAAACTACCATGTAGAAATCGATATATATCATATATACCTATTAATTTTTATACCATATAGAAATAGACATTGCAATTTGAATACAGCAGTATGCATTGATTTTAAAAGTTTTTAACTTTTTGATTATATTTTACATTGATACATTGATCAATTATTATTTATTACTAGCATTGCCCGTTGCAGCTTCGTCTGCAAAAATTTTTTAAAGCTCTTATAACCAAGCCCTTATGCTAGAATGATGCAGTTTTTTGTATTCGACGTGAAATTGCTTCAATCTGACGAGAAAAATCAGTTTTTTCAGTGCAACCCCTCGGAAAATTGGAAAAACATCTTCCAAAATTATGTTTTTCTGTTCTATAAATGCTATAAAGTTTGAATTTTCACTTAGCGACCCGAAATAACGTCAAAATTAACAGAATATTTTGAAAAATTTCATTACCTACATCGCAACCACACCGAAAATGGGAAAAACATCCCTAAAACTTACCTCTTTACTTCTATTCATGATAGAAAGATCGGTTTTTTTCCATCACAACCCTTCGAACTTGGTAAAAACACCCCCAAAACCAACCTTTTTGTTCTATACATACAACAAGATGCAGTTTTTTGCAATCGACGCTTAATAGCTACAAATTAGGAAGTTATTTCGAAAAACTTAATATTTTTTTTTGCAAACTCCCGAAAAATTGAAAAAACACCCCCCAAAATTACGTTTTTCAGTTCTATATATGATGAAATGATGGAATTTTGACCAATCGACCCGAAATAAAGTCAAGTTAACAGAACACTTTGAAAAATTTTTTTACCTATAACGCAAACCTCCGAAAATGGGAAAAACACCCCTTAAACGGCCTTAAGGCATTTTGATCAGACTAAAAATATGACCGCAAGAGAGTGATTTATGTATTCTAAGGAAATTCGCTAAGTTGACGCAGCTCCTGCGTAACGAATTTTTTTTTGTGAAGTGGAGCCAACGGGTCAAGTCATTTCTTCAAAGACTATAACGTTGATAATTAATTATCTGTAATAAACGATTAGTTTAGAAGTCATAATCGAAACAAATCAAATAACATCTTATATATACTAAATTTTATATAGTTATATTTAATAAAAAATATATCACTCTTATTTCACATTAATTTGTGGCGTTTTAATAAAAGGCCTATGATATATGATCGATGAATATTATTATCAATAATCCAATGTATAAAATTTATGCTTTCTTTTCAGTTTTCTTTGGCAATAACACTGCTTGAATATTTGGTAATATACCGCCTTGAGCAATTGTTACAACAGATAATTTATTTAATTCTTCATCATTACGAATTGCTAATTGAAAATAAACTTGTTTATTTTTAAACAACTTGTTTACTTAAAAAAAGTTACATTGTAACAATACAATAAAACAATCAATGTTTTCTATTTGGAGTATTAAAACATACTGATATATTAAACTAGCAATTTTTATTTAAATACTAAATGTCTATCTAATCAAAAAGGAGGCGGTAACCTTGTCAACAAATCAGATCGATATATGCTTCATATGTTATTTTAATTACAATTAAAGTTGTTAAATTTTCCGTTTGTAAGAAAGGTAAGTTTTCGAAAAAATCTTAATAAAATAGTTGCTTCTTAATAAGTGATGATATGGGATAAAGGACCAAGCTATTTACAAAGTAAATAGATTCAGACTTCATATAATAGTTGCTCCTTAAAAAGTGATGATATACGAGAAAGGACCGAGCTATTAACAAAGTAAATATCTCTAGACTTCAAATAATAGCTGTTCCTTAAACAGTGATGATATCCCATAAAGTTTCGAGCTATTTACAAGCTAAACAGCTCGGTAAACTATTTATTAAAAAAATAAATGAGGGGTAAATTAATTAAGTATAAGAAAAAATTTGGTTGAAATTTATGTCGTAAGTTTTCCCTTAGTATGTTTTTAAAATTTTATAACGCGGCAAGTTTTAAAATATTTGAAATCATCAGAAAAATTAACTTGCCGCGTCATAAAATTTTAATAAAAACATACTGTACAAAATATTGTACAGAATCTCATATATGTTAGGTATACAAGTGTTACACATTTAATTGTTTTATTAATAAAAACACAAAAATTGCAGGACAATTTTTAATGCGTGTTACCTCAGAACTCCGTCATTTATGAATCGATTTTGAATTTTTTGTTTTCAAGGGTTTGATTTCCCATTGTCCCCAATATTATACTACAACCATACTATATTGATGTTTTAGCCCTTCAAAAAGCGACCAGAGCCAGTTGACGTAATAGAACGCGAAGCGGTCTCCTTTGTAAATGTGAATCTAAAAAGAGTAAAGTATCGCGAAGCGAAAGGAACGAATAGCATACGCGAAGCATATGCGAAGAGTAACAAAACGCTACGCGTTTTGTGCGAAGCCTTTGGCTTCGTATATTTAAGCCTTTCAAAAATTATTGATATCCGACCAAAAACATAAATGTAAGAAAGGGCCGAGTTTTCGGGAAAATCCTTAATGTAATAGTTCCTTCTTAAAAAGTGATGATATGAGAGTAATGACAGAGCTATTTACAAAGTAAATAGCTCTAGACTTCATATAATAGTTGCTTGTTAAAAAGTGATGATATGGAAGAAAGGACCGAGCTATTTACAAAGTAAATAGCTCTAGAGTTCAGATAATAGTTGCTCTTTGAAAAGTGATGATATCCCATTAAAGAGCCGAGCTATTTACAAAGTAAATAGCTCGGTAAACTATTAACTAAAAAAAATAATGAGGGGTAAATTGATTAAATGTAAGAAAAAATTTGGTTTAAAATTATTTCATAAGTTTTCCCTTAGTATGTTTTTAAAATTTTATATAACGCGGCAAGTTATTTTTTCTGATTTCCAATATTTTAAAACTTGCCGCGTTATAAAATTTTAAAAACATACTAAGGGAAAACTTATGAAATAATTTTAAACCAAATTTTTTCTTACATTTAATCAATTTACCCCTCATTGTTTTTTTTAGTTAATAGTTTACCGAGTTATTTACTTTGTAAATAGCTCGGCTCTTTAATGGGATATCATCACTTTTCAAAGAGCAACTATTATCTGAACTCTAGAGCTATTTACTTTGTAAATAGCTCGGTCCTTTCTTCCATATCATCACTTTTTAACAAGCAACTATTATATGAAGTCTAGAGCTATTTACTTTGTAAATAGCTCTGTCATTACTCTCATATCATCACTTTTTAAGAAGGAACTATTACATTAAGGATTTTCCCGAAAACTCGGCCCTTTCTTACATTTATGTTTTTGGTCGGATAAAGATTACGGTTTGATTTTTTTGGAAGTATATTTTAAGTATCCATTAATCGATGTTGAAAATTGTAATGAGGTTAGGGGTAATCGTGTAATTAATACCTTGTATATACCGAGTTATTTATTCGATATTGTATAGATGTAAATAATATTGCCTTGGTTTCCATATAATGATATTGTTTACAATATTTCAAATTGTTTCTCAGTATATATATTTTTCATATGTCATTTGTAATACTCAGAAATAGACTTTTAATCAATTCTAAATTGTTTTCGCAATCGCTGATTGTCTCATTCAACCTATTACATAGAAATACGACTTGTGTTTTATACACCAAGATACTGTCAACAACATAATGAAATATAATACCTTGTATTAAAATTTTTTTTGAGGAGTTTTACTCCTTAAGAATCGATTTTATTTTAAGCAGTACTACAATTTGATGGGTAGTAAAATCTTGTGTAATAAAAAAAGCGTTATGTTTTTTTTGCAATCTAACACTTTACATGCTTTGATATTCATTTTGAATTTATGGTGTTTTACAATATCTGTTCAGATTGATTTTACATTAAATTTTCCGTTTACGTAGGCCATTAATTTATTTAAAAAAAAAAAAAATTAAAATAAATATTTTATAAAAATTGAAATAATATTTTGAATTGTATATTAAATGTTAGCTTCTAAAAATAACTATAAAATTATTTTCTTAAAATTTTGTTAATTGTCACTTCCATATAAACTATAAACTATACTAGCACACTATAAATCGTTATAAATATAAGTTAGAAATATGCAAATTTGTATATTAATAAATATTAATGTACAATTAATAAATTTAATTTTGTATAAATGAATTAATGTTAGCGCCATCTAAAAGCAGAATATTTCAAAATTAAATAACTTTTCGTAACATAGTAATATACGTATCCGACAATTAATGGCAGCACATGTATTATTCTGTGAGCACTATCTAAGCAGAATATTTTAAAATTCGATAACTTATAAGAGTAAATTGCTGACGCGCGTCGGAGCCGACACGCACAATTTTTTTCTACTTATGTATTTAAAAAAATACATTTTTGGAACTCTGAAGGAATGGCTAGAACGATTTTACCCGTCCACCAATCTGAAGTCAATGTGGTTGATTAAACTACGTGGCGAGTATAAATACAGCGAACTGAATGAATCAATTCTCTAAACTACGCGTAGTAGAAAGAATTATTTCATGCATGTTTCACGCAAATTTATAAATTAGTTTATTGAAATTATCACCACAAGACCACAAAATATACATTATTGTACCAAATTACGAGCAAATTTCCTATTACTTTGAGGTCAGGTTTAGTATTAACTCTGAATACATTATGTTCACATACACTCACTATATATACTTATCACATTAGAATATGTCACAAGCGAGAGTGCAGTAATTAGAAATGCTATGGAAACCAAATTTAAAAAAATTTCCAGAAAAACCTAGAACTAGGTAGAAAAAACACGATTGTATACTCCCGTTCAATAAAATTGAACAGATCTGAACCGAATTAGCCTCTCACAATTTTTGGTTATTCTTGTAGTAAATGTTGTTTATTATACTTCCATTTCTATTTTCACACTTAACATATATACTTATTATCTTTGTTTATAAATGAATAATTATTCAGAGAGTTACAAAAGTGAGTAGTTTTATGAAATGTAAGAAAATTAACATTTCAGGTCTGTTCAATTTTATTGAACGGGAGTGTACTATTGATTTTTCAACGAGTTTCAATTAATTTTGAAAAACTTTTTCGACAAAATATACATTTTTTAACAATTAAGTAATATAGTAAAATTTGTCAACAGTTTGTTTGTTATGTTGATGAAATGTCGGTTTTTGATGATTTAATATTAATGGATATTATTTTATATATTCTTGGTAATTTGACATATTTTATGATTCACAAATTATTAAAATATTCATAAAATTGTCAAACAAAATTAATTAATTAAAAAAAAAAAAAATATTTGTCATATTATGACGTCTGTGTGAATTTTTTGTTAAATTGATGTTTCAGCTACTTACGCCAAATATAGTTAACATTTTGCAAATTTTATTTTTAAAAAAAATTTGTTATGTAGGCTTCGTCTCTTATTCTGTTGATTTTAATGATTTGTTAAATGGGAACTTTTTTTTGGTATTTGAAGTTTGATCTAAAAAATAGATATTTGTCGAGAAATATATACTAGGATTTTGTCCATTTACTCATTTAGGCTCGTATTTTTTTAGTTTTCGTGTTGATGGGTATACGAAAATGGGGTAAGTAGAACATTTTAAGAAAACCTATACCAGTTTTTTTCCTATGGTGGGTGTTCCGAATCGCTACATACTGGAGACAAAATTTATAATACTCTTGAATGAATATAACACACTATCTGAAATATCTGGCGTTGTCCGTGTAAGTGGGGGAGTAGTGAATTTTAGCGAAGATTTAATTAGTTAGCTTAAAAATTGATTAAAAAGTTAAATAACACGCCTTAATTACTTCTGTAATCCTAAAGAACATTTAAAAATAAAGTCTTATCAAAATCCTTCAAATTGTGTTTAAGTTAAATCCGTTGAAACATACATACAAATACTTTTAGTAATACGGAAAATAGGGTAATATGTAATAATTTAGAGTATATGGAAAATAGTTTTATATTAGTATTTATGGAGATTAAAAGTATTAAATTAATTCTAGAAAATACATTAAATATATAATTTTTACATAGAAACTTATTTATAAAACGTAATTAAAGTTATAAAATATTATTATGATTACAACTTTTTTTACTTGGTATGAATTAATTTTTATATGAAAAGAAAAATATTATTAACATGACTGATACAAAACACAGTATAAAATCGTAACGACCACAAATAGTTTTCACACGCAAAGTCATCAAGTACTTTGAAGTAACCATTAGTCAATAATTTTGTATAATTAAAAAAAAAAACATTCAGAATATACTTAAATGTCTTGTTCCCTTGATTGACCAGTTAATCCATATTACTATATAAATGTGAAAGTAACTCTGTTTGTTTGCTATCTTTTTACGACTAAACGGCTAAACGGATCGTAATGAAATTTAGCAGTAGATAGATTATATCATGGGGAAGGACATAGGCTATTTTTTGTCTCAAAAAATAGTCTTGAAGGAGGTGAACAAAAAATACATACAGTCGCACATAGAATCTCCTTCTTTTTTTTTTTGGAGTGGGTTAAAATTTTTGTTGATTTTGTCAGCTTCACAGAAACTATACTTCTTAAAAATATCTATAAAATTATTGTATTAAAATTTTTTTTAAATTTTGAAATGTAAACTTTGATTGTCGTTTCCATAGTAACATATAAACTATAATAGCACATTATAAATCGTTATATATCGTTGTATATTGTATACATATATCATATAGCATGATTATTATTATTATTTTCAATACATGCGGACGATGTTGCGGGAAACAGCTAGTTATCTATATATATATATATATATATATATATATATATATGTATATATATATATATATATACATATATGTATATATATATATATATATACATATGTATATATATGTATATATATATACATATATATATATATATGTATATATATATATATGTATATATATATATATATATGTATATAATAATATTTACATATATATATATATATATATATATATATATATATATATATATATATATATATATATATATATATATATATATATATATATATATATATAAATTTAATGTTCGTTTGTTCATAACCGACAGAATTTTAAAAAAAACTAGGAGAGTGAAGATAAATATTTATTATATAAATGCAAAAAAATAAAATTGTGTGTTACCGTTTTGTTTTCGAAATATAAAAGTTTAAAATTATTATTATTTTTTCAAAATAACATTATTTTGTATATATTTTTAGTGAATTTCTCTATGTGTAACTATGTGTGTTTATGTATTTATTCTATAATAAAATTAAACCGGTTTCTTGTCCTCATTATATAACACAGTGCTGGAACTTCCTTAAGTAAAAAAACTTTTCAAAAAGTAATGATATCCGACCAAAAACAAGTGGTATATCCCAGAAAAAAAAATGTTTGCCTTCAAAAGTGTGAAATCTATGTAAATCTAGAAAATGTTTGGTATATATTTATTGTGTAAATTTCTTAGGTGCAGGGTATTTATATTTTACTTGGAAAATGGTCAGATTTTATTACACTTTATATATAAAGAAAAAAACTTGCCATGGAAAATATAAAATACTCTGCACCTGAGAAACGTACAAAATAATATGTATACCATTTTCTCATTTTTGTTAAAAAACTTGACTCTTAGTTTTTGCTTGGATATCACAACTGCTTGTATGTGAAAACTTGGCCTCACTACCATTTTTGTTGTTGGTCCGATTGATAATAATTTACAAATAATAAAAGCTACATATTTCAAATATAAAATGAAATTGTTCGATTATGTAATGTATTGATAAATATGGATTACTTATTGATTAGTACAAATACACATGTTTAATTATAAACTCAGGAAATATTATTATGATAAAATAACTAATAAGTAATTTGCATATACTTGTATGTAGAGTAAATAGGAAAATGTAATTACTTAGGCGATACTTGAATAGTTATTGCCATAATAGTTTTAATATAATTTTGCTATTATTATATAATAATTAGTGTATGAAGAAATGTTTCAATCAAACATAATTGTTTACCTTTATCAGATTAATGTTTTCTGGATTTAAAAATTTTCTCTACCTTGAACCCAGAGAGTGCTCTAAACTGCTATGATTTATTTGACATCATTCTAGATCTATTTTGACTAATGCTTTTCCAACTAACGCCATGCCTCTGAGCTACCGGAGATGTTATGGCAGTAGAATGCATATGATTTCTCACTATCCTGATGTTAATGTATTATTTATTTGTATATTTACTATTTACATATATTTTAATTGTTTTTTTTCTCCATTACGTCTATACATTGTTAGTATGGTTTTCTTTCGGTTATATTATACTAACGGAAATGACTAGCGTTGTTGACTGAATTTAACATTTAAGTAATAACAACATTCTATTACACCAAGTGCTTGATATAAAAAATCATACACATCTAGGATGGCTTTGGTCTCGAATGCCAGAGGTCATGGGTTCGATTCCCATCCGTAGATGTGTATGATTTTTCATATGAAGCACATGCTGTCAAAGTATGTAATCAATGTTGAGACATAATATCCATAAATGTCAAATTAAGAAAACTCAAAGTATGTAATCAATGTTCATCAATGTTCATATTCTTAAATGTCAAATTAAGAAAACGATAGTTACCTACGTTAGTAGAACATAACCGTTCAGGCAACCATACTAGTAATGGATTGTGGGTTCGATTCCCAAGCTAATTCTTCTGCTAAGAATTTGTGAAAACCTCATTCGTTGCTTGGTCTTGTAGCGGTGTCGCTTCATCATTAAATTATTATTATAATTTTGTTCTTCATTATTATTATCATTTTACATGCGGTGGTCTTGTGTTATTAATATACCATTATTTAGCTTGTGGATTACACCAGAGGTGGGCGCAGACAGCTCGTCAAGCTCGTAAAGAAGGTATGTTTTGAAGCAAGACGGAACGATGTTTCAATACAGATTGTCCCTACCGATTATTGCCCAATAATTTATTCAATAATTTATTACTTTTATTTCTTTTGAAAAACAAATTATGCGAAAAATAATTTCCACTACTACAAATAGTACTTTTCACTTTTTCAATTCAAAGTAGACTAACTCGAAGAACTCAAATTCCCACTTTATGTAAAATTTAACTTAATTCATCAAATTCCCATGACACTATACTGAGCATACTCCATACGAAGAAAAAATAATTAAATCAGGTAAATAATTCTTTATTAGTTCTCGAATATGAATAGTAAAATATTTAGACAAATTATTTGGAATTTCCAAAACTATAATTCTATTTAAATTATCCTTTGCAAAAATTTTCCTCTTTTATTACAATGGTCCAGCGGTAAACTTAAAGGTTCAAAAGATTTATATATATATTTTTTATATATTTTTATTTTATTCATACACAAATATGATATATACTAAAAAGGTAAATTTTATGACCCAAATTACCAGCCCAAAATTCCAGAGTATGTATTGAATGATTGTATGTATTATTTACTTTGTATAATAGTGACCATAAAAAAGATTTGGTATTATTATATTTTTTCAGAAAATGTTTTAATTAAAAAAAGAAAATATTAATAATTGGTAGGTTACCCTGTATTAACTCTATCTCTCTTCCCTACCTCTCACTCAGAGCTTGGCCGAGTCAACTCTTGCCCACCTCTGGATTACACTACTCACTACATAGTGGGTGGTCTTCACATATGACAATGGGATCACGAGTACTCACCCACATATGATTTATTATAGACAACAATGACGTGTCAGATTTCGTCAATAATCGATAATTTCCACATCCAAAATAAATGAAATAGAATTGTTTTCTTAATTACAAAAAATTCTATAGTGAAAATTGATAAATAATTTCGTGTCAGAAGAAATTTAATCTTAATTCAAGTATATTTTTAACCCGACTTCAAAAAGGAGGATGGTTCTCAATTCGTCTGTATTTTTTTTTTTTTTTTATGTGTGTCACCTCAGAACTCTGTCATTTATGAACCGATTTTGAATTATTTTTTTTTTCTAAAGGGTTTGGTTTCCCATTGGTCCCATTGGCACCAAATCGCACTCTGATGAGGGGATCCCCGGGAAATCGAGGAAAATCCTCATTTTATATGTGATAACCGATTTCTGCGAAATTTTTTTTTTTTTGAAAGGGTATACTCATTCATAATGAGAAAATAAGAAAATTTTTTAAAAACCGACTTCAAAAAAATTTTATACAAAAAAAAACCGACCCCAAAAAAAAAAATTTTACAAAAAAAAAAAAAACAAAATGCATGTAAAAAAAACTGAAAATCTGTTATAAAAAAATGCACTAAAAATTTAAAAAAAAAAAACCGCCTCCAAAAATAACAAAATAGTACATATATATTTAAAAATTTTTGCTTAGGTGAACTAAAATTGGAACAAGAATATGCAATTATTTTTTTACTTTTTAGTGCATTTTTTGTTGTAGAATATTTGATTTTTGAAGTCGGGTTTCCATTTTGTCAAAATATGGTTTATTGTAAAGTGTGTTTTGTCGTTTTGTTTGAGAAGTGTGTAGACAGGAAAGTATACAAAATATAATATTGACAATGTAATTGAAAACTCTATGAAACGCCCACCAAATTACTATCACGAAATAGAAGTATCATTATTGCATTACTCTCGAGTTTCGTGATGTACAATCATTTCCCTTAAATCCTGATGAATGTGGTCCTGATGAATAATTTTTACTATCATGATCATAAAAGAGGTTGATATATTGGTACATATTCAAATTGAAAATAGTAATTGAATGCGAATATTATGGCCATAGACCAAATAACCAAAATCAGGTGTGCTCGTCATAAAATTCTTATTCGATTTCTGTTTATATCCGGTATATGTAAATATACCAGGGTATTTTCAGTTTAGTCTCAACTTTGTAACGCTTGAAAATATGGATCCCAGACATAATTGTTTGGCATAGGTATTCATATATGGTTTAATTCGGCCATTTCCGCATACCCGTCCGCCTGTCTGTCTGTAGACACGATAACTTAAAAACGAAAAGAGTTAACGAGCTTTGTGTGTGTGTTCTATAGCTTAAAAGCCCGGTCAAGTTCGGAAGAATGAGCAAAATCGGACCATGTTTGGGCAAAATGCTTAAAATAAACAATTTTTCTTTTAAACTTGTTAATAAATAAATTTAGGATGTTCTGGGTATTTAAGCAATTAACTTAGTTAGTTGTTATTTTCACTTGTTTAATTTTTAATTTAAAAACAGCGTATTTTACTATCTCGATAATAAAAATTCTGGCCGATATCTTTGTCAGGACTTACGGGATATGATTGTACATCTAATAAATAAACATTGAGTCAACAGAAAAAAGTAATTTCATTTGTGGTATGAAAATGGTTTTTTCTTTTTCATACGGTATGTAATTTAGTTGTATCACATGTATATATATATATATATATATATATATATATATATATATATATATATATATATATATATATATACATGTGTATATATATATATATTTATATAGTATATAAATTAATATATATATATATATATATTTATATATATATATATATATATATTTATATAGAAGTATTGTTAAATTTACACCTCCAGTACTTTAGGAAAATAAATGAAAATTTACTGAGATAATAATCCGCAAGTCCCACAAAATAGTTGTTGTACTTTCGAAAAACGAATATGTTTTTTATTTCCTGCATTTATATAATATATGATTGTACATATAATGGCTATTTTAAGTTTAATCCCGACTTTACAACGGTTAAAAATATAGATCTCAGAAAAAATATTAGTATAGGTGTTCATAAATTGATCTAATTAGTTCATTTTCCGATGTCCTGCCGTTCGTTAACATAATAATTCAAAAGTGAATATTTCTGTGTGTGTTCTAAACCGAAAAAGTGATTTCAAGTTCTAGAATGAACAAAACCGAACCGTAAATTACCCCGCTAGGGGACAACTTATGAAAGAAACTATAAGAAGGGAAATATAAAGATAAAAAATGTTCGTTTTTTGACAATACGCATAATTTTGATTGAAGCGTGTTTTCATAATCTTAATAGTTTTGCTACAATTTCAGCTCAAACATTAATAATTACTATACAATCCAAAAGCATGTATATGGATATACAACATGTGTATATGGCACCTTTATACACTACTTCGTATTTTTATACAACTATGTGTATAATGTAAAAAGTAAAATCAATAGTTCACGCTATTTTGGCTATTCAGAGACCATCGCAGGATTTTGTCCTTGACTATTTTGTGTGGGTATGATTATTTTTATACAACAACGTATTTGTCACCACTATCCTTTATAACAACTTTCACGACTCCTGAAGCGAAAAGAATTTAAAGGCGCGTGTGTTTTGACGTCTGTGAATACGTCTTTAAATTTACTTCTATAGTAGGTGGCACTTCAGAAAACTGATGATAACTAAATCGTAGAAAACAGTTTGGTGTTTCAGCTACATATCTATCATCTACATCCCAAATTTATTTACACCACTTGATAGCTAAATGATAAAAGAAGTCGTTACGTTGATTGAGGACTGTGACGCATCTTGCGCGGCGGTAGGGAAAGTGCCGCCATTTTGAGGTCGTTTCGCTGTGTCACATAATTTTCGTTTAGTAAAACTTTTGACTAGCACTAGGAGAAGCTAGGACGTTCGTTTAAGTTTCAATCGCCAACTCTCGTCAAGATCTATCGATTGCGTATATAAAATATTAGTCCGAAATAGTTATAGTGAAGTTACGTAGTCCGTAGTCCGCGACACAGTCACACCTTTTTTTTACCTCCTGTCAGAATACGAACTCTTGTATTGTGAGAATATGAACTCTTGTATATTTATTTACCAATTGTGCACGTTATTTTGAGTTAATCTAAAGATTATCGTATTTTAATTTAAAATTTACTAAAAATAATTTATCAATTCAATAACAATTTTATTTTTTATTATACTTTATTAATTTATTATGAATGCTAATTACTATTACATATATGTATAATATTTACTAATTATAAAAATGTTTATTTATAAAATATTTTATAATAGTTATCTATATTTACTGTTACTTAATACCATATACATAAAACATTTATAACATTACATACATACAAACAAACATACATACATACATACATACATACATACATACATACATACATACACACATAAACACATTCATACATACGTGCATACATGCAAATAGTCTAGGAGGAATTGGCGTATGAGTTCCGGAAACTATTTGAGCAAAATTGTTTTGCTTAACTCTATTCAATATATATCTATGGCGTTATTGAATTGAATTCATGGCAATATTCATTTTAATAATCAGTGCTATTATACCGTATGTGTTGGAAAACATAGTAGAGAATCAATGTTAAATATTATTTACTATAATAACTATACACAATATGCCTAATATAGAAATAAAAATAGTGGGGGTACTCTTTAGTGTGTCTGTTGTGCATGCTTGCTGGACTGTTTTGTACTGCATTAACATGTAATGAGAGTGGGTTAAATATGTTCATTGTTGTCTTCTTAACCTTAGCATTACTTCTAACATTCGAAAATTCTTGAATATCCCTTATTATTTGTATGTGGAATGTTTTAAAATAAATGCTAGTATTCTATTAACGGTATAGCATAAAACAACAATCCACACTTTTTAATTCATATAAAAAGAAAAAAAATAGAATTCCGATATAAAAAAAATGTTAAACCAACGGTTCGAATATTCCTCCATTATATGCTAAACAATATCCGAGTCGATTGTAGAAATCTACCAGGGTATTTTCTAGCACTTGAGGAGAAATATTCGCACAATTTTCCCTAATTGATGCAAATTTTCAGGCCTATTCCGCGAATAGATTTGTGTTTTGAGAAAACTCCACAACAAGAAGTCGATAGGAGATAGATCTGGCGATCTGGCTGGCCACTTGAAGGTTCCAAAACCACTCATAAGACGTTCCTGGAAAGTTTGTTTCAGGAGCAGTCTTACCATCATGGAATTGTGTGCAGAGCAACCATCTTGTTGGAACCATATAGATTCCAGATCTAAATTAGGAAGAGCTCTAGCAGTTAGCAAAATATTATTTCGTAACAAACTCAAATATTTTTGAGAATCTGAAGATCCGTCAATGAAGAATGGTCCTATAATATGGTCACCCAATATTGCAGTCCAGACATCCAGTTTCAGTATGTATGTGTATGTATGGTTTTATAGTAAATATTTTATTTATTTATTTAACATTAATTCTCTATTAGAAATGCTTTTGAAAACGGTCTGTATATCTGTGGCGTTATGGCAGATATTGAAAAAAAAACCTGATTTTCTATTTTAAGGATGTACGAGCACTGGAGCTCAAAAGATTAAGGTTTGATTTTTTTACATGTAGTGCATATAAGTCAATTATAAAAGTTTCAGGGGGGTTACGGGAGTCTTGACTTAATGATTGTTCTCGTATTCTTTGACTTAATTCGGACAAAACATATATTATTAAAAAGATTATTAAAAAGTTTTTGGCCGAATAGTTTCCGTTACTCGTACGCAAATTCCTCCTTGACTAATACGTGTCTCTTCAAGTTTATTATTATCATGTTTATATTATTTTATTGTATATAAGTATATTATGTGTAAAACTGACTGAGTAACTGATCATACTATCTGTACTTCAATCAACGTTTTTATTGAAAGTAAAAGTATGTTTTAATTAAAAAAGAAAAAGAAAAAAAAATTCATATAACACTTAATCATCATATTAATAAATAATATAATAGTCTAAGAGGAAGATAATTATTATAAAACTGCAGTTCCAAGTGATTTTTTTTACGTATTATTTAATTAAATTCGAACGTAAAATATCTTCTTGCGAAAAAATATTTTCAAGGGCACGAATTTTTAAAAGTTCTATAAATCACGATTTTGATCGTTGTCAGTAGTACTATTTTTTCAATCAATAAGATTCTGTCTGATGAAACGACTTTCGTCACAATAGAATCGTGAAGGTACTGGTACTGAGAAGACCACTTTAAAACAAGTAAAAATAAGAAATAACTGAGTTAATTGCTTAAATACCGATAAATACTGAATTTATGAAAAAAAAGTTTCGTACAAAAGTTGTTTATTTCTAAAAAAAGGAACATTTTTTGTCATCAAATTTTTGTTCTATCTCTTACGGTTTCAAAGATAAGCAGTTTTGCCCACTTTGCCTAAACATGGTCTGATTTTGTCTATTCACGAACTTGACCCTACTTTTTAGAACACTCTAAAACACTCATACAAAATTACAGCTCACTATCTCTTTTCGTTTTTTAGTTATCGTGTTGACGGACGGGCGAGCAGACATATTGCGGAAATGAACTAATTAGGTTATTTTACACCTATATCAAATTGTTTTCTGCGATCAATATTTTTAACTGTTACAAAAATGGAACTAAACTTAATATACTCTGGTATATATTATATACCGGGTATATGATGCGCAAAGTATACCGCATAAGTGGCTCTATGCGTATTTTTCCGCAAGTTGCAATGTTCTTTTGTTTAGAACTAAAATTGACTTTAGTCCGGGTATTTACAGGATGGACATTAAATTAAACATGATGTACAGATTTCGAAACAATTTAGCACCTTGAAGGTCAACAACAAATTGAAGTCAGCTAGAGCTCTTGGCCTATAAACATTTATTTTTCAATAAAATCAATGGAATTTCAACAAATATGTTTTTATGTATGTAATAATTGATTTTAACGACGCAATACGGCTTTTGAAAAAATGAATTCGGTACAAATTGATTGTGCTAAAACTTGAAAAAAGTACACTATATCTATGAAGTAATTAGTAAATTGGGTGACAAAATTAGCGCTCATTTTTCAAATTTTTTACGTTGTTTTGTACCCTATATATTTGGTTTTTGGTAATATGTTTCGAATAAAAGTTGTTAGTATATTTATAATGAACAACTTTTATCAGAATCATTTTATCGAATTTTACGGATAAAAAAAGTCCAAATAAATTTAATGAATTTTGAAAAATGAGCACTATACTACTACCAGCCAAGTAGCCACGCTTGTAAAGGCGTTCTGTGTACTTGCAACTGGGAGGTTATGGGTTCGAATCCCGACTGTTCTACTATGGCCGCCCTACTCCACCAATCACAGAGCGCTTAGTGTGAGGAGGTGGGGCCACAGTTGTGGGTAGGGCGGCCACAGTAGAGCATGCTAGAGTACCGACAATCAGAGTTCTCAATAAGTGTAGCGACACCCGCAAAAATTCAAAAATGGAAATGTGATTGGTTGAATTTATTAATGTTTAATGAATTATATCTCAAAAACTAAACGTCGTCAAATCGAAAAACTGTATTTAACTTTTTTGTTTGTTTTTTGTGTTTTTTCAGCTTTACACCATGGTATAGTTTTCCTGAATGAACTTCAGAGCACTCTGTATATTATATATACCGGGTATAATAATAAAAGAATGAATATGAAAAAGTTCGTCAAAATAACTCAATTTCATATTCATTCGAAATTTTCGCTGCGAGCTATTACATATCAAATTTTTATTGTTAAATCCAATTACAATATTTCATCCAGTTTCATTATAAAATTAAGAGTTTTTCGCATAAAGTTTGCTTTTATATGTTTTTGCATATTTTCTTTCATGAACACGTTCTTCTTTATTATATTTATATTTTATACGAGTAGGCGTTCGCAGGCAGCAGCCCCAACAAAAACTGAAAAGTGATGTACGAACAATGTGTGGTTAATTAATTATTTGTAGAAAACTTATAATTCAATTGTCTTTTAATACCCCTTCAGAGTAATCAGTTACATACCATTTTAAAGTTTTATAAAATAAATGTTCTATTTATTTTATTTTATGCCACATAATTTTTATACCCGGTATATATAGTACATTAATTATTGATGTGGGTGGGGGACAAGGAATTTGGATGCAGACTAGGAATTGGTAGGTAGTGCTGCTGCTGCCTATTTTGATAAGGACTATGTCGATATTCATCTGGAGTTCGTGAAGGGAAACGGCAGAAGGTTTATAGCTTGAGTCAATTTGAATCCGCCCTATTAATTATAATTTTCAAACTTACACTGCCGTGATTTCAACTCGGAACCACCCAGTTCCAAGTAGAGCGCCTTGACGAGCGCGGCTACCGCGGTTGAAAAGAATTGATCGCAGAAAAACATTTTTGGTATTGATATTTATAAAATAAACTAATTAGATTATTTTCGCGTGTCCGTCTGTCCTTGGGCACGGTAACTCAAAAATGAAAAGAGATAACGAGCTGAAACTTTTTCATAAACTCAGTATATACTGGGTATTTAAGCAATTAACTCAGTTAAATGTTCTTTTCATTTGTTTAAAATTGTTTTTCATGCTTGTAAACGACCGTTTTTGAGTTTATACCGGTTTATAACTCGGAAATGGTCAAATTAACGAAGAAATATCATTTTTTGTTTAAAATGACCCAAAATATCTATTAAAAAAACACTACTTTTTAGATATTTTCGATATTTTTAATATATTTATTTCGATATTTTCGGTATAAAATTGTGAGAGATATTTCTGTTTAAAAAAAATATACCGACCGTTTGGAGCAGTGGTGCGCAAGATAATATGCAATAGAAAATAAACTATACCTGACGATTCTGCTTTGACCAGTTAATTGAGCTTCATCAGATTTAAAAATTAACTTTTTACTAGCACCACCCAATTTTGTCTAATTTTAATGAAATTGTTTTTTCGGTTGCACACAATAAACAGCCATGTTTTTCGAGTCTTGGGCTCAGGTCCGTTCTCAATATATGCAGAGTATTTAAGAAATTAACTTATAGTACAATTATTTGGTGCTCAAAAGGGGGTTTTCTTAAGGGGAGTTTCTTTGCCGTTCGCGCTGCCATATTTGACAAATGGCGCCCAAATACAGTTTTATGACACTATCTCCTTTCCGATTAATTTTATGAGGAAAAACGTTATAGGCAATAAATTAAACTAGAGAAAATTTCCTATAAATTTTGTCGTAATGTTTTTTTTTTGTAAAATGGATAATTTTAGCGTACTAGATATGAGTGCTGCAATCAACTCATATCTGCTCGTATTTTGTATATTAACGAAAAATATTTCACAAGGTCAAAGAGGGGCTTTGACCTTGAAGCCCCTTCTTGGGAACATCTGCCAATAGAGCCCAAATAATATACCTGAATCATCAGTTCGAGTCTATCGAAAACTTGAAAATAGTACGTTGAAATCTATAAGAATGCCAATTTTCAAAACTCCCGGTAAACTTTCTATGTAAAATTAAATGATCGGACTATCAGTTTGTTATTAATTCAGGGTGTCTAGTTGTCTGGAAAACCTGGAAATATCAGGGAATTTTGAGTTTCTGGAAAAGTCATGGAATTGTCAGGGAATTTCGTAAAATTCCAGGGAATTTCATGGAATTCATGGAATTCCATTCATAAAAATTCCAATTCATAAAAAATTATTACTAATAATTACCTGTTTTGAGGTTTCTGAAAAAAAACTAAGTCTGTTACTCATGAAAAAGAACGTATAGGTTTTATCATATTATCCATAAAAAATTTATATAAATGAACAAATCTGTACTTTTCTTTATATTCCTATCAATAAGAAAATATTATATGAAAAAATGGTCTGGAAAAATTCGAATTCAAGTCTGGAAACCCTGGAAAAGTCAGAGAATTTTTTGCCAAAATATTACTATTAGACACCCTGTATTTTCACTTGTTAAAAATATATAATTTTATCAAATGAATAGTTTAGTAACCTTGTAAACTTATACACCCATATTAATACAATTACATCAAACAAATTTGATGATTTCGAGAATACTCTTGTGCTAAAAAAATTCATTTATTGTTGTGATAGATCATGAGACAGAACACACACAAGTTCAGAAAAAAACATTTATTAATGGTGTGTCAATAATATTAAATTTTTTATTTACATACCAACTATACCCGAATTTAGACCAAGGCCAAATCAACTTGACTGGTTTAATCTAGTATGGATAATGTATACTGTGAAAAATTGATCAATTAGTAAATAATACAATAGTTTAGAGAAAGAGGGCCAATCTGATGAACCTGCGACGAAAAACTAGTTGTAAAACTAGTCAAGGGAAAAATATAATATTGCAAATTTCATTCTCTAAAAATTTATATTATGGTCAATCCAATATATTTCGATAGATAGATAGATTATATTTTGGGGTATAAAAAGTATTGCATTACGACTTTTTGTTGTGCTCCCACTTCAGTCCGACAGGATTCGCTTCTCCCATATCTTGGCAATGGTCAGGAGTTTGCTTATCAGGTTTTCCTGAAGGTGCATATACTCGAGGTGAGATGCACTGAATATCTTGTATCTGCTGTAACCGAGATATTCGGATTTGAAAGATAATGTGGCTGGACATATTGGATCCCATTGCGGAGTCCTATTGTGTATCTGATGATAATTAGATAATGGATTATAATTTTTTTCTGATGAAGAAACTGTGGTTTCGAAACTATTCAAAATACAAATATTTTTTACGAAAATTTAAAATATTTTTTAAATTTATTTAATACTGGCAGCCCGCCTCGGTTTCGCACGGGTAGCACTAATTATCTATACCGATATGACACAAAATTGCCAAAAACAAAATTTTTTTCCGATCGCTACCAAACATCACAGGATCAGCTGAAGATTCCCTGAAAATTTCATCAAAATCTGTCCACCCGTTTTAGAGTCCAAAAGGAACATACATACACATATCGATTTATATATATATATATATATATATATACATCTGTGGTGTAGCGGTTAGCATTCCTGACTAGTAATCCAGACGTCCGAGGTTCGATTCCTGGTTGATGGGTTAATTTTTTCATATCAATATTTATTTAGTTTAATTTTTAATCGACTTCCAAAAATGCAGAGCTTGTTACTTGGTTCCACAAAGTGGTCTAAATTTTATAATGATTTGATTATGAACTTTTTTTCCATTCCATAAAAACCATCATCAATAAGTCTATATTAAAGATTTTCAAAATATTCAGATGGAATATTTTTTTTTTTGTGTTTTTCAAAATTTCATATCAAATCTGGATGTTTTTTCAATGCTTTTCCCGTTTTTGAAATTTTTAAATAAGAAATCCTAAATTATTTCTGTTTAAATTTTACTTATCATATAGGTGTACTCTTTTCGCTACCATACTTTACCTTTTAATGTTTTTGAGACCTTTTGTCCAAAATTAATTAGTTATATCTTATTTGTATAATATTTTAAAATAAATTTATGGTAAATTTTATTTGATTGATTAGCTCAATTGATCATATTTAATGCAGCTATATTTAGATGTCAAAAATGTATGTACAATTCGAGATGCTTGTGATAAGTCAAATCTAATTAAAAAATAAAAGTATTTTTTTTATCACTGAAATAAAAATAGGCATATATTGTATTTTATTCAAAGTAAAGATGATTGATATATCGGGTTACAGGGTTCTGTAGTCAAACCAAGAGCCCTTATATTTTCGCCATATATGTCTGTGTTTATCCGACTGTCTCAGAAAGTTTGGCACGCTGTGTAGCCTAAACGGCCTAATGGATTTTAACAATGAGGTGTCGTTAGATTCGTCTTAATTGTGAGAGTGACATCGGGTATAAAATTTAAATATGGCGTCTGTGAATCAAAAAACGAATGGGGAATAAAAAAATGCATTTATTATAACAATTTATATTCGCTCCGAGCGCAACTTTATTCAGCGCCATGCGTGGTCAAAAAAAAACTTCGTGACCAATGACAGTGGATAAAAAACCACAGGCTAAATTAACTGTAACCTTTTGTTAAACCCCTATGGATTTTAATACACTGACATTGGTCACGAATTTGTTTTTGTGACCACGCATGGCGCTGAGAACGGTTCCGCTCGGAGCGAATATGGGTAACAAATAAAAGCTTGTAATTGGCCAACTCCAAAAAGATGCTTCGGATAAAAGTTTATATATTGGCCCATAGTGCTACCGAGCTAAAATTAGTTATACACATTTATGACGCCTACAAATTTATGACATAAAATGTTGAAAATAATTAGAAAAGCTTTTTGAAAGTTCTGTATTCAAGTACTAATTGACCAATTTATGGCATATAGTTTGGTTTGTAAGGTTTTTATAGACCCACACTACATGTTATAAGGTGGTCGACTAATATGTTTGGAGCTCGAGGCACTTTGAAATAGCTTTTGTTGCTAGATCATAATCGTTCTGCAAATGGTTCAGTTTCATGAATCAAATTCTAAATGACATTCACAACAAATATAAAAAATAAAATTCCTTTCACCAAAACAAAGGCGTTTACGTTAAAAACATTAAATTGTTTATAACTCGGAAACGGTCAAGTTTCCGAAAAAAATGACATAGTCTATTTGAATCAAAATATCTGTCCGGGTTGGGACCAAAATGCCTCCTAGTCAACTATTTCTATAATATTTAGCATATTTTAAAAGTATTCTGACACAAAAATGCGTCCAAATGGTTTCCAACATTCATGCGTCGATTCCTCCTAGACTACAAGTATTAAAATATTTATTATTAAATTTCTTTCATCTTTCAACAATTTGTTCACATGCCTCATATTTAATTTCAAACAAGACCGATGCAGCTGTATGCAACACAAAAACATGTCCTTAGTAAATATATGATTCTATGAGTTCTTACATAATATGGGTATTTGTTACGCGCTAACAATTTGATTTGCTCTATAAACAAACAATAATTTTGTATTATAATAACTATAACTACATTTTAATAATTTTCTGTAGGTACTTTACACTTAATATTAAGCTAACTGCAGCTATACAATTATTTAACACTTTCTATTTAAATATTAAACAAAAATTACAATGTAAATTATTAATATACAGGGTGCATTACGTATTTATAAATTAAAACAAACACACGCAGTTTCATTATAGATCAAAGTCCTACTAATAAGTGCAATCAAAAATCGGTGTCACCTCGCCTCGCCTCGCTTTTTTAAATATCAACCTCGCCTCGCCTCGCCTCGGCCGAGGTAGAATGTTGACCAGCCTCGCCTCGCCTCGGTTGGGTTAGCTATCACCCTCGCCTCGCCTCGCTCGAGGTAAAATTTTTACTAAATTTGACTTATTTTGCATGAATGTACATAATATGGTTAAAAAAACTTGTTAGAAAATAAATGTCTTTAAAACACGGAATATAAGTTGCTTAGTCTCTAAATTTTTATGACTCCTCGAATGAAAACAGTAAATTAAAAAAAATGGCCTAAAAAAATATTATGAAAAGATGAAATCCCGTGATGTTTTAAGAAGAGGTTCTTCAAAATGCTTCCACGATTTCCAATGCGAAACCCATATACAAGTTACTATTATTATAAAAAGTAATCATGACAAAATTTCTTTTTCCTTAAAATGCATATGGCTTCTTGTTTTTTGTAAAAATACATGATTTTATTAAATAAAAAAATTTTTTTGTAAATTTGCCTCGGCCGAGGCGAGGTTTTTGTGACGATATACCTCGCCTCGCCTCGATTAGTAACGAGGATTAAAATTTTGAATCTCGCCTCGTAACCGAGGACCGAGGCGAGGCGAGGTTACCTCGTAGTCTCGTAACCGAGGACCGAGGCGAGGCGAGGTTACCTCGTAGCCTCGGCGAAACCCTATTTATGGTATATGTGAATCTACTATGTGTCGGTAGTAGAGATTACACTATGTAGTACTAAAAGTTTCACCGATATATCGAATAGTGATTCGTACTAGGTACACTTACTATTGCGCAGTTTGCCTACTTGGAAACTGAGAGGCTATGGGTTTGAATCCCGACATCGGCAGTTTGTCAATTATTAAAAAAGGGGGGGGGGCGGTTAATTGACTTAAATGTCGGCGTATGGACATGAACGAAGTAACCGGCTAGGCTTGAGAAGGTTGTCTGTAGTTTCCTTCACGAACTCCAGATGAATATCGACATAATTCCTATCATAGTCGGCTGCAGCCTTCCTTCGACTCCACTCACATCCTCTCATCCTTAGGCATCACAATGGACCTTATGATCGAAGTGTAGCCCGCCCAGAACAGCCTCTACAATCTATCTATCTAAATACATTTTGCCACAAAAGTTGATTTTGTAGTTGATTTGTGGCATTCGGTTATTCTAAAAAAAAATTCGAATAAAATTCCTATATTTCTAATGAGCAGCCGAAGCAAATAAGGCACAAATCAAATATAAAATTTAAAAAAATGATATTTACTTTTGTGGTCTATATTACACCTAGTATACAAAAGAAAACAAGGTTTTGATATTACATTTCATAACATCGATAAATATGGTCTAAAACCTTCCCTCATCTGTTAATTGAATGAAATAATTTTTAAAAGGCAGATAACAATATTATAAATGTAGTAGTGCAATGTCTGCCCCCGTAGTCCTGCTGGCTATATCATATTAATTAATTAATTAATTAATATGATAAGTGTCTTTGTTGCTCGAACAAATATATTTGTCTCTCTCTCTGCGTAGAACACATTTTTTGAAAATTTTATTACTGTGATATTATAAAATATATTTTATATAATAAATATATAATTAAATTATTTGCAGCCTATATAAAAAAAATTTTTAAGTAATAAAATTTTCAAAAAATGTGTTCTACGCAGAGAGAGAGACAAATATATTTGTTCGAGCAACAAACAAAGACACTATATCATATTAATTAATTAATTAATTAATATGATATAAGCAGCAGGACTACGGTGGCAGACATTGCACTCCTACATTTATAATATTGTTATCTGCCTTTTAAAAATTATTTAATTTAATTAACAGATGAGGGAAGGTTTTTCTAATGCCGGATCTTAGACCAATAGTGTTTTGTTTTGTATTTACCCTTCGCAACCTTTACTTGTTTTAGGGTAGTTTAAAATATTACATATAAAATATTGTGTTAATTTTCCTAACTTATTTGAGAGGCGTTATCGGGGTAGATGGGAACCAACCATGCTTACAGACACTGTCGGTGCCTTCAAAGGGATATTGCGAAGACTTGCCAATCAATAGAGGAAAGCCAATCGATCAAAAAAATGTTTTTTTTAAATGAAACCTAAAATTTTGAGTCGCCAATTTAGTGTATTTTTTAATAAGTCAAACAATTTTCATTATGAAACCTGGCATGATTTGAAATGTTATTTAAATATTTATAAACCTCAATGGAGCTGGCAGTGACGTATCATAATGGCTTACTGTTAACCCAGGGAAAACCAACTATTTAATTTGTTACACAGCGTCTTCAACCCTTTTTGTTTGGTTTATAAAAGTTGTGTTTTAAAATATGTATATTTAATCGACTTTAAAAAAAGGATGGTTCTGAGTTTCCTTAGTCTGTTTGTATGTAAGCGATTTTTTCAGAAATTCAGAACGACTGATTTTTAGGATTCTTTCACCGGGGTAATTTATACACGTATGGAAAGGTTTAATATATTAACCGGCTTCAAAAAAAGGACGGTTCACTTTTTTCAGTATGTTCTTTTTTTTTAAATTAATTGATACAATACTTAAAAAAAAAAGTTTTGAAGTACCGACTTCGAAAATATAGTAGATAGGTAGCAAATTAATTTGTACATAAAAAGCATCTGTTATTATTTGTATTTATTATTATTGTGAATTATTTTCAACTTTTTAGTTTTTTTTTTTTAAATTCGGTACATTTCTTTTGTTTGTTTTAAAGCACGGGAGTCTCCCTGTATTTAATTCTTATGTTTATAAATAATAAAAATAATATACACTGTTGATGTTTAAGTATGTTTTGAATACACAATTCTATATTAAAATAGTTTTAATATAATTATTAATATTTATTTTTAATTATATAATAATTATATATTAGTTATAATTTTTAGTTTTGATTCCATTGTTGTGGTCTGGTAAATGTATTTATGATTATTACGCGATTCGAGGTCAATATCGTGTTTATTTTTTTAATTCATCATATTTTTTATAATATGTCTCTTTTTTTTTTTAAATGTTCATCGATCCTACCTAATAAATGTCAAAATGACTATAATTAAATGTCTCTGTACTCAATCTACACGTCACATTTTTAGTCTGATGGGAATGCAATTTGGGACGTGACTATTCTAGATTTGAAAGTTTGTTAATGGGCAAAATCTACCAAAGTAAAAGATTTTCAGAATGAGGAAAAAATAAAATCTTGAATTTCTTTCACAATATTTGTAAAATGAAAAAATTTATCTATGAAATAAATTTTACTACAATTTACAACAAGATGTTATTTATGTATGTTTAGGTCAAGTCTTGTAATCAAAATTTTGGCCAGTTCTAATTGATCTAGATAATGCAATATAGTATATCTAATATCGTTCTGTATCGATGGAATTCGGAAATATTCGCTGAAATACAAATTTGGTGGAAGTAACTATATATTTGGAGTAGTGGAAGCGGTGGGAAATTAAATTAAAAAGTTTTTATTCTCAAATAAAATAATTCATAATATGTATTAATGTTTATCTTTTTGTTCGTGTTTTAAATGTTTATCTTTTCAACAAATATGGCAAAAACCATATTCTTGGTTTCAAAAAATTCGACATAAATAAAAAATGTATCAATAAGTTTTTGAAAAAAATCTACAGAAAAGTTTTTAATTTATGATGTATAATGTGTCACATTCAGTCAACTGGTACATTTAATTTTCGATCTTTGCCCCAATTTCCAAGATCAAAATTTTTGTATTTTATAAATACGTATTTCGACTACAGAGTAGTCATAGTGTTTCACGAGGCAACAGGCGAGGCGAGGTTTTGGTATCGCCTCGCCTCGCCTCGGCCTCGGTAGAATGTTTACCAGCCTCGCCTAACCTCGGTTGGGTTAGCTATCATCCTCGCCTCGCCCGAGGTAAAATTTTTTACTAAATTGGACTTATTTTGCATGAATGTACATAATATGGTTAAAAAAACTTGTTAGAAAATAAATGTCTTTAAAACATGGACTCCTCGAATGAAAACAGTAAATTCAAAAAAATTTGGCCTAAAAAAATAAGAAATGAAATCCCGTGATGTTTTAAGAACAATATAAGAGGTTCTATTTTTATACGTAAGAGAATTTTTTTTTTGTAAATTTGCCTCGGCCGATGCGAGGTTTTTGTGACGATATACCTCGCCTCGCCTCGGTTAGTAACGAGGATTAAAATTTTGAACCTCGCTTCGTGACTCGTAACCGAGGACCGAGGAGAGGCGAGGTTACCTCGTAGCCTCGGTGAAACCCTAAGTAGTCATCATCAGTATGAATTAGCTAATTGTAATTATTCTCCGAGGAGATATTACTTGTTGCTAATTTGTAACATCTCCTCGGAGAATAATTACAATTAGCTAATTCATACTGATGATGACTACTTTGTAGTCGAAATACGTATTTATAAAATACAAAAATTTTGATTTAAGAAAATGGGGCAAAAATCGAAATTTAATTCGAAAAATCCTAGTACATTTAACCCATGCAAAAAGTTCCAACTTTGATAGTGAATATCTCTTTTATTAGATGATCAAAAAATTTCAGATTTAGCAATTCTTCTTAACATCTACTAAAAATTTTATTCCGGTATGCGGAAAAGTGAGTTTACGTACATACTACCTTAAAATTGTGAAACGAGTTCTTTATCGTAAAAAATTTTTCCGGTAAAACTGGGAAAAAGTTTATAACTTCTGAAAAAAATTGTCCGTAGGTCGTCTCTGATCTTAAGAAAACACGTGTACAGAATTATTAAACAAAAATAGCACAATCGCGGGCGACCTTAAATTTGTCATGGTCAACGTCATTGATTTTTGTATTTCCTATTAAAAATGTCAAAATAAATTATAGAAAAATTCGTCACATTCTGTCAGAGCTAGGCTTTATATTAAATGTCAAATTAAGTTACCTTGGTAACATTATATGTAATATTAATTATTTTAAGTTTTCGAATGTTAAAATTGCAAATATGTCTGTAAAAATTAGAATTACAAAAAATATGTACACTCCCGTTCAATAAAATTGAACAGATCTGAACCGAATCAGTCTCTCACAGTTTTGATTATTCTTGTAGTAAATGTTTTTTACTATACTTTCATTTCTTTTTTCACACTTAAAATATATACTACTTTGTTTATAAATGAATGATTATACAGAGAGTTACAAAAGTGAGGAGTGTTATGAAATGTAAGAAAATTAATATTTACAGGTCTGTTCAATTTTATTGAACGGGAGTGTACATGCAATATATGGATTATCGATTCAAAGACATCGACAGCCTAGTGGTCGAGGTTGTAAAGGCACTCTACTCGGAACTGGGAGGTTGCTGGTTTGATTTCCAACGAACCAGTAGTTTAAAAAAAATTAATGCGGTGGTTAATTGACTAAACTGTCGGCGTATGGACAAGAACGAAAGTAACCGGCTATGGTTGTGAAGGTTTTCTGCAGTTTCCTTTTACAAACTACAGATGAATATCGGCATAGTTCCTATCAAAGTCTGCACACAAATTCCTTGTCCTTTAGGGGTCGATAAATAGGCCTAGAAAGGCCTACTTGACAGGTTTAGACATTCCCTTCGCTACTACTGCTACTTCTACTACTAACCACTAGCTAAATTTTCATGTGAAAGAGAATTGACTCAAACGAAAGAAAGAAATAGCACGCTCTGACGAATACAATCAAATGAATCCAGAAATAAGAAAGGACTAAATTGTTATAAAAAACTTTTCACCCAAATCAGTTCAATTTACAACACAAATACAAGGGTTAACAAGATAAAAAACTCATCATCACCCTGAACAAAATTATTTTACATATTCAGCGCAGGTATTGTTTTTACCTTACACAAAATGTAACGTGAATATAAAAACAAATTGTTGTCTTTCCGTTCCGTTTTCTTACTGATTAATATACTTTAGGGTTCTGTTGCTAAATGACAAAAAAATTGTACCCTTATATTTTTTACAAGCTGTCATTTAACTTGCAATGTATGTATGTATGTATGTTCGGGTCAAATCTTGCAAGCTGAATTAGAACTACTTCCTCTTATCCTACGGAGTTGAATTTTTTCATGTTGTTTCAGTTTCGATGACAATGTATTTTTATGGTAAGCATGACAAGAGTCGACAAGGGGAGGGGGGTTAGAGGGAGGGGAAAATACAAAATTTGGTATATCTCTCTTAATATGGAAAAAATCGAAAAATACATAAGAAGTAAAGTTGTCGAAAATTAGTTTTACTATAAAAAGTTTGTTTTTAAAATTGTTTTTTTAATAGAAACTTATATCATATCCGTTTCATCCATATGCCAGAGTATTATAGCTCCGCTATCTTTCCATCGATCTGATGAAAGTATCTGATGTCTTATGTGAACTGCCATACAGTTATTTGCTGAAATTCCGAGGAAGTGAAGAAATTTTTTCCGCGCACCTCATCGTGTGAGGCATAGAAAAGCAGATACCTTAACGTAGAAGGGAATCTCTCAACCTAAACAAGAAAGAATTTCGAAAGGTTACATTATCACTTACGAAAGCAACTACACATAATAGGACTCCACAATGGATCTATTATGTGTAGATTGTACGGCGAGGAGGAAGATACGACCAGCTACATTATCTTTAACGGTGAATCTTTCGGTTACAGCAGATACAAAATATTCGTTGCATCTCACCCCGAATGTATGCCCCTTCAGGAAACCCTGTTAAGAAAGTTCCTGGCTATTGCCAAGATATGGGAGAAGGGAACTTCGTAAGACTCAAGTAGAAAGGGGTGCACAATGGACCATAAGGTCGAAGTGCAACACTTTTCATATCTGAAGATTTATCTTTCTATCTATCGTGTGAGGTAGAGATGTAGATTGTAAAGGCTGCCATGGACGAGCTACACTTCGACCATAAAGTCCATTGTGATGCTTTAGGATGTGAGGATATGAGTGGAGTGGAAGGAATTTGTGAGTAGACTAGGAATCGGTAGGATATGTGGCTGCAGCCGACTATGATAGGAACTATGCCGATATTCATCTGGAGGTCGTGAAGGAAACTGCAGAAAACCTTCTCAAGCATAGCCGGTTACTTCGTTCTTGTCCATACGCCGACAGTTTAGTCAATCAACTGCCCCTTTTTTTTTATAATTGACAAACTGCCGATTTCGGGATTTGAACCCATAACCTCCCAGTTTCCAAGTACTGCATACTGCGCAGACATGACGCCTTAGACCGCTCGGCTACTTGGCTGGTATCGTGTGAGGTATCGTCGGACAGGTCTATAAAACCCAAACTGGTTACTTTTATTTAGGTAACTATTTCGCAGAATAATATCTCGAATCTTATTAAAGTCATTAACTATACGTATTCTCCCTTTAGTTTTCCGTAGGAGCTACGTAGATTAAGTGAATTTTCTCAGAGTAAAGAAGGATAATATATATCAATTATCAAGCTATCATGAAGACATTAGTTATATCAATTATTTTTAGTATGAGAACATTAATTTGCAAATATATCTATAAATATTATATTACAGAAAAAATTGTCAGAGAATAAATTGTAGTAAAATAAACTGTCAACAATTTTACTAATTATACATTTTTTCATTGTACTAATATTAGGAGAGATATTCCAAATTTGTGTTTTCCCCAGCCTGTAAGTCCCCCTTAACCGCTTTTACTCATTAATGAAAACAAAAGTGGAAAACTTTTGAGCGTATATTTAGGCTATCAATGGAGGAGCAACACAAATCTCCATCTTTAAATTATATTTCGAAAATGATAAACGATAGAGCAAAGCATCTGCGTAGCTCAGTTAACTGATCACTGGTCTGGAATGCCAGAGGTCTCGGGTCAATCCCCAGTCACGATGTGTCAGCTATTATATATCAAAACTTTAATGTTAAATTAATGATAGATCAAAGAACTCTTGTAAAATACTTAAAATACTAAGAACTCTTGTTAGAAACTGTTTTACAACGACCGAATGGATACGGAACGATTTCAAAATTTTCAGTTACCAACAATTTAAATTTAATACATGCTATAGAACCCTAAATTGATAGGTATACCATATGCACTTGACTGTTGTTTTTTTTTTTGACAAGCGACTGGAATATTTAATCATTTTAACAACGATTTTCTTTGTTTTGACAAAACACGACAAAAAAAATTTGTTATTGTGAATATTTGCTTAATTCAAAATATACGTGAAAAAGTTTTTTTTTTCTTTCCGATATATTATGTGCTTTTAATAATAAAAGTTTCGTTATTGTTTTCAATTTGTTTTTCATCATATAAAGAGAAACATTAACGCTTTCGTTTTAATGTAGCCGTGAGAAACGGAAATTACAAAACGACTTAATATTTTAAAGTCAAGGCGAGAGTTACGGACGTGTTTTGTTCTTGACTAACATCGAGACAAAACCAATAACGTAAAGTTAAGGGATAATTCTCGATTTTGTAAAAACGGTTTTTCTGGATGATAGCCGCAATGCCGAAAAGTACTTTCAAACGATGCAGTTTTAAAGGATCTGAAGACTTTGAATTTATCAAATTTACTTTAAAACAAGTCAAAATAACAAATAACTGAGTTAATTACTAACATACCCGGTAATACTGAATTTATGAAAAAAAATTTATAACAAAAGTTGTTTATTTTTAAAAAAAGGAACATTTTTGTTCTATCTCTTACATTTTCAAAAATAAATAGTTTGGCCCATTTACCCAAACATGGTCTGATTTTGGCAAGCGAATTTTCTCAAAGGAAAGATTTAAAATGAATATGAAATTGAGTTGTCTTGGCGACACTTTTAATATTCATTCTATTTATTTTTATATTAAATTCGAAAATATTTTTAAACAAGTGAAAATAACCAACTGAGTTATTGCTTAAATACCCGATATATACTGAATTTATGAAAAAAAAGTTTCATACAAAAGTTGTTTATGTTTAAAAAAAGGAACATTTTTTTCTTTAAATTTTTGTTCTATCTCTTATGGTTTCAATGATAGGCAATTTTGTCCATTTTACCCAAACATGCTCATTCACGAACTAGACCTTACTTACTAGTAAATAAGAGTTGGTAAATTAAATTATTACATATCATGCGTCCGTTCGGTTGAAACTCAATAGAATGCAGTTGAGAAGGGTGGTGGGGCTTTTGACAGGACACTGTCGATTGAACTACCACCTTCATAACTTGGGGATCTCTGATGATCCCACTTGTAGGGCCTGTATGGAGGACGATGAAACCTCCATACATGTTATATGCACCTGCAGAAACCTGAAGGGTGTCAGGTATAGAATGTTTGATTCCGAAACCTGGATCAATCAATCCTGGGAGCAATCCCGGCGGAGAAATTGTGGGCCTTCTGTAATTATTATTATTATTATGCGCCCGTTACCTGCCAAGGAAACTCTTGAAGTTTTCTAAATTGTTTTTGTATGTACATTTAAAACTCAGTTTCAACTTCTATAAATGAACCAGGTTCAATAAATATACAAATTTTAAATTGTTTTTTTTTAATGTTTAAAAATTTGTTATAATTGAAAGTAGAATAATTCCATTCGTAACTAAAAAGTCATTTATTTTCTAATTTTGTACCATAACAAAATTAGATTTATAGTGTTAAAAGCATTACAAAAATTGATTAATGATTGATTACATTTTAAATTGATTGAAACGTAAACTCAACTATAGTATCCCAATATACTAAGAAAATAATTTATACTACACTAGCACTCCCCGCCGCAGCTTCGCCCACCAAAATTCTAATTTTACAGACCTTATATTACTTAGTATTTAAGTAAATATACTAAATGTTTATGCAAAATTTGAAGTAGATTGGACCAAGGAATCACGTTGTCCCATACAAACTTTGCCCCCCGTTTTTCACCCCCTTAGGGGTTGAATTTTGGGAAATCGGATTCCTACGTCATACAAAGATCACACCCTCCAAGTTTCAGGTCTCTACGATCAGCGGTTTAGGCTGTGCATTGATTCGTCAGTCAGTCATTCAGGTGAAAGGATTTTATATGTATAGATTTAGAAAAACATATCTTATCTGAGTTCTCATTATTATTCAAATGTTAGAACCCGGTATGGTCTAGTGGCTAGGATACCTGGCTTTCACCCAGGAGGCTCGGGTTCGATTTCCGGTACCGGAATATTTTTTAAAATACGTTTACAAAATGTAATTAATTGTTTGACCAAGCTTTTGTCAATAGTCACATATTAAGTCATTTTCTACTTTTTAGTTCATTGAATTGGTTTAAAAAAAAGTCTAAGATTAAAAAATCTTTTAAAATTTTTTTAATTTGAGATAAAAAATAAAATTTAATTTCTCATCGCCTCGACTACTTCTAATATTATTATTGGACACTTCCGCTAAATTTCTATTTCCGAATTCCATCTATACAGAACGACTTTAGGTAGCTTTTCGAAAGAAAAAAAGAATCTTATGCATATGCTTATTACTATCTACGAATATGAATCCGGTATGGTCTAGTGGCTAGGATACCTGGCTCTCACCCAGGAGGCTCGGGTTCGATTCCCGGTACCGGAATAATTTTTTTTAAATACGTGTATAACACAAACAAAAATTTTTAAATAAAGTAGACTATGAACATTTGTTGGGTTTTGCTAATTAAACAAAAATTTGTAGATTTATTTATACATAATTTAATAGGGAAAATTTATAGTTTTTCGAATTTAAATGGAAAATTATTACATAATTAAAGCGAAAATTTATTTAGATGTTAAAACTAAAAGTTTTTCCATTCACAAAACTATGCATTTATATGAAAACCTCATTAATTCGTCCATAAATTTACATTGATGTATATTAAACTAAAATTTTCCAATTGATATATAATTATTTCAGTACTGCATGAAACCCATTGAAAATTCAACGGTACACATGTCAGCTTTTTTATTTTATCTAAAAGCAAATCATGTATCTATCTATCTGACATTAAAAAATTTACAGGTGAGTCATTTTAATTCATCCAGTTAAATATCTTGAAAACTAAACGGAATCCAGAATATGCTTAAAACAAAAGTTGCACGGTTTAAAAGAGGAAACATAATGCAATAATTATAGTTTTGTATCATGCATCCGTGCCCGCGTGGAATAACATATCTTCTAAACGGTGTAAGATATAGAAAATCTTTCGAACAAAAATATAATTATTGCACTATGCTTCCCCCTTTAAACCCTGCAACTTTTATTTAAAACATATTTCTCGATTCCGCTTAGTTTTATAAATATTTAACTGAATTAATTCAAATGACTCACCCGGTATACATGATCTCCCTTTTAGTCAAAATCTATCTTCATGTTAAACCTTAAGGTAGTTTTTGAGATATTTTTTATCCCAATCTTTTACACGTTCGTTATGAAACGAACAAACTCTTAATTTTTATATTCAATAAAAACAAATCTATTTCTTTTTTTACCAACAATAATATCGTTTTCATGTTCCGCATTTCGAAAAACGGAACACTTATCATCACAGTTTCTGTTTGTCTATCACAGTAAAAGTATCGTTCAGAAAAATTTGAATAAAATCATGAATAGTTAATCAGGTAATAGATTGAAGAAACATTATCAGAATTGAAAAATTCTAACGCCAAAATTGCTATAAAAAATTAATTTGTTTTTTAGTTTAGTTTAACGGGGATTGTCTGTGTGAACCAAAATCAGCTATATTGAACATTAAAAATTTTATATTTCTTTTTTCACGGAACAATCATTGTACAATATCTTGCTGTTCTGAATAAAGTGAATTTCTATCAGTGAATAAATTGGGTTTCTTTCTTTTCCTTATTTTCAGCAGTTTTTCTGCATACAACTTTTCTCAAAAATAGATACCTCACGCACTTTTGTCTAATTTAACGTTGTTTATCTGATATTTACATGTACGGCGTAAACTACAAGAGATTCAAAAATTCAAATTATAAGTAAACTATTCTTCTCAACATTTTCTACAATTTTATATCCTTTACAACATTTTTAAAATGTATATTTCTCTCATTTTTGGTTCGCTAATGGTGTTTATACCCAGTATATGTAAATATACAAGGTATATTAAGTTTAGTCCTGACTTTGTAACGCTGGAAAATAGTAATCCTACACATAAATGCTTGGTATAGGTGTTCATAAACTGGCCTAATTCGGCATGTCTGTGAACCCCCTAACTCAAGAACAAAAATATTCTATAACAAAAAATGCACTAAAAAGTAGAAAAATAATTGCATATTCTTGTGCCAATTTTAGTTGGAGGCGGTGTCCAAAAGTTATGTGAATTTCTCTATGCTGACACCGCCTCCAAAAATAACAATAATTGTACATATATATTTAAAAATTTTTGCTTAGGTGAACTAAAAATGGCACAAGAATATGCAATTATTTTTTTACTTTTTAGTGCATTTTTTGTTATAGAATATTTGATTTTTGAAGTCGGGTTTCAATTTTGTCAAAATATGGTTTATTAAATAAACAATTTTTGTTTGAAATTTTTTTTCATAAACTCAATAGTTTTCTCATAATTTGTGATTAAATGTTCCTCGGAAAGCGAATTGTTCACAATTCGAACACGCAGCTGTTAACAATTCCATCATTGATATACAAATCAGTGTGTACTGAGTATTCAAATAATTAACTCAGTTAGTTGTTATATTACTTGCGTTTCTCTAAAATTTATTAGAAAGTATCTCGTTTGAGTCTTGGAGACTCTTTTGAGTCTATCTCCAAGCAGGATTTTATAGATATTTTATAGATATTTCTGTACATCGAACATTCACAAAATAATATATTTGATTATTCTTTGTTAATAATTATCTGCAATAACAAAACATTATAATTATCTAACAAATTTATTAATTAAATTGAATTAATTTACAGTATATCAATCACAGGCATTTATTTATATAAAATATATATTTAATTACTAAGTAATAATAATTAATGAATATCTGGTATCTACGTAATGTATTATGTATTGTTTTTTTGATTTTAATACGTTGGTTGTCATTTGCATATCTAGCGCATATCACATTAAATATACATTATATATATATATATATACACCGTGTAACTGAGCAATCGTGTTTTTATTTAATTATTGTATTTTTAAATTATATTATATTTATTCTTTTTAAGTAAATCGAAAAATCACCACTGTAGCTCCATTCGTTCAATAGTTAAATCTTGGTCAAAAACCCGCTAATATTTATATATATATATATATATATATATATATATATATATATATATATATATATATATATATATATATATATATATATATATATATCTATATATATATATATATATATATATGTATATATATAAAAGTATTTTAAAGTAAAAATCGATTATTTAATTATAAAAAAGCATTTTATTTAAATTAAAAGAATAAATATAGTATAATTTAAAAATACAATAATTAAATAAAAACACGGTTGCTCAGTTACACGGTGTTTTTTATAGTTATTCAGAAAGTACCTGATATATACACGTTTTTTTTTTCATTCGGTTTCTTCTGATCGATTTGCTGTATGTGACGTAAATTTGGTACCATGTAGGTGAGGCTGGAATTCGAAAATATACTCTGAAATAAAAACATGATGTAGGTGTTGATAAATATTGGGAAGTAGTGGAAGCGCTGGATAGTTAAATTAATTTTTTTTAAATTTTAAAATATAAATTAAAAAATATAATAAAGGTTTTGTTTCAAAACCATTGCTCTAAAAATAAAAAACAATTTTTTTTCGTTGATGATAAGCTCATCAGAATATTTTACAACATTTATTTAAAAAAAACACCATTGAATGGGTCATATTTAAACATAGCTTTTAAAAAAGTTTTTTTCTTAAATATACCCAGTATATATGTAAATATACAGGGTATATTAAGTTTAGTTGTGACTTTGTAATGCTTGAAAATATTGCTCGCAGAAAAAAATTTTTGGTATAGGTGTTCATAAAATGACCTAATTAGTCCATTTCCGCATATCCGCCTGTCTGTCCGTCTGTGAACACGATAGCTCTAGAGCGAAAAGAGATAACGAGCTGAAATTTGTTTTAGAGCAAAAAAGTAAGGTCAAGTTCGTTAATGGGAAAAATCGTACCATGTTTGGGCAAAATTATTTTATTATTTTGGGCAAGACTATCTTTGAATCTGTAAGATATAACAAAAGTTTAAAAACAAAAAACCTTCTCTTTAAAATAAACAACTTTTGTTTGAAAATTTTTTCCATAAGCTCAGTATATACTGGGTTTTCAAACAATTAACTCAGTTAGTTGTTACATTACATATTTTTTATTCAAATGGATTCAACATTTTTGAATATAAGTGTACTCTACATTATACATATTTTAACTTTTTAATAAAATAATAAAATTTATTTGTGCACAATGATACGAATTTATTTATGTAAAATTTGTATTTTTTTTAAACAAAAATTAATTTTTGGTAGATAAATAAAAACTTTTAATTAACAATACAATCTCCTCCTTCCACATCCCAACATACAAACGAGCACCACATTATGACCTCTATATACATGTTATTGGTAATTTTGTGTGTATGTTATATTAGGTTGTTTCAAAAGTTTTGTCCGTTTTTATGAGTCTACTTTAAACTGTAATATCTCAGTGAATACTTATTCAATTTAATCGAAATAAGCGCCATTTGAATCAGTGCACCAACGTAACACAAGTCGATTAATTCCGTCGGCATAAAAATTGGGTGCTCGGGATTCGATGAAGTCGACGAAGGCCGTTTTTCCTGGTCCTGATTGGCGAAGGTTCTGCCGGTGAGAAAGCTATCGAAGTGCTTGAAAAGATGGTAGTCGGTTGGCGAGAGGTCTGGAGAGTATGGTGGGGAGTATATACTCCCCACCATTCTCGGTGGGCAGAACTTCGACGCTCAATTCGTTTAATTTTCGGAAGATGATTTGTGAAACGTGACAATTTCTGTCGATAGTTCAAATCGTGGGGCACCCACTTTTCGAGCATTTTTACCTTTCCGATACGTTTAAACCATCAAAAACCGCAGGGGAGCTGACGCGCAGTTCTTCCGCCATCCCAGGCACCGTTTGTGATGGGTCAGTCTCCACCAGGGTCCTCAAATCCTCGTCCTGGATTACCCTAGGTCCTCATCTTCGAGGCTAAAATCTCCGGAACGAAATTTCGTCGAACAGTGCGTTCTTTAACACTATCATTGCCAAATGCTTGGTTAATTTTTCGGGCTGTTTCGGCAGCGCTTTGGTTCAATTTGAATTCGTAGAGAAAAATTGGCCGTAAATCGCTTAACGACATCTAATAACCTGAAAAGAGACAAAAAATTTGGATAAAAAATGAATAGCATCAATGTATAGAGTACAAAATCGATCGTATAGAAAACAAACTCTATCGATCATGACATTAAAACGGACAAAACTTTTGAAACAACCTCATGAACAAAATATCAATGTACAATGATTTTCTAAGAGAACTCTTAGTTTTTGAAATTATAATTTCAAAATTTTCCCCAATTCCTCGATCAACTATTTGTATTGCTCGTATATAAATACGTATTTCGATTACATAGTTGTTATTTTGGCTTGAGACACCAAATTAGTAAAGAAAAGCATTTTTTACCAGAGATTAATTACGACTATTTAACTCATACTTATGATGACTATTTTGTAATCGAAATACGCATTTATAAAATAAATAAAAATTGAGCTATGAAGTGAAGCAATTTTCCTGAATCTCCAATACATGGAGGTTATAAGAATTTATTACACCAGATTCATAATATACATACCCCTCCAAACCACCAAAAAAAAAGTTAGTCGAAACAATCTATATTACACTGAAATGTATTTCAGTACATTTTTTCTCTCTATAACTCGAAAAAATTTTATTTTTACTCAAAACTGATTTGGTAACTCAAAATCACGTGGTATAAATCCGTTTCAAGTCGGGCATGTGCCTATAAAAACCTCTCTAAATCATAATCCTTCAAAAGTCGAAACCTCCTAAACTCGAATTTGTTTGCGTGTTCCTTGAAATTCATCTTACTAAAGTTCTACTGTATACATTTTGTAATGTACACTTGAATGCAATAAATTGAACCAGGAAGTCAGATTCCTAGTGTACGTAATTAATATGTGCAATCAATACCTGGGCGACCTTTTTGTCCCGTTCACATAATATTATCACATTAATGTCTTACAAGTTGTCGATCATTAAAAAGTTTAACATATTTCCCCCTCCCTATAAACCCCTCTTTCCCCTTGTCTGGTTTTACCCATTAACGAACTTGATCTTTTGAATACCAAAAGCGCCCTAAATACCAAATTTCATTCCAATCAGATTAATATATATATATATATATATATATATATATATATATATATATGTCTGTGGGCTCTCTAGTGGTCACAATTTTAATCTGATTGGAATGTAATTTGGTATTTAGGGCGCTTTTGGTATTCAAAAGATCCAGTTCGTTAATGGGAATCAGACAAGGGAAAAGGGGGGTTTATAGGGAGGGGGAAACACAAAATTTGACATATCTCCCTTAATATTCGAAAAATTGAAAAATGTATGAGAAGTAAAGTTGTAGGTATTAAGTTTTACTGTAATTTTGTTTCTTATCATTTTTTCTGTTACACTAACATTTACAGAGATATTGACGGGTTAAGATTGAAAATTAAATTGCTTAATATCTCTGTACACATTAAAGTTTGCGCAAAAATGATAAGGTAATGAATTGTAGCAAACATGATTTTCTACAATTTTATTCCTTACGTATTTTTCGATTGTTCTAATATTAAGAGAGATATTTTATATTTTGTGTTTTCTTCTTTCTTTATGCCCGTCTTTCCCCTTGACGTATGTCATTTATTAATAAAATTGGCCATGTAAATACTAAAATCATATACGACATTTTATTTTGATCAGACTAAAATTGTGACCGCGAGAAAGTGATCTATGTATTCAAAGGTGATTTATGTATTATGTATTCTAAGTTGAAGCAGCTCCTGCGTAACGAATTTTTTTTTTCCATTAATTATTGTCAATACATCGCGAAGGATTCGCCAAAATTGACTTCGCGATCGACCTGTTTGGCACCCCTGGTGTAGGATATGTAATATTACGTCTATAGTACCTATACATCTTAGAATGCTTTCAATTGGATCAATTTTTTTGCTTTTGACTGTACAAAATCATTTGCATTCATTTTAAACTTTATAATTTATGTATTTTATTTATCTATGTATGTGCAAAATCGTATAGTCAGTATATGTACTCGCTACCTATAAGTTAAGTATGTGTATATACACTTAATTGCTAATTAAAACTTCTAAATGCTCTCAACTCAAAAGTTTTGTTGCTGTTGCTTGCTTTGCTTGTTGTATAATGTTTTCGAATTAAATAAAACGCTCTGCTCTGCATGCAAACAGTGGAGTAGTAGATAGATACTAAAATAAAACAATTTGTTTATATTAAGGATGTACGAGCACTGAAGCTTCAAAAATATTAAGGCTTGAGCGGGGGTTACGGGGTTCTTGAATAAATTATTTAATGTTAAAGTTCGAGTTTTAATGCATTGCTCTTATGGAGAAACCCATATTTTTACACATATTTTGATAATTTTCACTTGGAATAAAATAAGGCGAATAAAAAAAACGCAATTCAAAATAGAAATATTAATAAAGAGATTGATCCAATAAAATTTCGGTATGACGGGCCTAAAAAAATATATTTAAGAAAACAACTGAGGTTTCGGGTAAATTTTATTTCGGTCGGCGGGTAGCTGAATTACCCGAAATCTCAGGTTTTTTTCTTAAATATTTTTTTTTTGTTAAGCCTGGTATGACGTTAATTTTAACTTTCTACAAAAAGTAATAAACATTGTTGTGGACTTTTATGAATGTACTATACCGGTTGTTTAGTTTACATCTTCGCATAGCAGATCTCCCACGAATATGAAAGAGTATATATGTATACATTAAGCAATGTGTATGAGAAGGAAGTCTTATAGGTTTGTTTTCTTACTTAAAATTAAATTGTTGTGTGTTGTATGTGTCGTACGATACGCATTCAGTTAGATGACGCTTGGAGAGTGGGGTTTTTTTAAGTGAACAGATCAGTTGTTATGATTTGTTCTGTTGTTCAGCACACAACAGTGTAACTTAAAGTAAGAAAACAAACCTATAAGACCTTCTTCTCATACACATTGCTTAATGTATACATATGTACTCTCTCATACTCGTGGGAGATCTGCTATGCGAAGATGTAAACTAAAAACAACCGGTACTATAAGATTTTGAAGAATTTTATTAATGGACTATATCTAGTGCTCGTACATCCTTAACTTGAGAGATATTTAATATCTGTATCTAGAAATTATATTATTATACCAAATCTATCTGTATGCATATTATGCAATGAAATGCCTTTAATGCTGTTCTAATAATGCGATGAATGTATAACAGAGTGTCCTATCATGAAATTTTGTTCATGGAAAATCTAATGTAATTAATTAAATGTAGTTTGTAGAATAGTAAAAATGTTATATATCAATTAAAATTAAAATGCGTGCGCATTACATTTTGCCTCTACAGATTTTCAAAAATTAGAACTTCAAAATTTAGTTGTGATAATCAAAAACTTGAATCTGGTTACCAACATCGAAATAATGGTTTACGATCCAACAATTCAATTCAAGAGAAAAGTTCGCCGATGATTAAAAGGATTTGAAAGATAACGAGTAAAGAATTTTGGTATAGGTGCTCATAAAATGACCTAATTAGTTCATTTCCGCAAAATTGTCCGTCTAAAAAGTTAGGTCAAGTTTGTGAATGGCAAAATCGGATCATGTTTGGATGGACTTAAAAGCTTATCTTTGAAACCGTAAGAGATAGAACAAAAATTTAAAGACAGAAAATGTTCCTTTTTGTAAATAAATAACTTTTGTTTGAAACTTTTTTTTATAAATTCAGTATAATAAATGTTAATCCCGACAATTAACTCAGTTAATGTTATTTTCATTTGTTTAAACTTGTTTTTCAGTCTTGAAAACCACCGTTTTTGCGTTTTTTCAAACATTAAACTGTTTAAAACTCGGAAACGGTCGAAGAAAGAATAAGATTTACGAAGAAAGATCATTTTTTGTTTTAAATGACCCAAAATATCTAAAAAAAATATTACATTAGGTTGGTAAAAACTGGGTCTTTCTGGTTGGCAATAAAAACAAATTAGTTATTTTTTTCGAATGGCAAAATCTTGATCCTGAATAGTAAGTCTCAAACGAGAAAATCAAACAGAAAAATCGAATGATTTCAGTTTTTTTAGTTTAAAAAAACATTCAAATGCACGTGTGTAACTTAGTATGTGTATGTAATGCACTAACAAGCAAACCTTATTGTAAAAGCTCGAGGAATTTTGTGTTAAAATTAAACCATCATAATTAACTCAAAGAATTTTTGAACAGAAAGTGGTGCCCCACTTGTTTACAATGAACTATTTAATTATTTTTACCTTTTTTTTGGGCGTTACGTTCTCATAAAAACGTGTATTATAGTTTCTTGTTTTTGAAAATATTCATTTTTTGAATGCTAAATATTGTTTTAAATGAACAAGTTTGTTAATAGAAAATCTATAAATACCTTAATAATTTATTTTTATTATTATTAATTATTCAATATTTACTTAACTAATTACAAAATCATTATTATTAATTATATAATATTAATAATAGTTGTGTCTTGATTTGTTAATAACTTTAGCATTGAAATACTTTTGAATATTTATTAATATAAAATAATATCTTGTTATCAATGAATGAAACATTTTGTAATAGTTGAAAAAAAAAATAATATGTTTGGTGTTTCACAAAATTGTACACACAATATTTTTAAACACTATAATATAAAGTTGCCGCGATAAACGACGAGAGGTAAAATATTTTATTTCAACTAGTAATGTCGCGAAACGAAAACAAGTCGAAAGTAGCATGTCTCTTGTCTTTTATTGAATTGAAAAAGTTTTCTATCGGTGCTTCTCGTCGCGTGTTTACAGTTGAAAATTTTCTTGAAAAATACAATTTAAAAAAAATACTTTTTTGTACTTAGTACTTTGTACTTTTGTACTTGTAGTAAAATATTTTTTCTGTTAATACAAAATGCATGTTTTTATTATTTATTTAATTTTTATATTTTAAGGTAGTACGACAGATACGAGAAGGGTCAAATGTGTGCTCTGTGTGATTTGACTTCAGTAGTATTTATATTTTTTGGCAACACCGCGTAAAAGTAAGAGAGATAGAAATAAAACTTCTGCGCAAGCATCAATGAGTTACATGTGTTGTGATTTGACTTCAGTAGTATTTATAATTTTGGCAAAACCGCGTAAAAGCAAGAGAGATAGAAATAAAACTCGCGCAAGCATCAATGAGTTACATGTGTGTTTACTAAAATGTCTGAATCAAAATTATTAATGTGATAAATGTAACTGTATTAATAAAAATTACTTTATATGTTTTGTAATAAAATAAACCATATTTTGACAAAATGGAAACCCGACTTCAGAAATAAAATATTCTATAACAAAAAATGCACTAAAAAGTAAAAAAATAATTGCATATTCTTGTGCCAATTTTAGTTCACCTAAGCAAAAATTTTTAAATATATATGTACAATTATTGTTATTTTTGGAGGCGGTGTCAGCATAGAGAAATTCACATAATTTTTGGACACCGCCTCCAAAAATAGCAATAATTGTACATATATATTTAAAAATTTTTGCTTAGGTGAACTAAAATTGGCACAAGAATATGCAATTATTTTTTTACTTTTTAGTGCATTTTTTGTTATAGAATATTTTATTTCTGAAGTCGGGTTTCCATTTTGTCAAAATATGGTTTATTTCTCGCTTTTTAGTGACTTTGAAGTTCTATAACTAGTTTTATTTGTCTAAATATGGGTGGACCTACTAAACGACTTACTAATTTTTAGTGAATTTTTTTATAACACATTTTTTTTTTACCCGTTTTTTTTTTTTTTTTCAATTTTAAGAGCATTTTTTTATAACAGATTTTCAATTTTATTTACATGCATTTTGTTTTTTTTTTGTAAAAATTTTTTTTTTTGGGGTCGGTTTTTTTTTTTGTAAAAAAATTTTTTGAAGTCGGTTTTTAAAAAAATTTTCTTATTTTTCCATTATGAATAAGTATACCCTTTCAAAAAAAAAAAAAAAATTTCGCAAAAATCGGTTATCACATATAAAATGAGGATTTTCCTCGATTTTCCGGGGATCCCCTCATCAGAATGCGATTTGGTGCCAATGGGACCAATGGGAAACCAAACCCTTTAAAACAAAAAAAAAAATTCAAAATCGGTTCATAAATGTCGGAGTTCTGAGGTGCACACATAAAAAAAAAAAAAAAAAAAAAAAAAAAAAAATACAGACGAATTGCGAACCATCCTCCTTTTTTGAAGTCGGGTTAAAAATGTGTATAACATTGATATCCCCACATTCGAGGTATGTATGCATTTGAGGTATGTTTGAACTATGCATGCGTCATAACCTCTTAGATGACGTTACCACATGTAATTAAAATAGTACATTTTTCGTAATTATTTGCTAATTACTCTTATCACACACTCTGAACCTCGGTTTGTGAGTAACCAAAATGTTCGAACATTTTTTTTCTTTTTGTGAAATAAAATAATATCTGTGATTTCTCATAAGGATCCATGGTAAAGGCAAAAGGCAGTTTTTTTTATATTAATATCTTTTTTCTGGTGCTCTACAGCTCTTTAAAAATTTAACTGGTTCATTATCTTATTATAATGTACTAGTATACCAAGTTTCATTAAATTCTGAACAGTAATTCTATAACCGAGGGTACTACCTTAATTGAAATAATAAAGACTGTAGAAACACGTGAAAATAACAACGAACTGAGTTAATTGCTTAAATACCCGATATATCCTAAATTGATATAAAAAAGTGGATAACAAAAGTTGTTTATTTTAAAAACAGAACATTTTTTGTCTTTAAATTTTTGTTCTATATCTTACAGTTTTAAAGATGGACAGTTTTACCGATTTTGCCCAAACATGGTCTGATATTGCCCAATCACGAAATTCATGTTACTTTTTAGCTTTAGAACACATACAAAAAATTTCAGTTCGTTATCTCTTTGTTTTGAGTCATCGTGTTCATGGCCAGACGGATGGATATGTGGAAATGGCCAAATTAGGCCATTTTATGAACACCTATGCCAAACATTTATGTCTGCGATCAAGATTTTCAAGCGTTACAAAGTCGGGACTAAACTTAATATACCCTGGTATATTTACATGTACCGAGTATAAAAATTAAATCATTACCACCCAAAATGATTTTCTGTTTTGTACATTTCGTACATTTTTACAGATTAAAAATCTATAGAGATTGGAAGAGAGAACTCTGTTTCTAGAATATTGATCGAAAATCAGGTCTTTCGCTGACTTATTACCGTCTATCGCGGCATCACTAATTTCGACCGCGATCGAGTTGTTCCATTTTATGTCATTTACTAAATTAAAATATCGTGTTTGTAGATGCAGGTGACCATTATTTATGTATTTACCAGATTATAAAATTAGTTTGATTACAAAATACAACTAACTTAGTCATGATAAATAAGAAAAACATTTTTTTTTATGATTAAAAAAAAAACTTTTTGCATTTAATTATTATAAATTATGTGCTTTAATATTAAATTTTTCTTTGATTATCCAGTCAAAACAGACATTAAATTTCGGAATATTCGCATACAAATGAAAATTCATACAAACGTTAAAACTATCGGTACAAATGAAAAGTAAAATTCCACACGATCTTACTGCGATTAAACACTTTATTCAGATAACATATTTATTTACCTTTGCCCTTAAATACAATTTTTAGTCGAAGTAGCATTAATGGGAACTGTAAAAATTTCATTTGTAATAATGTATTTATAATCAGTACCAATTTTCAATTCTATGCAAATTTTCCCAATTTTAACTATTTGTGTGTGTCTATTTTGACTGGATTATTTGTGTTTTCCAAGAGTTTCACAATTTTATTATTTTTTTTTTTTGTTATAATGATTTAGTGATGGATTGTTAATGAAAATTTCCATATTTATAAGAAAAAAAACCTCATGTTTAATCACATGTTAGTGTAGTAATACTTTTTTACCTCCATGTATATATACACGATATCTCAGATTTTAATCCGGAAAATTCAATTCGTAGACAGTGATTCTCAACCTTTTTTTGTCGCGGCACACTTTTAACGATTTCAAAATTTGATGGCACACAAAGAAAAAGATAAGTTTAAAAGTTGTGTACTTACCTATAACACCTGTGTACAATAGATTATGATAATAATTTTGAATGTAAAATAAAATAATAAGTACTACAAAAACAACAGTACGTTTATTAAGGGATTAATTACAAGTTATTAATAAGAATACTTTTAATTTAAGCTTGATGTTTTTTGATAATTTCATTTTTATTTGGTCGTAAAAATGACAATGCTACTCTCATATCGTCTTCTGCATTTAACGGTCTCGATCTTTTTTTTCGTTTTTATGTTGGTTAACACTTTACTGTATACATTTTCTAAAATTTGGCGGCACACAAAATACCGCTGCACAGTGGTTGAGAATCACTGAGGTAGTAGATCTCTCAAAAATAAGAAGAAAAGCTTACATGAACTTGGATGTTTTCAAGCTTCGTTTTCGAGACAGGTTGTTAAAGTTAATAAAAAAAGTTAATTTGATGTAATTAGATTTGATATAATTATTCCAGTCGCGGCGCTGGTACATTATTCTAACTAGATATTTTCATGAAAAATTTTAGTATGCCATTGCTTTTTTCTAAAATTCTTATTAATTATAAAGTATAAAATATGAAATTCATATTAAAGATGGAGTGATTAAAAATACATGTCCATCTTGCTTACTGTTCGAGAAAAAAATAAAATTTCGAACACTTTCCTGAGGGTTTCTATTAAAATATAATAATTAGGCTCTATTTTGTCTATCTTTATATATATATATATATATATATATTTATATATGGAACTAATATCTTATATATTTTGACTATTTTTCATTTTCGTTCCATAAATTGCTAGTATATTAATAAATACCCGAAAACATCGTTTCCATTGGTGTATCTCGCAAACGACATTTGAAAACATTTACTTAGACCTTAAAATTAAACCTACAAATTAAATCTCGTGCATTACGTTAAAATTTATAAAAAAAATACTCTGACGAAGAGTTTTGTATGTCTTAATTAAAAAGATAAAAAATTCACGAAAAGTTTCGTCAAATCGTCAAAAGAGGATTATTTATTATGTTTAGTAATTAAATAATTACATAAATCCGATTACTAGTGATGATAGATGCTTTCGAAATTTAAATAATTAATTTACAGATTAAAATTTTTAATTTCTGTTAAAAAGAGTGTTTCTGTTTATGATGAAATGTACTGTACTGTCCGGTCAACCTTAATATTAGTAAAATGAAAAAAAGCCATCCAGAATAAAATTGTAGAAAATAAATTTTACTACACTTGTTTACCTGCTGACTATATTTTCTGTCATTCTAATATTTACAGAAATATATGCAATTTAAATATTTTAATTCTTCATAGTTAATATAATAATTCTTATATAACCAACCATCACTATGGTAACTTGATTTGAAATTCATTATAAATTGTTTCCTCTAAGAAAATTCACATAGTCTACATAACTTCTATTGGGACTAACGTTTCTCTAATGTAGAAGAGTAGAAGAGTGAGAACAACTCGCTTCAGCTTTACTGTTAGAGTGGGGATACTACGCCAAGCTTTTTATATAATTTCATAATAACGATAAATGTTTTTTATATTATACTTCCTTCGGGTAATCGGAATAGACAGGACTTACTCTAACATTGGAGTAGATATATAAAAATACATATAAAAATAGTATACAGTTATTTCATTCAATAAATTTTCTTTTTTAAATGATTGAAAGCTATTCGGTTTTATTTAAGTATAAAGTTTATGGAAAATTAATTAAAACCTTCGATAAATGTTCTTGAATTACGAATTGTATGTAGGCGCTTTATTTCAAATCATTTTGTTGAAAGTTTTTTGTTTTTAACTTTTATAAGCTGTCTAAAAAGGTATAATATTATATGTGAATAAAGTGTCTGTGATTTCGAAATTTTTGTGAGTCTGTCCAAACTTCCGGTTGGACAGAAAAAACAAAAACGAACTTAAGTACGAAAATCAAATAGACTTGTCCTAAATTGAATGCAAAGTATTTTTACATGTCAAATCCATTTGATTTTTGTACATATCCAATTTTGGTAGTTTTTATACCCGGTATATAATATATACCAGGGTATATTACGTTTAGTTCCGACTTTGTAACGGTTGTCTGTCTGTGAACACGATAACTCAAAAACGAAAAGGGATAGCGAACTGAAATTTCGTATGTATATTCTAGAACTAAAACTGTTTATCTTTAAAACCGTCAGAGATAGAACAAAAATATAAAGCAAAAATGTTCCTTTTTTAAAAATAAACAACTTTTGCTTGAAACTATTTTTCTTAAATCAGTATATACGGGGTATTTAAGCAATTAACTCAGTTAGTTGTTATTTTCACTTGTTTTTATTATGGTTTTGGATCTGGTAGTTGTATAAAATTTTGAGACAAATAGATACTTTATCACAGTGTCTAATTTATTAACATATTTGTTACAATGTAAATATAAATATTATATTTTTTCATAAGATTCAAAATCCACAATAAAAATTTCTATTTTTGGCGTAAATTAAAATTCATCATTTTAATAAACTTGTTTTAGTATGTAAACTCTGAATATTTTTTTAGCACGCTGTTGCTTTTTTTTTTTTTAAATGGTAATAAATGTACCGAAATAGTGTCAATTTTGCTGATAATCATTAAAATTAAAAATAATAATTAATTAAAACGTTATTCAAACACTTGATCACAGTGTCTAATTTATTAACATATTGGTTATAATGTAAATATAAAATGTTATATTTTTCCATAAGGTGGTTCTATGTTAAAAATTTGGGTAAAATTGCAGTTTAGTGCCTTTTGCCATTTTTAGAGCTAACAAAAATTGTTTCAGTAAAGAGTTTATTTGGGCCTCTGAATCAATAAAAACCGGGGGGAGAGTTTTAATTGTTTATTTATAAAAAACGTGAAAAACGGTGTAAAAAAGGGTCGATATTATTATATTATGATAATATGGTCGATGACCTTAATATCATAATAGTTTTAGTGCGGGGACCCAAAAACACGCAAACCCGACCAGCTCGGGTATCATGACGAAGCGAAAGATTGTTGCATTCGGTTGGAATAGTCATCCAGAAACCAACATATACCCCTTTTTCAAATATAAAAATGTTTATTTGAAAAATTTTGGCAAAAGCCGTTTAACTGCAATTTTACCAAAATTTGATTTTTAATCGTTTTAATTAATAAATATTTCAAATTATCGTTATAAGAAATTTTTGAGGAATAATTACGTTGAGGATTAAACTTGCCAACTATAAAAAGTTAAGAATTTTATCTTATATAAAGCATGAACGTCCTTAAGAATTGTTTTCGACAAGGTTTTTCGAATTTGGTCGGGTTTGCGTGTTTTTGGGTCCCCGCACTAAAACTATTATGATATTAAGGTCATCGACCATATTATCATAATATAATAATATCGACCCTTTTTTACACCGTTTTTCACGTTTTTTATAAATAAACAATTAAAACTCTTCCCCCGGTTTTTATTGATTCAGAGGCCCAAATATACTCTTTATTGAAACAATTTTTGTTAGCTCTAAAAATGGCAAAAGGCGCTAAACTGCAATTTTACCCAAATTTTTAACATAGAACCACCTTATGGAAAAATATAACATTTTATATTTACATTATAACAAATATGTTAATAAATTAGACACTGTGATCAAGTGTTTGAATAACGTTTGAATTAATTATTATTTTTAATTTTAATTATTATCAGCAAAATTGACACTATTTCGGTACATTTATTCATTTTTCACTGTATATGTTGTGTCTGATAGTATTTTGCAAATTTTTAAATGATTAAATTATATGTATTAAAAAACTATACAATTTTAAACTAATTTTTCTTTCTTATTTTGTTTCAGATTGTCCTAAAATTCACGTTTAACAAACACCGTGAGTTTGATCATACCTCAATAAATTAAAGCAAACGTAACAACTTAAACTTCAACAAACAACAAACGATACACATGTATTGGATACCACCATTAATAACCAATAATCAACAAATTTTTAGCTAACATTCAACTCTCAAAATCGTTAGTAATTCGGTTTTGTGTGTACTTGTGTATGTATGTATGTATCAGGTAATCCCTCAACATTTTATCACATAACAAAAAAGTTTTAAGTAATTGTATTATGAATTTGCCGACGTCAAACCATCAACAGCATGATGATGTAAATTGTAGTACTACGACTTCTACGAATCTAAGTGATCGAACAATAAATAAATTAAATGTAAACGAACAACAACACCACCAACAACAGCAGCATCATAGACATAAACATTATCATAAACAATATATTTTAAACAATAATAATAAAATTAATAAAACAAATTTAATATTAATTAAATGTATTTATAATAATTTATTATCAATATCAACATTATTATCATGGCTGTGTTATTTAACAATTATTTTCTATATTATTGTTGATTCAAATCGTGTTGTTGCATTAATTGAACAATCTCAAAATCAAAATCATCAACATCCAAAATTGATATGGTCAAATGAGTTCGCTGTACATATACCAGATGCTGATAAGAATTCGGTGGATCGTATTGCCGAGAAACATGGTTTTGTTAATGTTGGACAGGTTAGTGAACAATTTTTTTTCTTTGATAGAGTATAAAAAATTCCTTATAGACCTCATTTAGCCAAGTGAAATAGTACACAAAAATGAACTTACTTCTTTATCACATAGCACGGTAGTGCATCTGATCAAGTTCAAGCACTAAAGTACAAAATAAACGCAGAACATGGTTGCAGCAACATTGAACAGCCACTAGCATGTTGCTCTGTGTGTATAGTGGTTGCAGCAACAAAAAACAAACTTTTTGTTGCTGCAACCACTATACACACAGAGCAACATGCTAGTTGCTGTTCAATGTTGCTGCAACCATGTTCTGCGTCTATTTTGTACTTAAGCCTAAGTTCGTTAATGGACATAATCGGACAATGAAAAAAAGGGGGGGGGGGTAGAGGGAAAGGAGAAACACAAAATTAGGTATATCCCTCTTAATACTGGGAAAGTAAAAAAATGTATTAGGAACAAAGTTATAGAAAATTACTCTAATATTTACAGTAATATTTACGATTTAACATCAAAAATTAAAATTCTGAATATCTTTGCAATATTATAGAATTTGAAAAAAAAATCAGGTAATCAATTAAAGTAAAGTTGATTTTCTACAACTTTACTTATTATACATTTTTAGACTTTTTCTAAAATTAAGAGAGATATTATATCCTTACATAGTATAAAATAATGTCCCCCAGAAGCGTCTGTCTGTCTGTTCGCGATTTACTCAAAAACTACTGCGCCGATTTGGATGCTGTTTACCAATAGGTAGAGTGGTTCTCGAGAAAGGTTTTAGTATATAATTTGTCAAGTTTTTGTATACATTGGCCCTTACATATTATAAACATGATTCATGAGGAAGATATAGTTGTATACTTTATTGATGTATACGTGTATAATTTATCAGTCCTTGACGGGAGATAATATTATGTTACTTGGTTATAATATAAAACTTTGTATGACGTTATAAGAAAATAGTAGCTATGCCAAAACTTGATGTTTTTTAATAACTGAAATCAATTAAAAAAAACTCTGTCAAGTACAAGAGTAAATATTTAATTTTTAAAAATACATCAAAAGAATTTTTTTATCGACTATAAAACACTCTTATTTAAAAATATTTTATTATTAAGTGAAAACTAATCACGGTCTGCTATAAAGGAAGCTAATTTATATATGAAAAAAATTATTATTTTACTATTACTTTCCTTCCTCACGTTATTTTCTATGTTTTTGTTGTATTTTTATTATTTAAAAAAAAAAATGAAGAAAAAAATATTGACAATATGATTTATTTGTTTGTCGATTGTAATTTATTGCAATAAGATGAAATCTACTTAAATAAATATTAAAAACACAAATAAAGTATTTATCATATAGCATGTGTAAATATCTAGAATCTTTGATATGTTACGAAAAGGACATGATTTTGGTCAAAATTACAATATCGTTAATCAATCTTAGTACAGTAAAATGAGTAAAAAAAGGACTAATATCTCGGATCGTTCCCCCCAAACCTATTGTAAATTGTTATAAATGCTCTGTATATAAAGTCCACCACATCCAAAAAGGGTGCATTTTTGTTATTGTTGCTATAATTATATAATATATATATATAAAGTATACAGTCTGTCAGCATAGAAAAATTCACATAACTTTTGGACACCGCCTCCAAAAATAACAATAATTGTACATATATATTTAAAAATTTTTGCTTAGGTGAACTAAAATTGGCACAATAATATTCAATTATTTTTTTACTGTTTAGTGCATTTTTTGTTATAGAATATTTGATTTTTGAATTTGGGTTTCCATTTTGTGAAAATAGGTTTTATTTCTCGCTTTTTAGTGATTTTGAAGTTCTATAACTGATTTTATGTGTCTAAATATGGGTAGACCAACTAAACGACCTCCTAACTTTTAGTGCATTTCTTTATAACACATTTTTTTTTATCCGTTGTTTTTTTTTCTTCAATTTTTAGTCCATTTTTTCATAACAGACTTTCAGTTTTTTTTACATGCATTTTGTTTTTTTTTTTTGCTTCATAACAGATTTTCAGTTTTTTTTACATGCATTTTGTTTTGTTTTTTTTTTTGAGGTCTGTTTTTTTTGTAAAAAATTTTTTTGAAGTCGGTTTTAAAAAAAATTTTCTTATTTTCCCATTATGAATGAGTATACTCTTTAAAAAAATAAATAAAAATTTCGCAGAAATCGGTTATCACATATAAAATGAGGATTTTCCTCGATTTCCCGGGGATCCCCTCATCAGAATACGATTTGGTGCCAATGGGACCAATGGGAAACCAAACCCTGTAAAACAAAAACAAAAATTCAAAATCGGTTCATAAATGACGGAGTTCTGAGGTGACACACATAAAAAAAGAAAAATACAGACGAATTGAGAACCATCCTTCTTTTTGAAGTCGGGTTAAAAATACAAATAATTGTTCTAGGAATTGGGTCAAAATTTGAAATTTAATTTAAAAAAATCTCTGAGTTCTCTTTGATTATCTGAATGATCTTTATATAAAGTAAAACATTCATATTTGCTTTTTAATGCGTTAACTACTAATAAAAGTGTATATATGTTTTAAATTTTTAACCAATTTCGGACTAGAACTCTCATGTCACACATATTGCATTGAATAAATAAATAAATATTTACAATTTTAATAACAAACTCTCGTAGATAATAGATAATCATACTATAATGTTGATTTAAGGTTGTTGGGTCACTTTGTCAAAAAGGATGAAATTTTATAGTAAACAGATTCACGGGCGTGAAATCCAGTACAATATTTATATACCGTCTGTTTAGTTTACATCTTCGTATCATATATCCCACGAGTATGAGAGAGTACATATGTACATATACATTAAGCAATGTGTATGAGAAGGATGTCTTATTGGTTTGATAAACAAGAATATTTTTCAAAATAGTGAATAATATTCATAACGAGTATGAGAGAGTACATATGTATACATTTAGCAATGCGTATGAGAAGGAGGTCTTATAGGTTTGAGTGGTTGGTGACCACTCGAACAGTTATGAAAAATATGCTTGTTCATCAAACATATAAGACCTCCTTCTCATACACATTGCTTAATGTATATATACATATGTACTCTCTCATACTCGTGGGATCTATGATACGAAGATGTAAATTAAACATAGTGTACTATATTATAAATCAAATTGATATAAATCAATCAAAATATTTATATATAATTTATGTTAATTAAAATGTATGTTATACTTACTTTTTTTAAACACAATACGTAATATTTATTAGCCCTTCTCAGATGTGTTATTCCACTTATATTTTTTAGCGATCAGAAATTTTTGTTTCTTTAATTCATAAAAATTTGCTATTTATTAAACGATTATCAAGTATTTTTTAATGCGGTCGTTAGATACCGTTTTCGTCGCGCATCCTGTCCATACGATACTTTTTAAAAATCAACTGCTTCTTAAAGCAAATTACCAATTTTGCACTTCGAAATCAACATTTTACATTGTTACTTGAAGATGTATTACTTTAAATTATTTTATGTTTATTAAATAGGTTTCAAAAGAATTTGATCTCTGCATATAATAATGTCTAGAAAACCATTTTAAATATATATTTTCTTTTTTTAAATACATTCCTATAAACCATTTTCATTTTAAAGAGCATTAATTAACATTTAACCATTTTAAATATAATCAAAAAAGTATTTTTCATATCTCTGTATATTTGTCCCAGGGATGTTGCGGATATTCGCAGCCGCAACGCGGACCTTCCTAATTAATTATAGAATCCGCATCCGCAATAATCAATGCTTTTTACAGAGCTTTTGCGGATCCGCATTGTTGCTTGTTTTGTCTAGCATTTTTGATTGTAAATAAATCACAACGTGTTTAGACGTGTTGTTATATGGATGTTTTTTTAGCGAATTACCTCCAAAGGAAATGCAGCTATTGTTTTTGCACCAATGTTGGAATTTCGTAAAAATTTCTTCAAATGTCCATCGATCCTACCTATTAGATGTTAAAAATCATTATCGCTAAAATTTTTAATAATGTATATATAAGTACTTTTATGTGTCTGTGGACTCTCTAGTGGTCACAGTTTTATTCCGATTGGAATGAAATTTGGTATTTGGGCCGCTTTTAGTATTCAAAAGGTCAAGTTTGTTAATGGGTAAAATCGGACGAAGGGAAAAGGGGGTTTAAAGGAAGGGGGAAACACAAAATTTGGTATATCTCCCTTAATATTTGAAAAATCGAAAAATTTATCAGGAGTTAAGTTTTAGGTACTAAGTTTTACTGTAATTTTGTTTCTTATCATTTTTCTGTTACACTAATATTTATAGAAATATTTACAATTAAAGATTGAAAGTTAAAATTCTAAATATCTCTGTACACATTAGAGTTTGGAAAAAATGATAAGTTAATGAATTATAGCAAACTTGATTTTCTACAACTTTACTCGTTATACATTTTTCGATTGTTCCAATATTAAGAGAGATCTATATGCCCCCTTTTCCCCTTGACGTATGCCATTTATTAATAAAATAAGCCTTGAAAATACTAAAGTGATATCAGATACGACATTTTATTTTGATCAGACTTAAATTGTGACTAGAGATATTTATGTATTCTAAGAAAATTGGCTAAGTTGACGCAGCTCCTGCGTAACGAATTTTTTATTCATTTCAACAATTTACATTACTGTTTGAGTGTTTCATCTTGAATAATCTATTTGACAAGTGAATCAACACTGCCAACACCGACGCAAAGTGTGATTTAGTCTTATTTTAAATTATATAAGCATGTCCGAGATAAATCTCAGTGTAAAGTATTGAATAAAACATGACTGTCCAGGTAGTTGAGCGGTCTAACGCACTCTGTCTACTTGGAACTGGGAGGTTATGGGTTCGAATCCCGACATCGGCAGTTTGTTAATTATTAAAAAAAAAGGGGGCGGTTGATTGACTTAACTATCGGCGTATGGACAAGAACGAAGTAACCAGCTATACTTGTGAAGGTTTTCTACAGTTTCCTTCACGAACTCCAGATGAATATTGGCATAGTTCCTATCAAAGTCGGCTGCAGTTGCACAACCTACCAATTCCTATTCTACAAAATTCCTTCCACCCCACTCACAGCCATAGGCATCACAATGGACCTTATGGTCGAAGCGTGTTCCGTCCAGGACAGCCGCTACAATCTATCCATCTATGCAATAAAACATACTCTCGCAAAGGTCGCATAACCACGTCTTTGTGGAATTATCTAAAATCAATGAACCCGGAGCAGTTTGGCCTGTTTAACACGGAATTAATCTATGATTCTCAGAGAAACAGTATGGCACCTAAAAAGACTGCAACATTGCTCTTTATCAAATATAATGCACCAAATTTTAAATTTTCATACTAAAAATTTGATATAAAGATTAATTACCATCTTTTTCCTTTATTCATGTACCTAAATTAAGTATCTCTTTATAAAATACTTGACATATAAAGCCGCATCCGCAGATGTCAAAAGTTTCGCATCCGCAACAACCCCGGTCTGTACCAACCCAACGACCTTAATACTTCGTATTTAAGTGTTCATCTTCATGTAATACCAATGCATATAGACTATGCAGAACTGTTGTGTGTTTTTAATATTAAATCTAATAAGAATCGTATAATATACAACAAACATACTTGATTGTTTGTTGATTATTTTATGTGAAAGTGAAAGATTGGCCTACAGAATTCATAATTAAATAGAAAATAAAAGTTATAAAAAAATAATAATAATAATAGTTTTTTTTTTTTTTTATATTCAAATTAAAAAGTGTTCATCGTTTACTTTCATGTATGTATATATGATGGATTACATGCGTGTGAGGTAATTGTTGTGGGCCACAGGGTTTTTTATTTATGTAATTAAAGAAATCAGGAAATTTGCTGATGATGTTAAATCTATCTTCATTAAAAAATCAATTTTTTTTAATGACCGTGATCTTGCCGTATTGTTTTCCTTTTTTTTGTCTGTCTACAATTATTCGAGGTAGATGTTAATCTAGGTAGGAAATGAACGAAAATAAAAATTGTTTTTTTTGTTTGTTTGTATTTTTTTTCATTTCAGTGATTTTGAATCTAAAAAGAAAAAAATAAACTCAAAATACAGTGAAATAAAAATTAAAACAACCTTCAGCAATTTTGTACCCTTTCATGTGTGTGTTAGGTAATTGCTGGCAAGCTGCCCGGTTTTTTATGTAATTAAAGAGGGCATATAGTGTAGGGTAGTTAGGGTAATTAGTGTTTTGCTTTAAAATAATTTTAACGTCGATGGGACTTTGTGGAACTCTGATCGAAACTGGGAGGTTGCTGGTTCAATTCCCATCGAGGAATTGAGGATGTTGATTGGAGTGGAAGGAATTTTTGTGCATAGACTAGGAATTGAAAGGATATGCGGATGCAGCCAACTATGATAGTAACTATACCGATATTCATCGGGATTTCGTGAAGGAAAGTGCAGAAATTCTTCGTTATTGTCCATACGCTGACAGTTTAGTCAATTAACCGCCCCCCTTTTTTTTTTCTTAATAATTGACAAAATGCCGATGTCGGGATTCGAACCCATAACCTCCCAGTTTCCAAGTAGGCATACTGCAAAGACCTAACGCCTTAGACCGCTCGGCAACTTGGACTGGTTATATATACATATCAATTAAATAATAAATATAAACCATATTTTGACAAAATGGAAACCCGACTTCAAAAATCAAATATTCTATAACAAAAAATGCACTAAAAAGTAAAAAAATAATTCTTGTACCAATTTTAGTTCACCTAAGAAAATTTTTTTAAATATATATGTACAAATATTGTTATTTATGGAGGCGGTGTCCAAAAGTTATGTGAATTTCTCTATGCTGACACCGCCTCCAAAAATAACAATAATTGTACATATATATTTAAAAAAATTTTCTTAGGTGAACTAAAATTGGTACAAGAATTATTTTTTTACTTTTTAGTGCATTTTTTGTTATAGAATATTTGATTTTTGAAGTCGGGTTTCCATTTTGTCAAAATATGGTTTATTTCTCGCTTTTTAGTGACTTTGAAGTTCTATAACTGATTTTATTTGTCTAAATATGGGTAGACCTACTAAACGACCTACTAATTTTTAGTGCATTTTTTTATAACACATTTTTTTTTTACCCTTTTTTTTTTTTAAGTTTTAGTGCATTTTTTATAACCGATTTTCAGTGTTTTTACATACATTTTGTTTTTTTTTTGTAAAAATTTTTTTTTTTGGGGTCGGCTTTTTTTTGTAAAAAATTTCGTCGGTTTTTAAAAAAAATTTTTTATTTTCCCATTATGAATGAGTATACCCTTTCAAAAAAAAAAAAAATTTCGCAGAAATCGGTTATCACATATAAAATGAGGATTTTCCTCGATTTTTCGAGGATCCCCTCATCAGAATGCGATTTGGTGCAAATGGGACCAATGGGAAACCAAACCCGTTAAAACAAAAACAAAATTCAAAATCGGTTCATAAATGACTGAGTTCTGAGGTAACACACATTAAAAAAAAAAAAAAAAAAAAATACAGACGAATTGAGAACCATCCTCCTTTTTTGAAGTCGGGTTAAAAAATAAAAGTCTAGCCACCTTTTATAAAAAAGTGTACAAGATATACCTACTTAAATTAAAAATGAATATATAATTTAATAAATCTTTAAATACATTTTTTTTACTTTCATTTAAATTTTTTTTTTACTGTGCAGTTATAATTTCATGATAAATGTATGTGTAAGACATTCCCTCATATTTACCACATGTTAAAAACCCAACAGAAATGTTGAAACAGAATAATGTTTTAATTAAATGTATGTTTGATTAAAATATTATTCTGGCATTTGGGATGAAATTATTGATATTTTACAATTTCGAAGAACTAAAACTTATCGCAATAATATTTACTTTCAGGCTCAATTTTATTATTCTTACTAGGACAGATTCTTATTTTGCTCTTATTTAAATTTGTTGCGTTAAGAAAATTTGTGAAAAATTACCCAATGTACAAAAATAATCAACAATTGTTGTATGTATGGAATTCAATATTTTCGAAAATTTTTCTACATGAATTTTAATTTTGTATCCAGATAGTCAAAGGTATCGAATCGACTATGCACACATCATAGCCCCTAAAGTGGCGTGCACTTTTTTTCAAAAATGATTTATGCTTTATTCATTTTGAATTCGAAAAAATCTTTCGAATAATAATTGGTCATTATACAAATACTAACAACTTTTATTCGAAATATTTTCCCCCAAATCGAATGAAAAAAGGCACAAATTAAAATTTTGAAGAAAACACATAATGGATACTTTTGTGACACATAGTACCACCAATTCGACTGTTTAAACACACATAGTTTTATTTGATAATGGAAAAAGAGTACAGAATTGCAGCGTTCACGATATCATCAATGAACTATATTACTGGCAATTCCATATACACTACGTAAATTAAAATAGACCCAAAAGCAACATTGTGCAGTGCATCTATCACTGTCTATGCACAATATGCCATGATATAACGTTCTTTGTTACCCCCACCAAAGACTGATCAAACACAGTGCATTGCATAACACTTTGTATTATAATGTTGGATGCTTTGTAAGTATTTGGTTCTATTATTTTAACGACATTTCAACAATGAAATATTTTACAAAGTACGTACGAGTAGTACGACAATAGGGAATATGCATGAAAATTTTTTTTCAAATTTATTTTCAGAATATGAAAATACCGTTAATACTGTAATAATATTTAAAAACGAAATTAAAATCCAACAAATATCAAGGAAGCTATAAGCTTTTAAAGATTATTATCTGTCTCTTTCTTGCAAAAATACTAAAAACGGAGTTTTACGTGTATTTTACATGATGAAAGTGTAATATGACGTCACATAACATATCAAGAGGGCTATCACCCTCTTTGTCTAATCGGGAATTTCAATCATTCATATCTCGCTTATTTTTAAAGTTATTTAAAAAGTAATTTTACCTTGATATTTGTCAAGTAAACATGCTTCAATTCAAGTGAAAAAAAATTTTCATGCATATTCCCTATTATATAATTTACATGATGTGAAATTTGCATATAACACACATTTTTACGCATTAACATTTGTTTCTGCGTGTAAACAATTGATTCGAACATATTGTCCTAAAAAATATTACCCACATAACAACATTTAAGAGCTCTGCACACGGGGACAGTAGTGGCGGTCAGCTGTACTAGTCGGCAATGGCCGCTAGTAGGCTTCTAGCGGCCACCAAACTCAAGCAGGTTTGAGTTTAGTAGATGACAGAGGGCCAGTGAAAAGGTCACATGACCTGACGGAGTCATTATTAGACATGTCTTTAAAGATACTTGCAGATATTAGAGCACTAGACTCATGTTCTCACACATCTTCGGAGTTCGGACAAAGGAGGGAGTTAATCTCTAAAAAAAACTGCCAGAGATAGAAGAAAACAAACAGTCGTTTGAAACCTTTGAGAAACCTGTAATTACTGTAGATTACAGAAGCGTATGGTATATACACAAATGAATATGTGTGCGTGTCTAAAAAGTAAAATAAACAGTACACGTAAATGACAATAGACTCAGTATATACAGAATGTTTAAACAATCAACATAGGTAGATGTCTCATTTTCACTTGTTTAGATTTAAAAAGCTAAAAAACAGTTTATATTTCCTTGTATTTCCCTAGATATAAAATTGCTTAAAATAATTTGCCAAAAATATTGGAAAGAGCATAAAAATTTAATTTAGTAATCCGCCCCCAGCCGCGGATTACTTGAGGATTAATAGTATTAGCGGAGGGAAGGTCAAATCCAGGAGAGTAGGCCTTTCTAGGCATTCTTTACCGGCCCCTAAAGGGCAAGGAATTTGTATGCCGACAAGGAATTGATAGGTTGTGCAACTGCAGCCGATTTTGATAGGAACTATGCTGATATTCATCTGGAGTTTGTGAAAGGAAACTGCAGAAAACCTTCACAAGCATAACCGGTTACTTTCGTTCCTGTCCATACGCAGACAATTTTGCCAATTAACAATTAATTTGCCCCATCAATTAAAAAAAAAATTAATTGGTAAAATTGGTAAATTGGACTGGTAAAATTATAGGTTATCACTTATCAATTATTTTGTCTGTAATCAATACTTTCAACCGTTACAAAGTCGGGACTAAACTTTATACCGGGTATAAAAAGATAACGACTTTTGTGGCCGATAGCAATGTGGCACAATGAATCCATATATAGTACGACAGAGTTACACAAGTCGTCCGTATAAATATAATTTTATTTTAATTTTTTTTTAATGATTGGTATATAATTGATTTTTCTACCCACATATGTGAATATCTCTCTAATCATATAGATATCATCATTCATAACATTTGCTGCAATATTTTTATAATGTTGGTATTACGTATTTGATGTTATTTATTTATAAAAATTCTCTAATGAACTGTTGTGTGCTATAAATTTCAATTACTTTTTTTTTTTTTGTGTACAATTTATTCTATTTGTGTACCTGTATTTTATTTAAATGAAAAAAAAAATACAAATTTTATTACACGAAATTTAGAATTCTAATATAATACGCTTTCTCATAATATTACCAGTCCAAGTGGCCGAGCCGTCTAAGACGTTGTTTCTGCGCAGTGTATGCCTACTTGGATACTGGGAGGTTATTTTATTTGTCAATTTTTAAGAAAACAAAAAAAAAGGGCGGTTAATTGACTAAACTGTCGGCGTATGGACAAGAACGAAGTAACCGGCTATGTTTGAGAAGGTTTTCTGCAGTTTCCTTCACGAACTCCAGATGAATATCGGCAAAGTTCTTATCATAGTCGGCTGCCACCGCATATCTTACCAATTCCTAATCCATACACAAAAATTCCTTCCACTCCAATCACATCCTTAGGCATCACAATTATGGTCTTCTCAAAATATTGCGCTAGACAAGTGATTTGAACGTGTATGACAGTATTTGACTAAAAAGCACAATTTGCATCAAGAGGGTTGTTACGCCAATTGTTTGATCGTGTATGGAGATCTATTATTATTGCGCAACACGCTTGACAAGCGGTTTCAACGGGTATGACAGTTTTTGATCGAGTGATTTTGAAATTAAGTTTGTACAACTTGTACAAATAATTAAGTTAGAAAAATTTAAATTTGGCAAACGCTGTTGCCAAATTTTTGGTCGTCAGAAACATTGGATGCATGAAACAAGTTTCAAACATTTTTTTGATTTAATTATACCCGTGGCTTCGCTGGTGTTAAATTCGGTTTTATTGTTGTTGGCTGCGTCATACCAGTTTTTAATCAGGAGCTTTTAAACACAAAAAGTTTCATCAAAATCGGTCCAGTAGTTTTTGCATGGTCCTCGAACAAACAAACAGACAAGTACAGTTTTATAATTGTGGATATTAAGGTAGTTTCAGCACTGTCTTGTATAATCTGGGCAAAAAACCGGTTTACTTTTATTATGGAACAAATACATATACGCATATACAGACCGTTTTCAAAAGCATTTCTAATAGACAATCAATGTTTAATAAATAAATAAAATATTAACTATAAAACTATACAATACACATACATATAATCATCTGGATAGTGTATATGTATACTGGATGCGTATGGTTGTTTGTTTGTCATTTAAGAATGGGGTTTTGTGATGTACATACTAAAGTTAAGAATTCATTGAACATATTTAACCCTCTCTCATTAGATGTGTACTGACTGACTTCACACAGTAGCCACAAGGCCAGCCAGTAATAAATAATATTTAACATTGATTCTCTATTGGAAAAGCTTTTCAACACACACGGTATACTAACATACATATATTTATATACAAATTGATGTAATTTTGAAAGAAAAAAAATTTTAAACTTATTTCGAAAACAGAACTATTAAAAGTGACTTTAATTAAGAAATATTTATCTTTACTCTCCTAGTTTTTGTTTTAATTCTGTCGAGTTTTTTTTTTAAATACTCTTTTTTCTTTTTTTAAAATATTTTTTTTAAATAGTTGGGTGGGCATGAAGCTTTACATGCTTCTAATGAGAGAGAATGATTACTTTGTTATTAATCATCTCACGTTCTAAACTGTCTAAAATTCTGAAACTTCGGGATTTATTAGATAACGTTATTTTTAGCCTGTGAAAAAAAATGCGAAAAATCTGTCGAAAAGTGATTTCATGTGTGAACTTCTTTAAAGAGATAACAGAGATTAAGTTTTCGTATAGGCATTTTAAAATATACAAAATTTGTATTTATTAAGTGTCATTTAAATGCTGATTTGACTACTCACAGGCCGGCCGGGACTACCTTAATAAATAATTATTTTGCGAACAATTAAAATTATATCAAAGGTTTTTTCAAATAGCTGTGATGTTTGATGATGGTAAAAGATTTTAAATTAAATAACTTTCGAACACGAATCGTTTTTTTTAAACACATACAAAGATTAAAAGTAGGTTGGATTTCTTTGTTTTAAGAAATAAAAAACATCAAATGATTAAGTGATCACGTGAATTATAACAATTAACGCCAGCTCCATTCTTAACACGTCTTTTACATTATCCGCATGAGAATTTATCTGAGAAATAATTATATATATATATATATATATATATATATATACTACTCAAGTCAATTGTTTGTTTTTTTCAAACTTGATTTACAATACACATAGTATTAATAATATACATGTATACGAAAAACATTGTTCTATAGGGTAGGATATTAGATGCGTGTCTAGAAATCGTGGATGTTTTGTTGAGATTCTTTAAGGATGTACGAGCACTTATGTATAGTCCATTTATAAAATTCTTCAAAATCTTATACATTGAATAAACGGTTTCTTATAATTCCGTAAAGTATCGATAATTCGAAATATCAACACCGTAGCTCTTTTCATTCAGAAGATATTTCGGGGTCAGATCACAGTCTAATATTTCCTGTAGTAATAGCACTGCTAGTGAGAAGGCCAAATGTGTCTCTTAAACACGACCTTGCGCACTACCGTGCTCTAGATAGTGCATTCATAAGTCCACAATAATGTTTATAATTTTTTGTTGTAAGTTAAAATTAATAGTTAATTTAGGCCCGTCATACCGGGCCTAAAAAAAAGATGAGATTTGGGGTAGTTATGCTACCGCCGGTAGAAATAAAATTTTCCGGAAATCTCAGTTGTTTTCTTAAATATATTTTTTTAGGCCCGTCATACCGGGATTTTATTGGATCAATCTCTTTATTAATATTTCTATTTTCTATTGCGTAGTTTTTTTTTTATTCCATGTGAAAATTATCAAAATATGTGTAAAAATGGGTTTCTCCATAAGAGCAATGCATTAAAACTCCAACTTTAAATAAACTTTAAATAAAGATTTCGGGTAAATTTTATTTCTGTCGGCGCTAGCTTAATTAACCGAAATCTTAGGTTTTTTTCTTAAATATCTTTTGTTAGGCCCGGTATGATGGGCCTAAATAAATTTTAATTTTAAGTTACCACAAAAAATAATAAACATTATTGTGGACTTTTACGAATGTACTATATATAAGATTTTGAAGAATTTTATAAATGGACTATACATCAGCGCTCGTACATCCTTAATTAGGGAAGATTTCAAGTTAAAACAAGAATGACTTAACTGTAAAAAATATAACAAGAGAAAATTTATTCCTTGAATAGAAACTCTTAAGGCCCAAATAGACGCAGAACATGGTTGCAGCAACATTGAACAGCAACTAGCTTGTTGCTCTGTGTGTAGAGTGGTTGCAGCAACAAAAAACAAACTTTTTGTTGCTGCACACTCTACACACAGAGCAACAAGCTAGTTGCTGTTCAATGTTGCTGCAACCATGTTCTGCGTCTATTTGGGCCATTACAGTAATAAAAAATAATATTGAATATGATTTTTTTCTAAGGGCCCAATGATGTTACTATAGTAACGATTTTAATAATATTCATGTCCTAGATATAGTTCAGTCATAAAATTCTACAAAATCCAATAAAGTTCATTCATAAAATTGTATACAACTTATTTACAGTATATCCAAGGACAAAGTTTTCTTGCTTTAGTAGATAATTTTTTTGTCGTTCGAGAATAAACAAGTAATTTTCTTAATATAATAATAATAATAATGGGGTTTTACCTTCGTTTTTGAGACTCCATGGTCTATAACAGAGGCCACTCACATCATTATTATTTGTTTAACGATGCATTTTAATGAGGTGAGTGGAGGACACAGAATCTGTATGCAGATTAGGATTGGTAAGTTGTCCGGCTAATTTTCTTAATTCAAAACAAGTAATTACTTCGACCAAGAAATGTGTCTTTTCGTTCTGCAAATTCTGAATAAAGAAAATTGTCTATGTAATCGGGAAAGAATATAATCTACTTGAAGTTAATAATTTATGTCTGTATAAACTGGAATATTTTTCTTAAATCAGAATACTTTTCTTTTATACTGTTCTTTTAGGACTTGTTAATATGATATATGAGGGTAATTTCATACGCTCTATTTTAATGTTTTTTTGTTATATTTCTTTTGTTTAGTAATGGCTGTGTTTTTTCTGACATTCTTGCTATCAATACACGTCAGCTTAAAACTAACTAAATATACAGAGTGTAACAAATATATTTTCACGAATTGTTTTTGTAAACGAAAACGCATAGTAATGTTAAAACGGCTAAACCGATTTTGACGCGATAGTCACCAAACGGTTCAGAATTTAGCTTTAGAATGTAATAAAGTGGGGTATAATCTATCTTTTGAACGGTCTTCTGGCGTAAATACAAAATTAACGCCAAATTTACAAAACTGTACAACACAGTATTTACACCAAAACTGTGGGATGTATGAAAAAAAGTTTCAAATCAAAGTTGTTTGTTTTTAAATATATATAAATATGTTTTTATGTAAAAATTTACCGTTTAAAAGATAGGTTATAACTGGGTTGCGTGAAACAAAAAACCTATACGTGTGATCATTTGAAAAGTTACCACTTCAATATTTCTCTTAGAGTACTTATTTCCAGGTTGGCAGACTCATATATAGTACAAATTTCAGTTTTTAAGTTGAAACAAATCGTCGTTTTTTGACCGTGAATTTTGACGATACTACTTATCCGAATTATTAAGCTGTGGACTTATTCGACGCAAAATTCAATGTTCTTTAATTAGTTTTAACATGTATTTTTCACTATGATGCACCATCTAGGAGTTATAGGCATAAAACTAAAAAATGTCAAAACATCCCGAGAATTCGTTGCTGCCAAGTTGTCCTGAGGTCGCACGTGTTAGCATTTTTTACATGTTTGTACCAGGTTTACAAACTTTAAAAAAAAGTACTACACCACCTTATGCATCATATAAGGAGCAAGGAAACAAAAATATTTACCCCCGTACAAAAATTGGGGTAGGAGGAGGTCCCTAATTAAATGGGCACCGTTTTTTACGCTCCTCGCTTCGACATTAATTACATGTCATCATAATTGTATACAATTGCAAACTTTGAAATTGGTATGACTAGTAGAAGTGAGTCAAATTTCTATCACGAAATTGGACACATACAGGCATGAAGTCGAACATTGCCAGTTGTCTCAAGTATGGTAATCATAATTAGCGGTATACATAATATACAGGGTGAATCGAACCAGGTGCATAATAGCACACGCCTCCTCTTCCTTCCATGATCCTCCCATTTTCGAACAACATCCAATAGAAGACCTCCTGTTAGGGAGACAGTCTGTTCATAACACAAATACCATCTTATATGCTATATGTTAGATTGCTAGCACTGAAGGACATGGCACTCTTATACTGATGCATGCCTGAAACCTACAATTCAACTGAATAACATTATCAATGATTTGTTATTCACTTAAGTATAATTAGAGTTGGGGCCACAAGTACACATCAACATAAGAACACTATGTCCGTCCAAGCCAACACACAACATAAAAAACACCATTTGTATTATGAACAGACCGTCTCCCTAACAAAAAGTACTCCACTATTGGAAGTTGTTGGAAAATGGGAAGATCATGAAAGGAAGTGGAGGCGTATGCTATTATGCAGCCGCTTCGATTCACCCTGCATACATTCTCTTGACATAAATCGTGTATATAATATAAAATAAATTTAAATGTATTTATATTGGTCATTTCTAGAACATAAATTATTTGTATGCATTATTAAATTCAATAAAACATTCAATTACTAGACCTACTATAATTAACTACGCGTTCTGTATTAAGTGATTGTGATGTACATTGTCAATTAAAATATAGATTTTATTAATTTACTCTACACAAGTCTATAAGATAAATTATATTATGTTTGAACTATAAAGGGCAATTAATCAGGATGATTGGCTCCTCTATTTCAATCGGATTTTATTAATATTATTATTATTCATAAACAAGACCGGTCAAGTGAGAGTCGTCGAACTCGCGCATCGATAGTTCTGTATACCTTGGCTTGCCAAAATTTTAATAGGGAATTTTTTTTATTCTAATAGCTCAAAAAATTTGAATAAGTTTAATTTTATTATTTCTGTAAAATATAAACTCGGAGTGCAAATATGGGAGATAAGGGGGTCATTTTTGTGCATCGATGACCGTAAATCAAAAATCTATGCCATATATATTAAACTACTAAAGAAATTTGTATGTTTTTTTAATTTCAAGTATCTGATGTCAAAGAATGCTATCAATGTTTTGATATATTACTTAAATGTGAAATTAATTAAACGCTAGTCACTTCCATTGGTAAAATATAACCGAAAGGCAACGATACTAATATTCACATCAAGATACTGAGAGATCATATGCATTCTCCTATCTTACATCTCAGGTAGCTCAGAGGCAGGCCCGTTGGTCTATAATGTCAGAGGTCGTGAGTTCGATTCCCACCCTAGATTTGTATAATCTTTGATATCAAGTATTTAATGTCAAAGAATGTTATCAATGTTCAGACATATAATTAAATATAAAAACAATTATAAAATATTTTTGGAATAAAAAAGGGCCTTTCAAATTACTGTACTTGTCGTAGTATTAACAATAATAATAATTAGAAAGTGGGGTACCCTAATCGGGTCCCTAGCACCAAGACCAAGTGATCCTCTGTGCCCTCCTTGAGAACAACCTGTCACCCGAAGGCGAGACGCCTCCGGGTAAGAGGTACTATTTTAAGCAGATGAAACTATAGGATTATGTCAAGGCCAGACGCCCCACAGAAGGCCCACAACTTCTCCGCCGGAATTGCTTCCAGAATTGATGGATCCAAAGTTTCGGATCCAAACATTCTATATCTGACACTCTGCAGGCTTCTACAGGTGCGTATAACATGTATGGAGGTTTCATCGTCCTCCATACAGGCCCTACAAGTGGGATCATCAGAGATCCTCAAGTTATGAAGGTGGTAATTCAATCGACAGTGTCCTGTCAAGAGCCCTACCACCCTTCTCAACTGCATTCTATTGAGACTTGTCGTAGTAACCCCAATTTCCCGTCATTTTAGACCCCATTTCCAATAACTATAAAACTATTCTCATAGCTTTACCTTAGATAAATGCGGCCAAGCAAGATCTACACCTGTAGCCTAAATTCAAGTCGTTAGCATTAGTATTTGCTGAAATAAGCAGCTGTGATAGGGACGAAGTCACACCATAAAGATTCATTTTATACCATTTTAGTACGGAACCCTAAAAATCATAATTATAACAATAATATTATTGATACAATGAACTTTTTAAAAATAAATCTTTTTATTTAAAAATAGATTATCTTGCAGATTTTGTAAAAATAAAAGCTTTTTGTTTATAAATATACTCGTCAATTTATTATGTAGGGCTTGATGTACTAAAAATATAAATATTTATGTATTTATATATTTATAGTTTTTATGGTTTTCATATTTTCGGATATGGCAGATGAAATGTTTATTTTGGTTCGAAATTTTAGCATCTTGGTTCAAAGAAATCATTATTTCAGTTAAAGAATTTCGAGATTCTTGAGTCAAGAGTCAGTTTATCTTTTAGTTCAGATAATTTTCTCAAGTCAAAACCATGGATGTCAAGATAATTATTTTCTTATACCAAGTATAAATTATCTTCCCTATATATGAGAGTCAGAAATTCTTGGTTTTATAAAATTTTTCGTACTGCAAGGAATTACTTCTATCAGTGTGCAAGTTTACCAATAAAAAAAAATTCGTTACGCAGGAGCTGCGTCAACTTAGCGAATTTCCTTAGAATACATAAATCATCCTCCAGCGGTCATAAGTTTAGTGTGATCAAAATGAAAGAATATCTGATATGACTTTAGTATTTGCAAAAATTAAATTTATTAATAGCCAAAAAAACGAAATAGACAATCAAAATTTTTTCCAATAAAATATATTTCATGTATTTGTGTCAAACAAACACAAAATATTAAATATCTCTCTTCATATTAGAATAATCGAAAAATGTATAAGGAGTCAAGTTGTAGAAAATCAAGTTTGCTACAATTTATTACTTGATCATTTTTCTCAAACTCTAATGTGAACAGAGATATTTAGAATTTTAACGGAAAAATGATATGGAATAAAATTACAGTAAAACTAAATACCTACAACTTAACTTCTGATAAATTTTTCTATTTTTCCAATATTAAGGGAGATAAGTTAAATTTTGTGTTTCCCCCTTCCTGTAAACCCCCTTCCCTTCGTCCGATTCTACCCATTAACAAACTTGACCTTTTGAATACTAAAAGCGACCCAAATACCAAATTTCATTCCAATCGGAATAAAACTGTGACCACTAGAGAGTCCACAGACACATAAACTTATGTGTACATATATATATATATATATATATATATATATATATATATATATATATATATATATATATATATAAATTTTAGCGATAGTGTAACATCTAGTAGGTAGGATCGATAAACATTTGAAGAAATTTTTACGAAATTCCAACATTGGTACAAAAACAATAGCTGCATTTTCTTTGAAGGAAAAAATTTTCGCTAAAAATTGTATTTTGTATTATAGGCATAACTAATTGTCAAAATGTAGCCTTGTGTCTTGGTATATGTCGCCTAAAGCCACCTAGGTATATGACGTCATGAGTAATTTTATCAATAACGAAATTAAATGTTTCACTCCAAAATACCACATCATAAAAAAAACAATAAAATTTTCGATATATGTAAAGAATTAAATATCCACTTATAAATTATATATATTTTTAATATAATTATACGCGATTAAACAATATCCAGCTTGCTGGAAATTTATTTTCCGTTTGGAATTCCCCTTGGCCTATGGTTTAAATTGCCCAATTGTTTTACATATCAGCTTGCAGCTAAAAAAATTTTTGTGTTCAAAATTCATGGTCAACTTAAAAAAAGCGGCTAAGTATAATATTCAATTTTATTTCATCACTGTAAATATAATTTCGTTAAATATCCAATGTACAACAATATTTCAGGAAACTGTAACCGATTTTATCTTAAATACAAAATTTGGCCTATCACCAAAGATTCATACGAAGTAAAGTTGTAGAAAATTATTATTACTATAGTTTTGTTTCTTATCATTTTTTCTGTTACACTAATATTTACAGAAATATTTACAATTTAAGGCTTGATTATTTTTAAATGTAGTTGAAAAGCATATAAATCAATTATAAAAGTTTCGAGGGGGTTACGGGGGTCTTGAATTAATTATTTAATATTAAAGTTCGAGTTTTAATGCATTGCTCTTATGAAGAAAACCATATTTTTACACATATTTTGATAATTTTCACTTGGAATAAAAAAACTACGCAATAGAAAATAGAAATATTAATAAAGAGATTGATCCAATAAAATTCCGGTATGATGGACCTAACAAAAAATATATTTAAGAAAACTACTGAGATTTCGGGTATATTTTTTTTCTGTCGGCGGTAGCCTAATAGGGAATATGCATGAAATTTTTCCTTCACTTGAATTGAAGCATGTTTACTAGACAAATATCAAGGTAAAATTACTTTTTAAATAACGTTAAAAATAAGCGAGATATGAATGATTGAAATTCCCGATTAGACAAAGAGGGTGATAGCCCTCTTGATATGTTATGTGACGTCATATTACACTTTCACCATTTAAAATACACGTAAAACTCCGTTTTTAGTATTTTTGTAAGAAAGAGACAGCTAATAATCTTTAAAAGCTTATAGCTTCCTTGATATTTGTCAGATTTAAATTTCGTTTTTAAATATTATTACAGTATTAACAGTATTTTCATATTCTGAAAATAAATGTGAAAAAAAATGTTCATGCATATTGCCTATTACCCGATATCTCAAGTTTTTTCTTAAATACCCTTCTTTTTAAGTCCGGTATGACGGGCCTAATTAAATTTTAATTTTAATTTACATTATTTTAACTTACAACAAAATATAATAAACTTTATTGTGGACTTTTATGAATGTACTATATATTTTGAAGAATTTTATAAATGGACTATACGAGTATATAGTGCTCGTACATCCTTAAGACTGATAGTTTAAATCCTAAATATTTCTGTACACATTAGAGTTTGAGAAAAATGATTAGGTAATGAATTGTAACAAACATGATTTTCTACAACTTTACTCTTCATACATTTTTTGATTGTTCTAATATCAAGAGAGATATTTTAAATTTTGTTTTCTTCTTTCTCTATGCCCCCGTATCCCCTTGACCTATGCCATATATTAATAAAATTGACCTTGCAAATGACAAAATCATATCAGATACGACATTTTATTTTGATCAGACTAAAACTGTGACCGTTAGAGAGTTATTTATGTATTCTAAGGAATTTCGCTAAGTTGACGCAGCTCCTGCGTAACGAACATCTTTCTGTGTAGCGTTGATTTTTCAACAGGTTATTTTTCATGTGAATAAATAAATATTGAATTTCCTCTACTTGAAATACACACTCCTTATTCTAAAACCACAAAATGTCTTATGATTATTTATTATTTTTACAAATAATAATTATTATTCAACATAAATACTGTTCAATGACTGTTCAATGCATACATATAGATCTGCGATTCTCAACCTTTTTTTTGTCGCAGCACACTTTTAACGATTTCAAAATTTGACGGCACACAAAGAAAAAGATAAGTTTAAAAGTTGTATACTTACCTATAATACATTGTGTTAAATAGTTTATGATAATAATTTTGAATGTAAAATAAAATAATATGTACTACAAAAACAACAGTACGTTTATTAAGGGATTAATTACAAGTTAATAATAAGAAGACTTTTAATGAGAAATTTGAGCTTGATGTTTTTTGATAATTTCATTTATATTTGGTCGTAAAAATGATAATGCTACTCTCATATCGTCTTCTACATTTTACAGTCTCGATCTTTTTAACCCGACTTCAATAAAGGAGGATGGTTCTCAATTCGTCTGTATTTTTTTTTTTTTTTAATGTGTGTCCTCTCAGAACTCCGTCATTTATGAACCGATTTTGAATTTTTTTTTTTAAAGGGTTTGGTCCCATTGTCACCAAATCGCATTCTGATGAGGGGATCTCCGGGAAATCGAGAAAAATTCTCATTTTATATGTGATAACCGATTTCTGCGAAATTTTTTTTTTTTGAAACGGTATTCTCATTCATAATGGGAAAATAAGAAATTTTTTTTAAAAACCGACTTCAAAAAAAATTTTTCCAAAAAAAAAACCGACCCCAAAAAAAAAAAATTTTACAAAAAAAAAACCAAATTCCTTGTAAAAAAAAAACTGAAAATCTGTTATAAAAAAATGTACTAAAAATTATAAAAAAAAAAAAAAACGGATAAAAAACGGATAAAAAAAAAAGTGTTATAAAAAAATTCACTAAAAATTAGTTGGTCGTTTAGTAGGTCTACCCATATTTAGACAAATAAAATCAGTTATAGAACTTCAAAGTCACTAAAAAGCGAGAAATAAAACCTATTTTGACAAAATGGAAACCCGACTTCTAAAATCAAATATTCTATAACAAAAGATGCACTAAAAAGTAAAAAAATAATTGCATATTCTTGTGCCAATTTTAGTCCTTCAAAGCAAAATTTTTTAAATATATATGTACAATTATTGTTATTTTTGGAGCCGGTGTCCAAAAGTTATGTGAATTTCTCTATGGTGACACCGCCTCCAAAAATAACAGTAATTGTACATATATATTTAAAAATTTTTGCTTTGGTGGACTAAAATTGGCACAAGAATATGCAATTATTTCTTTACTTTTTAGTGCATCTTTTGTTATAGAATATTTGATTTTAGAAGTCGGGTTTCCATTTTGTCAAAATAGGTTTTATTTTCGTTTTTATGTTGGTTAATACTTTATTATATACATTTCTAAAATTTGGCGGCACACAAAAGTGCCGCGGCACAGTGGTTCAGAATCACTGATATAGATAGTTTGTAGCTCCTCTCTAATATATATATATATATATATATATATATATATATATATATGTCTAAACTTAATATATAATCTCTCACGTGATTATAATATATATCTGTGATACGCACAACTAGTCACGAAGTATATAAGGTCGGGGATTTTAACGATAGTCATTGTCTTTATGTTGAGTATCTATACCTGTTTCTACTATAATCCACTACTACTCACTCTCAGCTATATTGTATTATTATATGCTGATGGCTGTCTTCCGTATCTCCCTTTTTATTATTACATAGTTGAAACTTTAACTCGCTAACATTAATAATAAAATGGAATCCGTATAAAGAGATAGAAATAAAATTAAAAAAATATTATATATAAGCTTTAGCTGGGTTATAAAAATTCATTATTTTTAATATATTATGATGGGAAATATTTATAATTAAAATATATAGAAGCTAGTTTTAAAATGAAAATTACTTGTGCAAAACGTTTAAGGGGTTACACCCTATATTTTGATTGGTGTTTTTTTTTTATTAACAATTATTATTCTTCAATATATATATTATTCAAAATTTAAAGCATGTAGCTAATAGAGATATAATCCAAAATAAGTTACTATTAAAAAAATATTTTTAAAAACAAGCTTTTTATAGTACAACTAATTTTCTACAACTTTACTTCTTATGTGTTTTTCGATTTTTTCAATATTAAGAGAGATATACCAAATTTTGTGTTTCCAGCTTCTTCTAAAATACCCCCCCCCCCCTTTCCCCTTGTCGATTCTTGTCATGCTTACCATAAAAATGCATTGTCATCAGAACTGAACCAACATGTAAAAATTCAACTCCGTAACTCCGTAGGATAAGAGGAAGTGGTTCTAATTCAGCTTGCAAGATTTGACCCGAACATACATAAATTGCAAGTTAAATAAAAGCTTGTAAAAAACACCCAAAAGCTTTACTTTATATAAATATAAACCAAACAAGAATCTAACATGGACATTTTCAGGTATATAGCAGCAGTTAATGAATAGGGCTTCGCCCTCTAACAAAGTATTTGATGACCTAAGGGCCGTGCTTGAGTGTATTGCCGCCTGCGTGTCAGTGTGTATTGCCGCCTTTGGGATAACATCATATAAAAGCAAAAAAACAGGCATTTTTAATTAGAATATTCATAAATTAGTAGTTCATGGGAATCACGTTATCCATGGTTACCTATAAATCCAGATAACTCCAATTCTAGAGCCAGTAGCTCAAAACTCATGATTTCTGGGACTTCTTCTTATGGGAAATTTTGACGAAGAGTAATTTCCAGTTACCGCCACTTCCAGAACTTTTTTTGTGGCTCATAAATAAAACTCGTGGGTGGGGCGTGTGCTTATGACAAATTTTTATCGAGAGTTTATATACTACAAGCTACAACATAACGTAAATTTCTGCCAATTTCTGGATAACGCCATTTCCAGAGGCTATAGTTCAAAAGCCAAAGATTTCTGGGACTAGTTCCCATCAAATGGCTGATCGGGAGATCATTCTCTACACCATACTTGATTTTCAGCCAATTTGATAAAGCGCTAATTCTTATACGGATTCTGTGGGGCTCTTTAATGTCACTATATGTATTTTCTTCTTCTTTGTTTGATAATTAATTTTAACCAATTCCATCTCTTTAATCTCAAGAAACCAAAGTATTGTAATAGACGTCCTGGCGATTTAGCCACCTTTTAATTTTGGCGCCTACGTGCCACGCACGCAATTAATGCAGGTCCATTTTTCTAATATTAAGTCGGATATGTTATGTTTTCTTCTTTCTCTATGCCCTCTTTCCCCTTGACCTATGCCATTTAGCAAGGCCAGCAAATACTACAATCATATTAATATTTGATCACACTAAAATTATGACCGCTAGAGAGTGAATTATGTATTCTAAGTAAATTAGCTAAGTTGTAGCAGTATTCCTGCGTAACGAATTTTTGTTCTCGTAATAGTTGTAGAAAAAGGTTATGCGCTATAAAGGATTTGGTTGGGGGTGGTTGTAGTTTTTTTATGGTCGCCGCTACTAATATTATATTATTAACCAAATTTAGTATTATTTTGCAAATATTTTCCAAGTACAGACTTATTGACCCTGTTTAAAGTTTTATAATGAGTTGAAAACAATGTCACATGAGAATTAACCAATAATTCTTGCTGTACTGTACAAAAAGGTCATAAAAATTAGTTGATTCATACAAGTTATTATTTCCGCGATAATTTTCAACAAATTACCTCCACTGTTAATTTTTATTGTCCACGTGATTTACAACTGAAACAAATTAAATTTGTTAAAAATTCACATGTTTAAAAAATAAATGATACGATGATAAAATTTTAATAAATTTTATCGGCCCAATATACACAAATTAATGACCTTCGGGAATGGTTTTATGATAAATTATATATATGTTAATGAAAATTGAAAACTGATCGGTCATTCCAAAAGTTCATAACTATTTATTTTGGTGAAAATGTATCAATATGGTGTTAGAACTTTTCCGGCACTTTTGAAGGCTGTTATTAAAACAACTACAGGAAATCTTTTAGCATTATATTCATGAAAGGAAACTGTTAGCAGAACGTCCTTTTTAACACGCTTCTATTAACTTGGTATGTATAACTATATGTATCTATGTAACGGAATCTTTCAAGTTAATTTTAACCTATGCATGTTTCTGGTAAGCATGACCGGAATCGGCAAGAGGAAAAGGGGGTTTAGAGGGAGGAGGAAACATAAAATATGGTATATCTCTCTTAATATTGAAAAAATCGAAAACCCTATAAGAAGTAAAATTGTAGAAAATTAGTTTTACTATAATTAAGTTCCTTATAATTTTTTCTGTTTCTATAATATTTACAGAGATTTTACGGTTTAAGATTGAAATAGATGGGAAATCGAACATTTAAAGAACTTTTTCCGAAGTTCCTTCATCGATACAAAACAAGTAGAATATTTTCTTATAAAAAATCGTTGAAATCTAAACTCGAAAAAATCATTCCAAGGAACAACTTTCAATGAACCCACTTATTAAATCCTTGTTCTCACATGACACACTCTGTATAGACTGATAATAAAAACTATATTAGAATTAAATTGATTTTTCATATTTAAATGAGATTGCATTTCTTGTGTCTGTCATTTTATAACATCTTTAACCATATTTTCTGTGCGCACTGATTTGTAAAACATAAACGTTTCCGCTCAAATGGCATCGGTTTTTTTTTTTAAATATAGAATATAAAAAAGATAAGCCATCAAGTTTTATTTTCATTCAGAAAAAATCATTCAACCATACAATCTCTCATCATAATTCTTAGATGTTTGAGTGTAAGAATCGTCGCACGTGTTAAATTTGACTTTGTATACGAAAATTATTAACACCGTGATCACTGAGAAATTATCGCAGCAAAAGCTCGGGAAAATACTCTTTCGGAATTCATCCAAGAGGCTATCCATTGATGCATTGAACCTGAGCAGGATACAACTTCGAAAGGTTACCTGAGTCATCACCGGGCATTGTCACCTATGGAAGCATCTGCACACAATAGGATTCCATAATGGATCCATTATGTGAAGACTGTGCGGCGAGGAGTAGGAAACATCCAGCCACATAATCTTTTACTACGAATCTCTTGGTTACAGCAGACACAAAATATTTGGTGCATCTCACCCCGAATATATGAACCTTCAGGGAGACCTGATAAGCAAGCTCCTGGCTATTATAAGGGGGAGCATAATGGGTCATAAGATTGACATGCAATATTCCTTATAAACCCCAAGATATACCCATCTATTTATCTGTTGTGTCTGTCATTTTATAACATCTTAAGGACGTTCGAAAGAGAAAAAATGCCGAGAAGTTCTTGTAAATTAAATATGTTATAAAAAAAAAGTCAATACGAATTCATTGGTATGCTTCAAAATGTTGGTTCAAATGCATTTTTTTTTTTTTTTTTTTTTTATATTTAAAATCATACTTTTAACATTGGGTTTTATGGAGAAACTACAAATTTAATCTTTATAATCGAATAAAACATAGTTTAAAATGCAGAGAAGTTTTTATAAAACTATGTAAATTTGTTGTTAAATAAACAAGGATTTATTTGAGCCAAAGATGAAGGTATGTTCAAATGCATTTTTGAAAGTAATAATGAATTATATAAGTAATTTTATCATTTTAGAGAAGCAAAACACAAGTCTTTTTTACTTTTTTATTTAAAATAAAAGAAACCTTACGAGTCACGACTCACCAGTATTATTATTTACCAAATAACCATAGAATATTTAAATCTAGGTTCAACGCATACATTAAATCTGTAACACTGCGGGCATGCGCAGTCGCTTGATACCCCCCTTACATCTTTCCCAGCAAAATGACTCTTTCGAACGTCCTTAAACGATATTTTCTGTGCGCACTGATTTGTAAAACACAAACGTTTCCGTTCAAATGACATCGTTTTTTTAAGTATAAAATATGTCAAAAGATAAGCCATCAAAAATTTTATTTTCATTCAGAAAAAATCATTCGACCATACAAGCTCACATATAATTCTTACATGTTTGTGTCCCCGCGTCGCGCGTGTTAAATTTGACTTTGATTACTAAACAAAAATTTATGAACGAAGTTTAAAACAAGTAATCAATTAAGAGAAAAAAAAAACAATAAAATTTATAAAACCTTGAATTATTGTTTTTATCCGGTAATTTGTTACAATGTTAACTAAAAGTTAATCTATCAATAATTATTTGTTACAAAGTGTTTATTTGCACGTTAACATGCAAATTTTGAATACACAAGTAATGTAACAACTAACTGAGTTAACTGTTTGAATACACAGTATATATTGAGTTGTATATCAATGTTTGAATTGTTAACAATTCTGCTGCCTGTTCAATGTTTATAAAATTTGAATTATTTGTAAAAAGATGAGCATATTTTTCGCTTTCTGAAAACCAGGGATCGGAAATGAGTGGTTTTTAAAATGTTTTTACCTTTTTATACCCGGTATATAATTTATACAAGGGTATATAAAGTTTAGTTACAACTTTGTAACGGTTGAAAATAGTGATCGCAGAAAAAAATTTTTAATGTAGGTTTTCACTAAATGACAACATTATTCAATTTCCGGATGTCCGTTCGCCTGTCTGTTAGTCCGTAGGCAACATATCTAAAAAAACGAAAAGTGACTACAAAATGAAATTTTGTTTGTGTGTGATTGAGCTGAAAAGTGGGTTCAAGTTCGTGAATGGGCAAATCAGAGCGTGCTTCCCCCCGCCTGTGGATTTTTTAAACCGTTCGAGCTATAGACAAAAAAGGTTCCTTTTTAAAAATTAACAACTTTTGTTTGAGACTTTTTTTCATAAACTCAGTATGTACCGGACATCAATCAATTAACTCAGTTTCTTGTTATTTTCAATTATTTACATTTTTTTACTTTCTACCAAAAATTGATAATAACAAGAAATTCAAATATTGCTTCTTTCCATAACGATAACTTTACGAAAGCATTATACTCTTGGTGTCTCGTCCAAGTAGCCGAGCGGTCTAAGGTGTTATGTCTACTTGGGGACTGGGAGGTTATGGGTTCGAATCCCGACATCGGCAGTTTGTCAATTATTAAGAAAACAAAAGGGTGGTTAATTGACTAAACTGTTGGCGTATGGACAAGAACGAAGTAACCGGCTATGCTTGAGAAGGTTTTCTGCAGTTTCCTTCACGAACTCCAGATGAATATCGGCATAGTTCCTATCATAGTCGGCTGCAGCCGCACATACTACCAATTCCTAGTCTACACACAAATATTCCTTCCACTCCACTCACATCCTCACATTCTTAAGCATCACAATGGACCTTATGGTCGAAGTGTAGCCCGTCCAGGGCAGCCGCTACAATTTATCTATCTAGGTGTGAATATTACAAAAATAACACCCTCCTTCCAAATACTATCCAAAAACGTACAAATTTCTCCTTACTATTCCAAATTGTACGCAAATGAAAGAATTTATCAAAGTTTTCTTAATTACATAAAACTTCATGAAAATATGATTTTCGCTCGAAATAATTACATAAATGCTTGGATGTGAAAATCGTGTATTTAGACCATAGACATAGACCTTAGTATATAACACAAAAGTCTATGTTTTTATATTAAATGTGGGCAAAGATGCAAACAGTACAAGCACTGACAAAAGATTCTGTATATACAGGCTGTTTAAACACTTAACTCAGTTGGTTGTTTTACTTTTTATTCTTGACTCATGTATTTATACGTATATTTTTTACATACATCCATTTTCATGACAACAATACAAATAATTTTTACGTGTTGATAATCATTTTAAAAATTATTTGAATGTAGCGTGCAAAAAGCAGTAACAGCCGTAGGTCTATTTATTAATCCTAATTTTTTGCCTTGAACATTAAAAAAAACAAAGAATGCGAAATTATAAAATTTACTTGATATTATAAAATTCTTTGTATACCGTTAATTAATTGTTTTTGTTGTAATTTTATACCGTTTTAATTTAATTAATTAATTAGCTGGAGTTGATTAAAATAGCAAAACGTAACAGGAAAAGATACTTTCAATAGTTTTAATTTATTTCAATTAAAAAATTTTGACGAAATGTTGAAAGATTTCAATTAGCTACGTGATTATAATGTTCTTGTAGGGGCTTTTTAAATGTGAATAATCGCTATGTTGTGTAATTTTACTGAAATTATGTATGATACAGAGTGGCTCTCAAAAAAACGTATATAATCAAAGTATATAAATAGAGGTATGTTTGAATATTTTATTTCCCTAAGGAATGGGAAACGAACGAAGAACCATCTCTTTTGCTCCCAAAAGAGATGGTCATTAAACTCAAACTGAAAAGCTTTAAAGTATTTCCGTGAATTACCGAGAGCCTTTTCTGTTTAAAATTTGTTTTAAAGATTGTTATATGAAAAAAACCTATTAGTCAGACCTACTACTCAAATCTAACGATATGAAATTTGGGGCTGATATCTTGAGAACTATAACCAGATGACATTTTAACCAGTCCAAAGATAGGCTATGCTATCGGGCTCTGCTTGAAACTAAGAGAATCCGAGTCGATTCACAACAGTAACAGTTCAATTAAAATAAAAATAAATGGGGCGGCTAGTTAATCAAAATAACCGGCTAGGGTTGTGAAGATTTTCTGCAGTTACTGTTGGAGTACATGCTTCAATTCAAGTGAAAACAAATTTTCATGCATATTCCCTATTCTAATATTTTTAAATTTTAATACTGTGTGGCTGAACTGAGAACCATCAACCGTATCATATTTTACTCGCGGCATCGTTTTTGCTGGCCTTAATTTAGCATACAACCAAATTCTTGTCAAAATTGAAGAAAAAATAGTTTTCTTTTTTGACACTACTTAGAAAAAAAATCGGCACAATTTTTTTCGTCTAATTTGAAAACAATAAAACAAAAATCTAGTTCATTTGACGATTTCACGAATAATTTCCGAGATTTGTCAAGCGTGTATAAAATAATCATCTAACTCAGATACTTAGTGGAAATTCATAACTAATAAATTACATCAATATCTATACTAATATATTTTCTATTTTTGCATAATCCACAAAAATTTGTAAGGTTTATTAAAACCCGATTTTATTGAAAATGGTCGCAATGGCCGAAACATATGTAACAATCGATTTATAATAAACCTTAATAGTTTTAGTGGATTATACAAAAATAAAAATATAACATCCGTATAGATATAATTAATTGTTGTAACTTTATTAATAAGCAAGATATTTTTTGAATCTATACTCAAATCATTGCAAACAGTTCGAAATCTCTTCATGTTTTTTAAATGTTTTTTTTTTATAAACTACCGTCTAATTAACTCTATTGTTAGTATGGTTGCCTTTCGGTTGCCAACGGAAGGGACTAGCGTTTACTTGAGAGGCAGAACTCAGGTAGCTGAGAGGTAGAGCATTGGTCTAGAATACCAAATCGTTGGTTCGATTCCCACCCTAGATGAGTATGATTTTTCATATCAAGCATTTTATGCCCAAGAATGTTATCAATTGTCAGACCTTTTACTTAACTGTCAAATTAAGTAAACGCTACTGCCTGCCGTTGGTAAAATATAACCGAAAGTCAACCATACTAGCAATCGATATAGACGCTATTTTGCACAAAAAAAAAACAATTAAAAAATATGTAAATAGTAAATAGTAAATAACCAAATTTATAATGCATCGACATCAAAGATCATACGCGTTCTACTACCATAACATCTTTACCTGAACCTGTCATTCCCATAGCAAGATGCTCCGTAATTTATCGAATCAAGGACTGGCTACGAAAGCCCATCTCGATTACAGGGCGAAGCATGCGACAGGCCAAGTTGTACATAACCACAGCTAGGCCATTCGACTGTGTTCGGTTGAAACTCACTAGAACACAGTTGAGAAGGGAGGAAGGCGACTGTTGACAGGGCACTGTCGATTAAACTGATACCTTCATAACTTGGCGATCTCTGATGATTCAACTTGTAGGGCATGTATGGAGGACGATGAAACCTCCATGCATGTCATTTGTACCTGCAGAAACCCGCTGGGTGTTAGGTATGGAATGTTTGGGTCCGAAACTCTGGATCCATCAATCCTGGAAGCAATCCCAGCGAAGAAGCTATGAGCTTTCTGTGCGGCGTCTGGCCTCGACAGGTTGTTCTCAATGAGGGCACACAGGAGCCCTTGGTCTAGATCCTAGGGACCCATTTGCGGTACCCCTCTTATGTATTATTACTATTATTATTATTACATCTCAGGTAGCTCAGAGAGAGAGCATTGGTCTAGACTCTAGAATGCCAGAGGTCGTGGATTCGATTCCCACCCAATGTGTATAATTTTTCATATTAAGCATTTGATGTCAAAGAATGTTCTCTTCATGTTTTCATTGTAGAATTTGATTCATTTACGAGTACAATGAAAATTTGTAACACCGTACAAAACATTGTCAGAAAAATATTTCTAAGTTTTCATTCTATGAAAAAATGTGATGCATTTAATGTTTATAATGAAATATTATTATAAAACTCTAAGGGCTTCATTTTGAAAATATGTTTATCAGTACAGTTGCAATAATGTAAGTGGCCTCCGTTATGCAATTTGTTAATAATTTTCGAGGCTACATGTGCTTCTTTTCTTTTTTTTTAAACAAACACAACAACAGTTGTAAGATTTATATTATAAATAAAATCTCTTAGTAGTAAAATATAAAATAAAATAATTTTAACAATGTTTTTTATCTACTTTGTTTCAGATTGGCAGCTTAAATGGATATTATTTATTTGAACATCAACATGTGCACAAAAGATCTTTGGAAGCGAATGATTTATACCATACAAAATTGAACTCAGAACCAGAGGTTTGTATATTTATTTAAATATTATAAAAATATTACATTTTATTCATGATTTTGATACAGGCTAATTCAACATCAGTAGTCGAGTTATTGCCTAGAATAGAATTGTCTGCTCCGGTTTTGAATTTTAATATAGTAGGGATGTGTGTAGAGATCCATCTCGCAAAATAAATACTGGATGGGGATCACCACCCTCTTAAGTAATTTTTGGATCAGAAACAGTTGTTGGCATATATCAACACAAGAATATATTGAAAAAAATGTTTTATTGCGAATAAAAAAAAACCTAGAGTTCTCACTAATAGGGAATATGCATGCAAATTTTTTTTCACATTTATTTTCAGAATATGAAAATACTGTTAATACTGTAATAATATTTAAAAACGAAATTAAAATCCGACTAATATCAAGGAAGCTATAAGCTTTTAAAAATTATTATCTGTCTCTTTCTTGCAAAAATACTAAAAACGGAGTTTAACGTGTATTCTAAATGGTGAAAGTGTAATATGACGTCACATAACATATCAAAAGGGCTATCACCCTCTTTGTCTAATCGGGAATTTCAATCATTCATATCTCGCTTATTTTTAAAGTTATTTAAAAAGTAATTTTACCTTGATATTTGTCAAGTAAACATGCTTCAATTCCAGTGAAAAAAAATTTTCATGCATATTCCCTATTATCATTCTATAGTATAATGTTTAATATACCTTGTATATTTACATATACTGGGTATAACAACAGTTACTTCACCATAGAGAGTGAATCATCCATTAGCTCGTAATGTATAGATCAACAATATAACCATTATACTCGTATTATAATAATATATATTTCTCGTTTGTCATTTTATATTAACTTTCTACTGCTATTTTGAAATTCGTTCAAGGTAAATTCTTCCAACCTTCGTGCTCAATAAACCACTATAGCACAAAAGTAAGCAACAATATTATTATAATTTACAATAATATAATATCGTATACCTCTGCGAGTATATACACATAATACATAATTAGCTAACGTTTTTATTTAGGGCTCCGTACCTTAAAAGGATTAATGGAACCCTTATAAGATCACTCTCGTGTCCATTTTTCAGGCTGTCGTAGAGGTTTTTATCGAAAACTATGTAATGTCGGGAATTTGGACTTTAGAATTATGATAGGTCTTGATAGCGCGCACATATATCGCCAGTCAATGATTAAAAAACAAATTATTTTGGATTAAATTGGGGGATTAATTTGGTCCAAAGACAACCAAAATTTCCACTAATGTATCGTGTGAGGTGTTATTTGAAAGAAGCTTCTAAACCTATTTTCTTAAGTTTGGGTCCAGTAATCTTAATGATACAGCTCAAAATTTGCTTAAAATGACTGACATCACCCCGTTCCTGATCTCCTGGGCAATTCATTGTTTTTTTAGTTATTACAAGCAAATTTAGATGAGATTTAAAAATACCGGGATTGAGGCATGATATAAAAACATATACAAAGATTATTAAAATAATCAAAGAGAATAGGTTTTTTGAAATTAAATTTCAAATTTTATCCCAATTCCTAGAACAATTCTTTGTATTTTAAAAATATTTCGACTTCAAGGTAGTCATCATCAGTATGAATTAAGTGCGTGTAAGTGTTAAATTTTGGTGCGTGTCACTTTGGTGAGACACGCACCATATTAGCAACGAGCAACATATCTCTGACTCCATATCCCAGAGATAGTTACGATTAGCTAATTCATACTGATGATGACTACCTTGTAGTTGAAGTACGTATTTATAAAATATAAATAAATGTTCTAGAAATTGGAGCAAAATTCGAAATTTAATATAAAAACATATCCTACTAGCTGAAAAAGCCGGCGTTACCTGGGCTTCAAAAAATTATAATAGGAAGTTTATGTCAAATAATTATTTTTTTCTAAATTTTGAGTTTTAAAAAAGTTAATTTTTATTTTATTTTAAATTTATTGTAAAATAATTTATTTTCAAAATTTTGCTAATGCAGATATTTCTATAGAAATTATATTTAAGATCTAGCCGTTAGAAAACGTTATATTCATATACTATGTTCCCATTCATATACAATTCCCATTCGAATTGCGATGGTTGCCGACTGTTTAATATTCGATCCATGAAAACGTGACATTCTAATCTGAATTTTCATTTCAATCCTCATATGAATTCACACTTGCATAGGCTCCCTATAGTTGTTTTCACATCAAAAATTGAATTTGGTCTACTCATTATCTGTAGTATTTGAGCGAAACCCTAGGGCGCGACTCGCTCTTGACCGGTTTATTTATTTTTTTTCAGTAAAAAAACGATATACCACAGTAATTTATATTTTAATAACTCTTTGATTGTGTATATATTTACTGTGGAAATAAATATAAATGGATCATTACTTTATGCAATTTGCATGAAATTGATCCAATTTTAGTTTGATTTTGAAACTGATTTTTTTTTTATTTGCAAAAAAATTATAAAAAAATAATACCTTCCGGATTATTTCTGTAATTTTACGTAAGGCACTATTAAATTTTTTTTAAATGGCCAATAAAATTGTCATTAAAAATTAGGATTTCTTATTTAGAAATTTCTTACATAAGTTGTTGTGCCGTAAAAATTATTAGATTTCCGACTACCAGCAGTATGGAACTATAATGGATTAGACTTGTAAATTCTTTCAAAATGATTTTGACATGTTTTGTTACTAAAATTTTTGTAATAATTTGCGTAAGACTGTATTAAATGGAAATATAAATCATCGATAATATTGGGAAAATTGTATTTTATGTATAAAATTTCCACTGAATTATGCCGTAAAATTGGACGCAAGAGAATTGAATTATGCCATGAAATTGGGGCACATGAATACTCGTTGTATATAAATAATTTTATATGAAAAAACAATATTTCATACTTCATTGAGTACCGATTGAGAATAGTTACCAAGGGTGTATACGTTTGGGGCGCTTACACGCTTTTAGCGCTATCAGCAGTGATTTTAGTGTTTGTATATTTTGTATACTGCCAATACGAACGCCAATAAACTGCGTAAATTTATAAGCGTTAGCGCTGAAAGGTTGTACGTGAGCAAAACGAATACTCCCCAAGTTTGTTTGTGCTCATTGGGAAGGTTCATACACTGGTAGAAGTAATAGGGAATATGCATGAAAATTTTTTTTCACTTGAATTGAAGCTTGTTTACTTGACAAATATCAAGGTAAAATTACTTTTAAATAACTTTAGAAATAAGCGAGATATGAATGATTGAAATTCCCGATTAGACAAAGAGGGTGACAGCCCTCTTGATATGTTAGACGTCATATTACACTTTCACCATTTAAAATACACGTAAAACTCCGTTTTTAGTATTTTTGCAAGAAAGAGACAGATAATAATCTTTAAAAGCTTATAGCTTCTTTGATATTTATCGGATTTTAATTTCGTTTTTAAATATTATTACAGTATTAACAGTATTTTGATATTCTGAAAATAAATGTGAAAAAAAATTTTCATCCATATTCCCTATTGCAGTAAGAAAAAAACTTTTAAACCAAGGATTTCTGACTCACATATATAGAGAAGATGATATATACTTGTTATAAGAAAATGAGGAGTTTTGTTTTGAGAAAATTATCTTAACTAAAGATAAACTGACTCTTGACTCAAGAATCTCGAAATTCTTAAACTGAAATGATGATTTCTTTGGACTCAGATGCTAAAATTTTGGACCAAAATAAACATTTGTTTAATTCAAACAAATGAAACTTTTTAAAGAAGTAAAGATATACTTCAGTTAAATATATTTCAGTTAAATATATATACTTCAGTTAAAGAAGCTGCATAAACTTTCTCTTCTTGCATTTTTTATTTATTTTTTAATAAGAAAAATTCTTTTTTTTTACAAGAATTTTATTTTCTTGACTAAAGAATCATAAGAGTATTTGGCCAAGAAAGACTCTCTTAGGCCAAGACTAACGAACTCTACTTTAATCAATTTTAAACACCGTTCAAGAATTTTAGTTTCTTCGCTCAATGAAACACATGTTTTTTGACGGGCAGCATTTTATATAGCTCATAACAAAGCTTATTTCAAAATAGTGGATGGTCTCACTGACATGTCATGATAGCCTCGGTATTTTCGATTTTCCCTATTTTATGGACTTCTAGTCTAATACTTTGTATGCCAAAGTTGTTTATTTTTAATAAAGATTAATTTTTGTTCCAACTCTAACGGTTTCAAAGGTATATATTTACTCTCGTGGCAGGGGTTTCCACGGTCCAATTTTTCCCGTTAACGGACTTTACCATACTTTTCAGGTCTGAAACACACATAAAATTTCAGTACTTTATCTTTTCGCTTTTGAGTTATGGTATTCACAGACGGGTATGCAGAAATGAGCTAATTAGGTCATTATATGAACACCTATGCCAAAAACTAGTTTCTGCGATCAATATTTTCAACCGTTACAAACGTGAATTTAACTTACCGGGTGTTACCGGGTATAAAAATTAATATACCATCTCGGTGACATGGATTTGGATTTGATTTTTATGTTTCGTATTTAGATTGGGTATATTTCAATGGACTAAACAGTAGCGAACACCGTTTTGATTTCACATGTTTTTAAAAATAAGTGTTTTCTCTTGAAAATAATATTTGTATAAGATTATCAAGTGTTAGTTCGCACGTCAGCTGTTGTATAAGAAATTTTAAAATGTACATAAATAAAAATGAAAAGTATATAAAATATTCTTATGTCAATGATAAATAAATACTTAAATACATGATATAAAAAAGTCATTGGAAAATTATGATTATAGATTTACATAAATCAATTGATTCTAATATTGAAGTACTTATACCTACGTATGCATTTTAAAATCCGCTTCTTAGACATGTTTCAACATGTCTAAGAAGTATTGGTGATGCCTCTTTTTATTCCACATTCGAACAACAGTATATAGCACACTGGACCAGAAATTCTGAGATCCAGGGTTCGATACCTGGTGAGGCCTCCAAAAATAACAATAATTGTACATATATATTTAAAAATTTTTGCTTAGGTGAACTAAAATTGACACAAGAATATGCAATTATTTTTTTACTTTTTAGTGCATTTTTTGTTATAGAATATTTGATTTTTGAAGTCGGGTTTCCATTTTGTCAAAATAGGTTTTATAGAAACACGAATGATCGTTATTATTTTGGTAAATAGCTACACAGCCAGCTCTTACATTATAACATTTTAATTTGACTAAACAATTGAAAATAGTTACAGGAATGTCTTCATCATTATTACTTCATGTGTCTGATAAAAAAAACATGGATTAGAAACACAAAATTAGAATTATGAGCCACATTATCAATGATATTATTTTTATGGGCTCGTAAACTTTGTATATTAAATGTATATCTTGATAAACCTGGACTGGTCTTGATAAATTTCCCTAAGTCTGATTCTAATGTAAATAATGGATTTAATGTCAGTCTTTCAAACTCTAATTTTAACGATAGAAGTGATGCTGGTTCTGTCCTTCCATGTTAAAATGTAGAATCATTGGTTTTGGATACAATTTTTATTGTAGTTCAGTTTTCACTACTAACTCATTTTATTAAAGTTTTGTGTCTTAATAGTAGTTTTGACATTATTTAATATTATTTTAATAAATTATTTAAAAAGAAGTATAACTTCTTACGTGCGTACATAAGTACATGTCCACTTTTTGTTAAAACAATTTTAGTCTGTTTATTGAGACAGAAAATTTGATTTATAAAGTGGGCACTTGAAAAGTCTTTTTTTCCTCTCAATGGACAGAACTATGAATATTCCTGGTTGTTAAAGTGACCGTCATGGGCTCTCAATTGCATGAAAATTCTCAGACTGATGAAGATAAAAAATCCGGATTCAAATTGCACAAAATTTTTCTAATATTGATTTAAATTAATTAAATTAAATACTGATATGAAAAAATTAACTCGTCAACCAGGAATCGAACCTCGGGCCTCTGGATATCTAGTCCAGTATGTTTCCTCTACACCAAAGTTGGCTGTCGCATCACAATCGTCTTTGGTGTAGAGGAAACATACTGGACTAGATATCCAGAGGCCCGAGGTTCGATTCCTGGTTGACGAGTTAATTTTTTCATATCAGTATTTAATTTAATTAATAAATTCAATGACAATGAAATGTGTCGGAGTATACGCTATAGTCTTCTACAGTTTGTCATACGTAACCGAAAGGAATTTGGACAAACATTGTATGTTGACACGAAAGTATACACAAATAAACAAATATTAAATAAAATTGATTTAAATGTTCATTCTCGTTCAATAAAATTGAACAGACCTAAAATGTTAATTTTCTTACATTTCATAAAACTCCTCACTTTTGTAACTCTTTGTGTAATGATTTATTTATAAACAAAGATAAGTAGTTTATATTTTAAGTGTGAAAAAAGAAATGGAAGTATAGTAAAAAACATTTACTACAAGAATAATCAAAATTGTGATAGACAGATTTGGTTCAGATCTGTTCTATTTTATTGAACGGGAGTATACAGTGTCTACCAGGGTCTGGGTTGGCGGGTTTTTGGACCTCGTTTAATTTTTCTCGGGCGCCAATTTGTAAGGTTGTAATAGTTATATAAAATAATTATTATTTAAATAAATAATAAATATGTATGAAAGATATAATTGATCTTTATTGATTTGATTTATGAAATGTTATTGATTTTAATATGTAAATTACCAAGGTTGTTAACATTCAAAGCAACCGTGATAATAGAGACAAGTTATAGTTGTTATGCAACAGATAAAAATGATGAACAAAATTATAATAATAATTTAATGAAGAAGCGATACCGCTACAAGCTCGTATATGTAACACAATGGTTGTATACGTGCTGTTTTAACTCTTAAGATTGAGTTTGCGAAGGTTGTGCCTACATATGGTATTGGTTTGCAGAGTTTTTGGCCTTAAATGTATTTGTTTTGCAATGCTCTTGCAGACGCTGTACTTTTAAATATTGTTGGTGACTTTTAGATGAGTCTAAAGTCAACTCGATTCTACGGGATACTTGTTGATATTTTGAAGGTTTTATTAAATAAATTTTTTTTTTCTATAATGTAAATACATAATTTTAACTTAATGACAATTCAAAGTAAAAAATTTTATAAAAACGTTTATATCCTAAGGCATATTTGTTATATAAATTAATTTTAAAAATCCATGAATAATTGATAGATATTTCCGTACGCCCGCGACGGTGGGCGCCGTCTACACTCGCAATATTGTGTTTACTTTATATTTTAAGAATGAAAATTGGTGGAGGCAAATTTATTTTCGATTAAACTTTTACCCTTGTTTTAAAAATAAAACGGTTTGCTATTTTTCCTTTGTACTTTTTTTATCTTTTGTTCGTAATTGTTAGAAATAGAAAGTAATTTTGATAGAGGTTATAAGAAGTAATTTTTATAGAGGTTATTATTTATTATTATTTTACTATCAGGAATCGAATTTCTACTTCCAATGGGTTTACCTTTGAGTTAGTCCTTTGAGTAGTTTAAGCTGCTATTTTTTATATTTCCAAAAAACTAAAATACACGCGTTTTGAAGATAATGCACTAAAAAGCACAAAAAAAGTTTGTCGATTTTTCCATCCCCTACATCAGAGGTCGAAAGTGTAGATTTAAACTCTTGGTGGATTTAATTCTCTTATTACATACTTGAGTTTCATAATGCTTTATCACATTTGTTATTTCCTACCTTAGATTAGTTACATAACTTGTTACGTCTGTTAAAATCTTGTGTCTCCTAGGGGAGGATTAAAGGAATTATTTAATGTGGGATATTGGTCGCATCCGAAGGAGTTATTAAATCCTTTTCCAAATACAGAATCTAACGTCTGTTTAAGGCTTCATATTCACAGATAATGTGTTCTGCGGTCTACCTGTGTTCGGGGCAATATCTGAAGCGGTCATCCTCTGCAAGACCTATTCTCTTGAGATGATATCTTAAGCTGCAAAGGCCTGTTAAGAACCTTGGCCTCTGTTTGCTAAAGGAAAGACCTTCTTCTTTTTCTTTGGTTCGAGTATTTTAAAAACATTCGGTTGTCGATGTCCTGGAATACGTTTCCAACACGAATCACTTTGTTTAGTTTCCCATGACGTGGTCACTTTGAAGTAACATTCGATTACTACTCCGGAAGATTCAGGTTCGAAGTAATCAGATCGGTATTCTTCTTTGGCAAATGGATCTGCAACCTCATTACCTTCCACCTTTGTCGAACTAAATAAGATATTCATTTTGTTGACAGCTGTTTCAGTTGATCAAACAATTTTTTATTATGAACTATTTGACAACACGTTCTGAAACGTTTCATGAAACTGAACATACCGTAAGATATCTTATTAAGTCTTACAAAGTTAGAAACATTTGATAAAATGAAAATGAAAAAAAAAATGAAGGCGTCTCGATACCACTATCAAAATGATAATTAATAATTCGTTACGCAGGAGCTGCGTCAACTTAGCGAATTTCCTTAGAATACATAAATCACTCTCTAGTGGTCATAATTTTAGTATGATCAAAATGAAATATAATATCTGATATGACTTGCAAAAATTAAATTTATTAATAGCAAAAAAAAACGGTATAACAATTATAGTTTATAGTTACTATAGAAACGACAATCAAAATTTTTTACAATAAAATATATTTTATGTATTCATGTCAAACACAAAATATTAAATATCTCTCTTAATATTAGAATAATCGAAAAATGTATAAGGAATAAAGTTGTAGAAAATCAAGTTTGTTACAATTCATTACCTGATCATTTTTCTCAGTCTCAAATGTGAACAGAGATATTTAGAATTTTAACTTTCAATCTTTAATTGTAAATATTTCTGTAAATATTAGTGTAACAGAAAAATGATAAGAAACAAAATTACAGTAAAACAGTAAAGTACCTGCAACTTAACTCCTGATAAATTTTTCGGTTTTTCAAATATTAAAGGAGATAGTCTAAGGGGCCCGGGTGGCATTATGACTAAGGGCCCGCCATTCACTTAGAATCAAGGTAGATGATACAATTAGGTCAATCAACAACTGCTATCGGCCTTATCCTTGATAAGATCAGCAGTTCTTGTCCCGTCGCAAAGAACGAAGTCTCTCTGAATGCGCTTCACCGCGGAAAAGCGTATCTTCCAAGTTAATTACGTAAACAAGATTGTGAGGATTACATAATAAGCGTATACGTCGGTTATATTGGCACAAAAGTTCACATGCACATGGTATGCAGACATACGAATCTCTTCGAGACAAATAAAAGTGTTCTTTGTTGTTTGATCTAAATTATCTTCGCAGATCTATTTCTGTTCTTCTCTGGTATAAACGATTTTGCATATGGGTAGTAAGCCGGGGGCCCCACGCAGGTTAGGGCCCGAGTAATCGCCACCCTGACTTTATGGTCAGCCCGACACTGTGCAGAAATGAGTTAATTAGGTGTTCCCCCCCCCCTCTAAACCCCCTTTCCAACCGCCCGATTTTACCCATTAAAGAACTTGACCTTTAGAATACCAAAAACTACTCAAATACCAAATTTCATTCCAGTGGGAATAAAACTGTGACCGCTAGAGAGTCCGAGAGTCCACAGAAATTTTTAAAAAAGTACATATGTTGTATATATATACATATATATATATATATATATATATATATATATATATATATATATATGTATGTATATATATATATAAATTTTAGCGATAGTGATTTTTAACGTCTAATAGGTAGGATCGAAGGACATTTGAAGAAATTTTTACGAAATTCCAACATTGGTGCAAAAACAATAGCTGCATTTTAAGTTCCTATAAAAATTCCATATTACTTTCTAGTGTATTTTATATTACGAGAGTGACAATTTTGTGAAACTGAGCATTAATTTATTGAACTATTTTTCTTTGTTACCTACAAATTCCAAAAATCCATATTTAATAAATTCCATCTAGTCAATAAATCAGACTTATTCAATTTTACACGGCCTAGTCTCTTTACGATTTATATTACACCTGTAAATTGGAAAAATATTTCTTGTATTGGGAGGGACCGACCGACTACATTATACAATAAAAATGACTATGTAAATAACACAAAAACATTTAATATTTACAATAAATACTATAAATATTTTTGCGAAAGTGAAAGCAAGTCCAATTATTATTATTCTGCTGAAATGTTGTTTATTCTTTGTTGGCTGTTGTTTGTAAAGGTCGCGAGATCTATGCAATTTTGTCAGCAGTTAACTGTTGCTGGTGGTAAAACTTTTTTTTTTTAATTTAACAAAAAATGTTGTTTAAGTAATTTTTGGCGTTTATCGAATTATTTAGGTTTTTGTTTCAAATTGTTGGTGAACTTGTTTTTGTATTGATACGCGATAAATATCTCTTTAGCCCTCCGGATATCTATACTTGAAATTGTACAATCATTAATATTCCATCAAGACAATTACACAAAGGTTTATTACTTATGTTGGAGGCTCTCAAAAATTATATAATCACGCTATTTAAATATTTATAATCTAATTTGTTTACAAGTCTTGAAATATCCAAAATATTAACTTTCCAATAGCTTCTAGATCCTTTAGTCCATTTCGAATTACATTTAAAACATTGAAAAGCGTGAATTTAGTATCATTTTGTGATTTTATCATTTTAGGGGCAAAACAAACATATAAAACCCTTAACACTATTCTTAACCAGCCAAGTAGTCGCGCTTGTAAAGGCGTTGTGTGTACTTGGAATTGGGAGGTTATGGGTTCGAATCCCGACATCGGCAGTTTGTCAATTATTAAAAAAAATAGGGGGCGATTAATTGACTAAATATCGGCGTGTGGGCAAGAACAAAGTAACCGGCTATGCTTATGAAGGTTTTCTGCAGTTTCCTTCACGAACTCCAGATGATTATCGGCATAGTTCCTATCAAAGTCGGCTGCAGCCGCGCATCTTACAAATTCCTAGTCTACACACAAAATTCTTTGCCCTCCACTCACATTCTCACATCCTTAGGCATCACAATGGACCTTATGGTCGAAGTGTGTCCCGTCCAGTACAGCCGTTACAATCTATCTATCTAACACTATTCTTCCTTACTAAAAGATATATTCGCCAATCTTTCGAAAGAACATCTCCTAGAAACAAATGAGAATATGGTCTAGAAACATGATTGTCATCATTTCGAAGATATTGAGATCAAAGCGCTGTCAATAGCAGTCCTTAAAAGTAGTTTATATTTACCGGATGTACCAACAAAAAAAAATCTTCTATAACTTATATTTTTTATTTCTAGGTATTCTGGGTCCAACAACAACATGAAAAGAAACGACGAAAACGTGATATTGATTCTCCATTCCCATCAGTGGATTCTTTTTTTAGTGAAGTATCCCCATCGATTAATGTAGAACCAACACATGGCCATGGTCAACCACAAACACGATCAGTTAGCCCAAGAGCATTTCCTGATCCTTTATTTAAGGAGCAATGGTATCTAGTAAGTAAATTGCATTACAGATATTCAAAGTGTATTTCGAATACACAATTTGTGGTATTCAGGCAAAATAGTCGAAAATTTCTAGCCAAAACAGTATTGAACACAAAATTATAATACTTCTTAATATGGAAATACTTTAGAGGATGTGATACTGTAGATCAGAAAGCCCCCTTTCCCCCATTAGCTTTTAATCCAAACAATCAATAGTGAAATAGCTAATTTAGCCCACATTTAAATAGTTGTAAAAATATTGCAAGGATTATGAAACTAACATCCGTAACGGCAAAGGAAATAGATAATCAACCGAGCAACGTTGACAATTCGGATAATACAAAACTTGGAATTGATAATTTTCTTCTGTTTTTGTAGAATGGGGGTGCGAAAGATGGTTTAGATATGAATGTTGGTCCAGCATGGCAAAAAGGATATACTGGCAAAGGTATAGTGGTTTCCATATTAGATGATGGAATTCAAACAAATCATCCAGATTTAGCATTAAATTATGATCCAGAAGCTAGTACGGATATTAATGGCAATGATGACGATCCTATGCCCCAAGATAATGGTGACAATAAGCATGGTACAAGATGTGCCGGAGAAGTGGCTGCAATCGCTTTTAATCAATTTTGTGGTATTGGAATTGCATACAATGCAAGTATAGGAGGTAAGAATTTTTTGGAATTTTCGTTCTATTACTCAAACCTAAAAATCCACACTCTTTAGCAGACAGATAATCACTAGAAAAACTGTGCTCAACGGTTCTCAATTGTTCAAAACCGAATAAATTATCTTTTCAATTTATTTTAGGTGTTCGGATGTTAGATGGGATTGTAAACGATGCTGTCGAAGCGCGTGCGCTAAGTTTAAATCCTGAACATATAGATATATACAGTGCATCATGGGGACCAGAAGATGATGGTAAAACTGTTGATGGTCCAGGACCGTTAGCACGCCGTGCATTTATCTATGGTGTTACAAGTGGTCGTAAAGGAAAAGGTTCCATTTTCGTGTGGGCATCGGGTAACGGTGGTCGACATACGGATTCATGTAATTGTGATGGATACACAAATAGTATTTTTACATTATCCATTTCCAGTGCAACACAGGGCGGGTGAGTTTCTCTGTTTTTATGTGACGTCCATTTTAATAACTTCAATGGATATCACAAAATTTTGTTGTTTGACATACCACATAGGTTACTTATATTTACCTGCTAATGTTCATTTCGTAATTTTTCTAGATATAAACCGTGGTACTTAGAGGAATGTTCTTCAACCCTAGCATCAACATATAGTTCTGGTACACCGGGACATGATAAAAGTGTTGCCACCGTGGATATGGATGCTCGTTTACGTCCTGATCATATATGTACAGTTGAACATACTGGAACATCCGCGTCAGCACCTTTAGCTGCTGGAATATGCGCACTAGCTTTAGAAGCAAATGCAGCATTAACATGGCGTGATATGCAATATCTAGTTGTACTAACTTCTCGTGCGGGTCCACTTGAAAAAGAAACCGGCTGGATTACAAATGGTGTTAAACGTCGCGTAAGTCATAAATTTGGATACGGCTTAATGGATGCTGGGGCAATGGTGACATTAGCCGAACGTTGGACAAATGTGCCTCCTCAACATATATGTAAATCGCAAGAAATTACAGAAGAAACACAAATTGATTCAACATTTGGGCATGCGCTACAATTACATATGGATGTCAATGGGTGTTCTGGAACTTTGAATGAAGTTCAGTATTTAGAACATGTTCAATGTAAAATTACCCTTCGATTTTTCCCACGAGGAAATTTACGAATCTTGTTAACTTCTCCAATGGGTACAACTTCCACGTTATTATTTGAACGGCCACGGGATGTTACTAGTTCAAATTTTGATGATTGGCCATTTTTAAGTGTACACTTTTGGGGTGAAAAAGCTGAAGGTCGATGGACCTTACAAATATTAAATGCTGGTAATCGACATGTCAATCAACCGGGTGTCTTAAAGAAATGGCAATTAATATTTTATGGCACGTCCACAAATCCAATTCGGCTACGACAGAATAGTGTAAATACAGGTGGAGTTCAATCGTTATGGAAATCACCTTTAAATTCTTTTACATTCCCAACAACGGGTCCAACACAACCATCTACATCGATTGGAGATTTTTTTAGTACAGATATTATAAAAAATTTCCAAAATTTCCCAAATATTTATAGTTATGCAGGTTCGGAACCCGAACAAGCAATTAGTTCGTTAGATGATCGAAAAATTTCACGTGAAAATATGGACGACGATAAATCAACGAAGGCAATATTTAAAGAGAATTGTGATAGTGAATGTGATGAAAAATTGGGATGTTATGGTACTGGTCCAGGAAATTGTGTGGCTTGTAAAAATAATAAATTGGATAAGTAAGTTTAATTCCTAGAATAATTTAATTTATATTGATAGGATTACAGTTTCTTAACCAAATTAGATTATCCCAATTCTTTTCCACTTAATATAGAAATTAATAATAGTTTATTTTATAGGATTTGTATACCCAGTTGTCCACCACGAAGTTATGCCGATGAAACCGGTTTATGCAAACAATGTCACGAATCATGTGCGACATGTATTGGACCAGGACAAGATAACTGCGTACGTTGTGCAATGGATCATTTTCGTATTACTGATTTAGATATTTGTATGCAACAATGTCCTGAAGGATATTTTGAAAGTGAGTATAGACAATACGATACCCTTTAATCTTTCACTAAATTGACAAATTAACTTTGTGATTTTTGGATCCAATTTGCTATATATACGGAATTTGATTCGAAGAAGGGAGAACAAAAATTATTTTATGCGATTCTTTTATGCGAGATTGGAGTTTGTGAGATATACCCTCTGTATACAATTTTGATGTAACTATTTATTTCTTGAAAATAATTGAATTGATTAAGTTCTCGTTTTTCTTCAGAGTGATTTTTTATTTGAGACTACTATTAAAAATCGCTACGAGACAGGGAGTAATCAGATAATTTCATAACACCATTTCGATCGCCACTCTGCTCTTAAAGGATTTAAATTAGTAGGATCCGACAAGAAGTAGATGTGTAATATTTTCTATTATTAATTATCAGACTTGTAAAAACAGAGACATCCTTTTCGTTTACGATAGTCGAGTAATAAATTATGTTTGAAAAATTTTTACTACAGATTTAACCGAACGCAGTTGTATACCATGTGGTCCAAATTGTGGTAGCTGCGACAGAAGCCCTAATCATTGCACGACTTGCGATCATCACCTACTCTTACACGATAACCAATGTATGGCAGCATGTCCTCCAAAGATGCATGAAACAGACGACTACCAATGTGCTTCATGTGATGACACATGTGCCACATGTCGTGGACCAAATGCTACACACTGTATCACTTGTGTAGATGGGCGATATGAACTAAATGGAAAATGTTTAGATACATGCCCGCCATCATATTATGCCGATGACAAACGTAAAGAGTGTGTGAAATGTTCGAACAAAGCATGTCTTAAATGTGATAATATGCATAAATGTTCAGTGTGCGCCGAGAATTGGTATTTAGATGAAAAAGGACGTTGTAAACCAGTTGGAAGTGAACAATGTACTTTGAGTAAGTTTCTTGCACTATCACATCCGTCTGGAAGTGAAAATTAATGGTGTGTGTAATTTTTTTAGATCAGTATTACAATGGAGATGATTGCCAAGATTGTCATAAAGATTGTGAAACATGTAATTCTGGCGAACGAAATTCTTGTTTGACCTGTCGAGCTCCACAATTTTTCCAAGTAGGGCGTTGTGTTAAGACATGTAGTGAAGGTTTCTATTTAGAAAATGGTCGATGTATACCTTGTCTACATACTTGTATTGATTGTGTTTCACGAACAAATTGTACAAAATGTTCACCAGGACTTCATGTAAGTATTTATATTTACATATCACTAGAAAAAAATGAACTAGTTGACACTTGCTCTACCCAATGTCCTTAACAGGTTTAAAATGAATTTATAATGGCTATAGTAGTTTAAATTCCCTGTTCATAGACGACGTTCTTCACTCTTTTTATTGAATTCATCTATTTCCCCCGTGATTCAGTATCCAATGTTTTAGTAACTAAAACGATATTCAAGCTTCGGAGAGTATTATTTGCCAAGTAATGGTGCCCGTTGCTACTTTCTTCAAATCCAGTCATTATATATTACTTGACTGGAAATTGAGTCGGTATCCAAAATTCCTCGTCAAAGATTTGGTAGACAAACTCTTAGCAACTATTAAAGCCTAGAAAATAAAAACGACGGTTCAACAAAGGGGAAGCAGACGTCTCTTAACTATCTGGTGTCTTACTAATTGATTCTATTTTTAGCTTCAAACTGGACAATGTCAAGTACGCTGCGCGTCTGGTTATTATAGCGATCGTGGTATTTGTATGCCGTGCCATTTAAGTTGTGCTACATGCAGTGGACCTAGAGCAGATCAATGTGTTACATGTCCACCTACTTGGCATTTAGCAGCTGGTTACTGTCGTGCAACATGCCCGAATGGTTTTTATCAAAATGAATATGGGTGCCATAAATGTCATGAGTTTTGTAAAAATTGTATAGGTAAGTTTTTAGGCACTCTTCTTGAGCTATTGAATTTAAGTTGAAAATATATTTTTGACTTATACTTTAAATTTCTTTTCTTTTCTTCAAGAAGGTTGTAAGAGTCATCAAGGTGATAAACGACGAAGTAGTGAGGATGCTATGCAAACTTCCAGTGGTAGATTTATTGATCATATACAGTTTATGAAACAATTCAATATGATAACATCGATCGCAGTGATAGCTGGTGTTTGTATTATTGCTTTGTTCGCGTTTATATTCATAATACTTCAAGTAAGTCATAATCCGAAATGTCTGTACTATACACTAGATGGCTAACGTAAAAAGGCTAAACTATTCAAAAACAGAAACATCACACACTTCAATATTATTCCGAATTCATTGCTTTGTGATAACCTATAAAAAAATTGGCATTGCAATTGTTTTCGGTATTCCAAAGGGTGTTGGAAAAGGTTTTTAAAAAATTTGAAAGTCAGTCACGAGGAGGGCGAGTATTCCCACCTAACCAAATGCATGGAATTTAGGTTTTTCTTATTTATCACAAGAACTATTTAAGAAAAACTTTGAAAAGATTACCTCTTTTTGCCAACAAAAGTACTTCTATTCGATACTTTTCCGTATTTATTTATTTATTTTTTGAGAAGAAAGTGGAATAATTTAACCCTCCTTAAAAAAGTCAATTGATACGTGATCATTATTTCTAGCCCTTTCTGCTTAATCTCAACGCTCAATGTTAAAATTGAAATTCGAGTGTACACATTCCGAACTTCTTCATAACTACTCAAAACATTAAATTCTAATCTACTATCAACCGTCATTAGTTTTCTAACGTCTAATATAGTCATTTGTTTTAATAATTTGTTATAATCTAAAAATTAAATTTTGATTTCTTTTAAACAGCACAACAGTCGACATGAAACTTGGAAAATCGGTGATTACAGTCATGTATCAATAAAAAAACCAAAAGTAACATGCCATTATAATGTGGTGGCAGTTGATGATTTTAGCAGTGGCAGTGATTGTGAAGAGTTACTTAATACCAGTAAACCAAACACAAAAACATAAACAACAAAAACACTTAATAACGAGATACATAAAAGACTTATTTTTTAATTCAATTCATCTCTCTCTCTCTCTTTCTCTCTACCCCCTCCCCCTCCCAGCGTGTTGTGTTAATAATTTAGAAAAAAATATTAATTTTGAAGTGCTGGTTTTTTTTTTAAATTAATGGATGTACAATTAATATCGTTTTCCTAAATCAGTCCATCATAATTATTGTTTCGACCAAAGAGAATGAGATTCAGAAGAAATTATTTTATGGTGATGTGTGACTCAAATGTTAGCATTCAATGTTGGAAACATTCCTCTATATCCTAGAGTTCCTATTTCAGTGAAAGGTGGATCTATGATAGAGAAAGTAGTGTATAACACATTTTCTCAGTCCTAATTAGAGTCTTGTTCAGCCAATATAGTGTACATATACTAAATAATAAAAGGAAAATATGAATTTGGCTGAACAGTATGCCAAAAATACTTTATTATATCCTATCCTCTTTGGTCCCAACATTCATAAGTTTTCTTTACTTAATAATTTTTCATGGAAATATTACTTTGATATGATATATATAATTATGCGTATTTTTGTATTTGTTTATGCTCTAAAAAGACTCTAATGTTGAATCAGACTGATATCTGCTAGAATTATCACAATTTTATTTTTGAACAAACACATGAAATAGAGTTTTTTTTCATAGTCTATATTTAATTTTTTTATAATCCTTAAAATACTCTTTTATCAGTTGACATGTGTCAGATGCCATTTTATGTTTTTCTACGTCACATGGTGGAATAGAGACGGTATTATATATTTTTTAATATAATCTATCCTATGTTATTTGTATCAGCAGTGTTTTTTAGTTTTCTTTTTTTGTTATGTAATGTTTTATATACCTATCTTTATTTGTCCTTGTGACGTAAAATTGGCTTCTTTAAGTTATGAACGACATCGATCCATAAAGACGCCATCTTGGTGTGTGGCTATATCCGAAGAATGTACAATCAACTATAATAAATCGTAGGTAAGGTGGCGGCCAGAATTTGTATTGATCATAAAAGAGGTTAATTTAAATTCAAGAATGAGCATTTTATTCCTACAAAGTTATAAGCCAGTAAGATGCGGTCACATTTTCTGTAATCGAAACTCAAATAGCATTCAAATGTGACCACACCTTACTGGTTCATGGATCTGTGGAAATAAAATGCTCATTCTTGAATTTATATGAACTTCTTTTATGATCAATAAAAATTCTTTCCATCATCATACATACGATTTATTATTGTTGATTGTACGTGTGAACCTTCCATGCTCAATTTTTTCCTGTTTCAAATTATTTTGGAATTAAATTGGGATTTATCCAGGAACTTTATTTTCTGAATTCGTGTTTTATATTGTTTGTTTTCTAAATAATAATATTTTTTAGTTTATTAGAGACTCAAGTTTAATGTCTTTGTTTTCTTCGTGAATCACAGAAAATTCAGAATGGAAGATTACATTGAAATCTTAGAACTTATACACATGGAAGAAGAATGTCTTATCTTTCTCTAGACAAAATCATAGAGATATTATGATGTTTTTTTCAAAGTCATCAAATGACACAGCTATCATTCTATCCTACAGATTTAACTGGATATTTCGAAATAACTATTCTTTTTCCATGTGTATCAGCTCTTGTATTGTAAATTTATTATATTAGAGATTTTTACTACAATTTGAATATTTTAAGTCAAGATTCGTTCGTTGCCTTTGTTTCGATTATAATTAAATTAAAAATAGAAAATAATTTTTTTTTAAAAGTGACACTAAAAAACGTTTTTTTTTTTTAAATTAATGGTAATATTGACAAGAAAATATACTCTGAATTTATTATTATTAAGAAATATTGTTCCACAAATTATTATTTCAATGATAATACTTTTATTTTTTTGGTACTTGACAATATAATTACAAAACAAAAAAATACGATTTTAGAATGGTTTCATTCCTATATATGCGATAGTTGTATTTATTATGTTATATTAATGCTAATTTGGGTTTCATAACGACAAAATAGAAGTAATTTATTAATAAATATGTATATTTTTTAAAAAATTGGTTTTTTATTTTTTTTCATTTATAGTTCAATTGGCAACATTTTGTGTTTATGTATTGGGAAATCTGTCTCGGGTCGTGTCTACGTCTGGTGACAGAAAAAGTAACTAATCTCAGTTACCTTTTTAAATTATCTGTTGTCTTTTTTATGGAGTAATCACGTTTTTTTACATTTGAGTACAATTTGACTACTAACGCTAAAAAATTTATTTTTCAATAGGTTGTCAAATTAAAAATGGTGACATAAATTATTGTTTTCATTTTAAAACGAAAGTTTATATGAACAATATAATTACCAATTTTCCATTTTTTAAGGGAAATATAGACAGTTGTTCGTTTATATAATAAAAAATTTTATTATTTTATTGCCAACGTTCCGTCAGTCGTTGCTGACTTCATCAGGGCTCTAAAATAATGAGAACAGAATTACGTATTAAATAAACACTAGTATACAATAAATAAATTAAATATAGATAATATGCGAAAATACAAAGCATATTTACCAAATTTTTACGCTTTACACATTTGTAAATGTCAAATTAAAATAAGTAATTCTCACTACTCTCTTATTTAATTTGACATTTACAAATGTGTAAAGCGTAGAAATTTGGTAAATATGCTTTGTATTTTCGCATATTATATTTAATTTATTTATTGTATACTAGTGTTTATTTAATATGTAATTCTGTTCTCGTTATTGTAGATCCCGATGAAGTCAGCAACGACTAACGAAATGTTGGCAATAGAATAATTAAAAAAATTTTACATAAACGAATAATTGTCCATATTTCCCTTAAAAAATAAAAATTTATTGATTCTAAGATGGACCGAAACAACAATAATATACCTGACAAAAAAGAGCTTGTTTAGGATAGTTAACATTTTATTCGGTAGGTATTATATCTAGGTCAAAGATTTCCCAATACAAAATTCAGGTAATATTTTTACTATTATTTTATAATTTTTTTTTAATATTGCATTTGTGAGTATATATATAAAAGACAAACCCATACGCCTTTGGTGATAAATAATTGAACTACATATTATGGGTAATTTAATTTTGACAATAATAAGAATGAACTCAAATCTAAAAAATTAGAAGGAAAACGAAGGCCAAGCAAAGAAACCCACTCCTTTTCTATCCTTCTGTAAATTATTGAAGTATCAGGGTATCCAGAGACTTGCCTATGCGCATTTTGCTTCCAGGGTTGGACAAATTAATTACTAGTTAAAATTTGGACAGGTTCGATGTGCTTGAATATCAGAATAACAAACCAGTATAACCAATCTGATCGGAAATTATATTATACAGAATGTTTAAACCATGATTATTCCCCAACATTATGCCTCGATACTCTGGCATCTGAATGAACCCGAATGAATTTTTGATATTAATTACTCTCTTATTTTGGATATTGTAACAATAAGTGTCCGAATAGGAAAGACTTTTCTGTGTTCTCAAGAAGGATTACTGTCTTGCAATTTTCCAAAATCAAAAGTTTTTTTTAATTTGGCATTAATTTGGTTATTATAGTCTCTAATGATTAAATATCAATTATAGTTTGACATATCATATATATAATGTTACATTGATCAGAAAAGTGCATTAGCTGTTTTTTGACAAAGTAATAGAGCACCTGTAAAATTTTAGAAACCTTTAAAGAGTCATAAGAGAAGTTTTGAGTTATACAAATTATGATTGTAAAAATACCATAGAGATAATATATACATAGAGTAGGCAAGCAAAGCCAAAATTTGTCCTGCAGATAGAAAGATAATCGATAATGTATCGCTATCTCTTTTTAATGACTAATATATAATCATTATACAGACTGTGTTGGAATGCTTTTCCAATAGAGAATCAATGTTAAATATTATTTATTACTGGCAGGCCGTGTGGTTACTGTGCGGAGTCAGTCAGTACACATGTAATGAGAGTCATCTCATATGCGTATGGTAGTTTGTTTGTCAATTAAGAATGTGTACTGACTGACTCCGCAAAGTAACCACACGGCCTGCCAGTAATAAATAATATTTAACATTAATTCTCTATTGGAAAAGCATTCCAGCACAGTCTGTATACTAGTCATTTAGAAAGAGACAAGTATACCTCATCGATGTTCTCTCTCTTTCTATTGACGGGACGTTTCGACTTACGCGAGCGCCTATGACTTGCCTAGTCTATATTTCTATAGTCTTATTTCTATGAAAAATATGCATTTCTATAGTTACATATAAAAAGTAATAGGCTTAGTATTTTTTGTTTGTATTTAGTGTATATTATTGACCGACCTCCATGGATGGTGGAGGTTAGTGATATTATTCGAAGTGGAGCTAGTGTAGATCAAGAAAAGGGTAGGTATCGTTGATTTTTCAATTATTTTCGCCTCTATTTTATAAATAAATAACTTAAATCATATTATGTAGTTCAAATTTTTATCACATTGACAACGATCTCAAAACAAGAAAGTAACTATTGAAAAATATTCTCCATCCTTATCTCTGCTCAAAAATTATATAAATTGATATTTAACAGATCTCTGATATTTTGGTTTTATTACTTATATTATCAGTTAGTTATATTATAATTATTGTATGTAAATATTTTATATATGTTTTGTAATGAACACAAAGAAAACTAAATAATCATAATTTTTCGTCTAATTAATAAACGATTTATGATTGCAATAAAAAAAAATTTCATGCGATTTTGGTATTTCATTTATATTATAATGTTCTTAGTTTATAAAATATGCCCTAGTACTCAAAAATTTTCAGAAAATGAATATAAAATTCAATTTTTAAATTGGAAGGAGTTCATATTTTTATATATTTTAGAAGAATGGAGACAAAGTTGTTGTTTTTTCCTCATATTGTCTATCTATTGTAAACTTGATATGAGTTATTCATAAGTGCATCCAGTATGTATGTTTATGTTATGTGTGTATTGAATTACAAACCCAAACAATTGTCTTTCAATTCTGACGCGTAAATTTTGATAAAATAACAAATACTTTCGATTTTCTTTCGAGTAATAGATTAAAACATTAATATTAGAGGGGGTTTTAAAACCATTGACAACAATAAAAGTTTCTGTTTCTGTATACTTTTTTGGTTTTAATTTGTATTCATCAATAAATATAATGTTGGATTTAAAGATCCTGCGTAGAAGGATATTGTAAATCGTTCATTGTAAATATTCAACCAGGCTCTTTTGATAGACCAACCCAACGTTTTCCATGTTATGGGACTGTTAAATAAGCATTTTTTATACCCGGTATATATAATATATACAAGGATATATTAAGTTTAGTCCAAACTTTGTAACGCTTGGAAATACTGATCGTAGAAATAAATGTTTGGTATAGGTGTTCATAAAATGGCCTAATTCGTCCATTTCAGCATATCCGTCCGTCTTATCTGTCTGTCTGACACGATAAGTAAAAAACGAAAGAAGATAACGAGCTGAAATTTAGTATGTGTGTTCTAGATCTGAAAATCAAGGTCAAGTTCGGTTGAATGCGCAAAATGGCACCATGTTTGGGAAAAATGGCAAAACTGTCCATCTTTGAAACCGTAAGAGATAGAACAAATTTAAAGACAAAAAGTATTCTTTTTTAAAAATAAACAACTTTTGTTTCAAAATTTTTTTCATAAACTCATTATATACCGGGTTTTTAAGAAATTAACTCAATTAGTTGTTATTTTCACTTGTTTTAATCTAAAAATTGACGTTTCAAATCAGAATTTATTTCAAAGCAAACAAATTATTTGTTTTAAAAAGTAGTCGTCTGCGGTTTTAGTACGATTGGATCGAAATTACAAAATCGTCAAACGCAAAAAAAGATTATAAGAGATTTTTCCAATTTCTAGCAATAAAATGCATTATTATTAGTCGTGTCTATAACTAAAAAAATTTACAATATCAGATGTCCAGTGAAAGAAGAACACTTCTGGCTGCTGCAACAAGTGCACGTATATTAGAAACAGCCACAAACATGTGCCCTGTCGCAGTCTGTCACGTTATGGCTCATGGCCAATTGGCTGTAAGTGTAGTCAAGCACCTTCTTTGCATATTTTGGTTGGCGCGGTTATAGATTCTTGGCTGCCTGGTGTGCGCTCTCCAATGGTTTTAATATGTAGGTTTGAATGCCTAGTGCGCAGTAGCTTTTAAGCGTTTTTTATGTTTCAGACAACGTGTTTGCACATAACGAAATACACAATAGCAGAGAATCTCAAAAAAGATCGCAGGAAAACTCACAATATCGATTTTAGACATCGAACACAATATCTACATCACATAATACCATTGTAGTCTGTATTTACAGAGGCAAAAAAGTAAACAACAACATGTTGTAATTGGAGAACGGTATTGTTAAAGGTTTGTAACAAAAGAAAGACATATTTTAATATATATTTTAATGGTCTAGTAAATTCTCTATGTCAATCTAACGATTTGAAATTTAAAATATAATTAATATCTCATACCGTTCAACTCTATCAAGGTTGTTAAAAATTTTAACCTTTATTTTGTAAAACTGGTGTGAATGTCGACACAGCCTCTATACACAGACTCCGTCTCATAGAAATATCCTTTTAGAATAATGAATTTCTAAAAATGGGGAACATGTTTCATATTTTTAATGATAATTGAATGAGCGAGTCGCAAAATAATGAACCAATAAACCACCTATTGAACTATTCAAAAATAACGCAAAATTGTTAAGTTCTTGGACAGTAGTAGTAGTAGTTGACGGGAGGTCGAAGCCTGGCAAGAAGGCCTTTCTTGGCCTTTTTACCGACCTCTAGAGGACAAGGAATTTGTATGTAGAATAGGAATTGGTAAGTTGTGCAAATCCACCCTTTCATAGGAACTATGCCGATATTAATCTGGAGTTTGTGAAAAGAAACTGCAGAAAACCTTCACAAGCATAGTCGGTTATTTCCGTTCTTGTCCATACACCGACAGTTTAGCCAATTAAAGTTTTTCCCCTGCCAGTGCTGGGAATCGAATCAGCAACCTGCCAGTTTCGAGTAAAGCGCCTTTAATTTAAAAAATCCTTTCTTATTGCATCTCTACACTCTGTAAGGACATATCTTCCAAATTTTGTGTATCTGGCTGGCCGATGATGAATCAATCAGTCAGGACATATAATAATATGTCACTCAGGACATGTATATGTATAGATTGAGATACCAACATTCTTCTTTTCGTACAAGTTATATCATGGCGCAGGCGCTGGGTTTTTAAACTCTAGACGAGCAATTTTCAAATTGCTTCTCTGAATAATCAAATTTTTGTCATGTGGAGCGTGAGACTCACGTTGGTATATATCGGTCTCTGGTATCGTAGCTCTCAAACGGATGAATCTTTTCCAATGCAGTTTTTATTGTTTGAAAGCAGATTTAATCGGATTAATTCTTTTAATAAAAAAATTATCTTGCTATTTTTGCTAATTTCGAGATCTGACGACTGCAAAACGTAAAGACCCGGTAAAAACTAAACAGTGATTTTCCATAGCGTAAACGTAAGCTGTATATTACATACTACTACGTTATAGTATGAGTATATAGAGGTAGAAACTTGCAAAATCATCAATTGAATATGAATGTTCATAAAGTACTTGTATTTAAAATATAAAAAAACGGTTGGTGTATAGATTGAAGTAATTAATTAATAAACAATTCGATGTAACTACACACATTTCAATATATGCAAATGTTATAGCATAACGATGGATACTTTTGCGTAGCATCCATCCAATTACAGTCTATTACAATGTGAATTTATTATAAATTGAAACACGACGGGAAAATATTATATGTATCTAACTAATGCAATGTATATATAAAAATAAAGTCATTTATTTCATTTAAATATCTATGTCTACATATACATTTGATATTATTTTATTTCATTTATTAAAATAACGTAAAATGTTCACATCAAAAACAGTTAAATGTAATTTATTTAACTGAAAACATAAAAACAAATATGTTTTATACACATTTATTTGGGTGGTATACATGTTCAATTGATGATACATACATTCGAGATCAAAAAAGGTGAACCTATCTGAATGAAACGTAGAGAATATAATAAATATATTGTGTTCTAAAAGTACGCAATAGTTTACACCTGTAAGATAGATAGATACATCTTGGGGTCTAAAAAGTATCGCACTTCGACCTTTTGGTTCATTGTGCCCCCCTTCTACTTCAGTCCGATGAGATTCGCTTCTCCCATATGTTGGTAATGGCCAGGAGCTAGCTTATCAGGTCTTCCTGAAGGTCCATATATTCGGGGTGAGATGCACCGAATATCCTGTATCTGCTGTAACCTAGAGGTTCGCAGTCAAAGATAATGTGGCTGGATGTTTCTTCCTCCTCGCCACACAATCTACACACAATGGACCCATTATGAAGTCCCATTGTGTGCAGATGCTTCCGCAGGGGATACTCCTGTAAACTACCTTCAAATCCAAATTCCTTCGCCCATACATTTGCTCCTTCGTTATTAATAGAAGAGTAGTGCATTTTAAAGAAGCTTTGAGGAAAAATAAGGGTACATTTAAGTTGTTTTGATAGCAGTGAGCATAATAGGGAAACGCTTTTCAAGACTGATTATTTGCAAAAAAGTTACTTCTTCATTCTTCGCCAATGTGCACAAATTAACTTTTTTTGTTTGTTAAGAAATGACCTTTTCTCATGATTGGATAAATTATGATTCAATTATTCGCATATTAGATTATTCAAAACAAATTCGGTTTCAATTAATCAAATGGTTTACGAGATATCGTTTGAAATTGTAAAAAACCGGTCATAAAATCGTATAAGGCATATCGGTCAAACTAGATTTTGAAGTTTCAATGTTGATAGCCGAATTGGTGTTATTCTTCGATATTTTATTCTTCTGATTCATATGAAATGTGGATCTAAATTTTCTCCACGTCATACCAAAACCTGCCCTATGATCTTTAGTTAGACGATAATACACTGGGGTTCTTTTTATCAGATGCAAGCTCATCAATATTTTTGAATTTCAAAGTTAATGGAATAAAAAATCCAAACAAATTTGTTTCTAAGCTTAAATTTGTCGTTAAAAGTGAAAATAAAGATGTGTGCCTGTTACTACTTTTCTCCAAAAATATCAAATAAATCTCGACGGTTTTTTTACATTAGTAAAGAAACTTAAAGTTTTTTACATTAAGTTATAAACAGTGGTTCTTCGACATGTTAAAAGTTTCAAGGTTGTCCAGAGTCTCTGCAATATAAGTTTTTATACTACAACAATAAAAGGGTCTTAAACTGGATAGATGTTATTCCATTATCGTGAGTAAATTTTTTTCGTCTCTCGAATTTACTAAATGCACTAGTTAGAAATAGTTTCCGGAACCCATGTCAAGGTGATCTCTTTCGTCCTTGCTAGGTTCTTCGGCAATTCCGCAAATTCGAGAATTTGTGGGTTATCTTTTTTCAAAGCAGATCGCTTTTAGTGCTAGCCGAATTGGTATTGTTCTTCTATATTCTATTATTCTTCTCATACACATGAAACGTGAATCTTAGGTTTGGAGGTGTTCCGGAGTTTTCCAATCTTAACTGTATGAGCAGATAAAACTTGCTCAGTGCAACACAAAACAGGCCCAGAACCATTCCACGGACTTGGTGACCACTTCTACCGAGAAGAGATAAAAACGGAGGAAGGCACCAAGAGGCACTCATACACAAAATAATAAAATGTCTGGAAGTCTACCAGATTCATACAGTGGAACTACAATCTCTTGACCCAATCCAGATCGTGTACTACCTGATGGAAACAGGTCTGGACAAGGTCCTCTAAGACCGGACCAATCCTCGTTAAAGGTGCAGTGCACCAAATCCCCCATTATCATTCATTCATTCATTCAAGGATGAAAGAGGAATTTCTCCTTTCCTTATAGTCCTTCGTCTTGGACAGCCGGAGGGTCCTTTTAAGTAAGAGTTAGAGATACATTTTGATTACAAAATCAATACAGATTAGTTCGTTTCTTTTAAATACAACCATACCATCTAAACATGATTTTGGTTGATACAAACATGGTATTAGGTACAAACAACGTTGTTGAACGTTTCTGAACGACATTCGTTAATATGTAAATATATTATATCGTATCGTAGTTTGTGTATAGCATTCATTCATTGGATATACAACATGCAACGTGTATATACATGGTGGAAATATTTTATGCATAACCATTTTCATGTGTATTGTATTATTTGGGTATTATAATATGGTGGTAATACTGTGTATGTGCACGTACATCTCATTGAAATTGTAAGTGGAATGTGCGCCACTTTTCTACCATACGAATTACATATAGGAGGGTTCACATATCTGTATCAGACTAATACAAATGTTTAGTTTTGTATATTATGAGAAATTATAATACTCAAAATATTATGTATGCTATGTATGAATATCTTTGTACAATACAGTTCAATAATATTGATACACGAGTGAATAGTAGTAGCGGAGGGGAGATCAAAGCCTGACAAGTAGGCCTTTTTTTACCGACCCATAAAGGACAATCAATTTGTATGTAGACTAGGAATTGGTAGGTTGTGCGACTGCAACCGACTTTGCTGATATTCATCTGGAGTTTGTGGAATGAAACTGCAGAAATCCTTCGCAAGAATAGTCGGTTACTTTCGTTCTTGTCCATACGCAGACAGTTTAGTCAATTAATTGCCCCATTAACTCTTTTTTAAATTAAATTTAAATGACAAAATGCCGCCGTTGGGAATCGGACCAGCAACCTCCCAGTTCCGAGTAGAGTGCCTAAACCAACTAGACCACTTGGACTGTTTACACGAATGAATAAGTTCGTAGGTTGCAAATTCAGTGCAGCCATCGAATTGGTGTATCGAATTTTCCTGATTTGGTCGTGATTATGGGAAAAGAATGCACAGTAACTTCAGATGGTTGAGCTGATATCGTATGCAAAATTATTAAAAGAAATTTCAAACGTTGTTTTAAAACTTTTAAAAAAGGTTCATTTTTTGTCTGTAAATTTTTCTTTTATTTTTTACGGTTTCAAAGATAGATCGTGCATCCTTTCGCTATAGTTACCCCTATGGCGGGGGGATATACGAACCTATTTCGACCATTGACGAACTTGAAGTAACTTTTTAGCCCTAGAGCAACCCAAACAAAATTTCATTTCGTAATCTCTTTTCGTTTTGACAGGCACACGAGGGGCAATTAGGTCATTTTATGAAAACCTACTAAAAACTTTTTCTATGATCCATATTTGTAACTAATACAAAGTCGGGACTAAACGTATATTAACTTTACGTATATTATATATAGAGGGTATAAATATAATGAAAACTAGAACCACAATTTCAATTATCTATTATAATTTCTGTAGTCACGTGTGTTCTACGTGTATCTTCCACCTTTTTGGCCAAATAAATCTCGAAATCTATGTACATTTATACATGTTCCATACTTAAGATCTCAAGTAGGGATAATACGGAATGTTAATTATTTGTTAATTATTAAAAAAGAAGAAGGGGGTGGTTGATTGACTAAACTGTCGGCGTATGGACAAGAACGAAGTCACCGGCTATGCTTGTGAAGGTTTTCTGCAGTTTCCTTCACGAACTCCAGATGAGTTCCTATCGAAGTCTGCTGCAGTCAAGTCCTAGTCTACACAAAAAATTCCTTGCCTTCCACTCACATCCTCACATCTTTAGGCATCACAATGGACCTTATGGTCGAAGTGTGTCGAATCTGTTTGAAAACCTGAACAGACACTCAGACACAAGGTGTTTACACAGCCGCTGCTTCGACACTAATTATAGTGTCGCAATAAATTTCACAACTAGAGACATTCGTGTGCACACATAGACACTCGGTGTATACACTGAGTGTACGGTGTGGAGTGTCGTAGCCTAAACGAACCTTAAAGGTAATTAAAAAGCAATTATAGTACATTTTTTCCTTATATAATTGTCAATAGCAATAAACATTTTTCAGATAGTTACAGTAAATTTTTCCAGAATCGATACGATTTTCGATAAAATCTTTTGAAGAAAAGTTTTGAGTATTTGTCAAATGAACACATTTTATTCGAAATTGTTTTCGAAAACCAAATGGATTAGATACAAATTGACTGTACAAAAATTTGTACCCCTCTTTTGAATGCGATAGTACTATAATATTATAGAAAAGCACAGTATATATATATATATATATATATATATATATATATATAGAAAACTGAAAAGTCGTTATTAGTAATAACTACAGGAAATATTTTCGTTTTATAAAATCATAATAATAAAATCGATGACGTTTGCTTAATATTTTCTAACAATAGCAGTTATACGAATAGTATATACTAAATAGTACCTATATAATATAGCACATAGCATATTATAGTATAGTAATTGTTTCTCAAAACCACATATTTTATATTCGTATGACATTTATATTTTGTTATTTGTTCTATTGTCATTTCCAGATATTATACACTCGGAAAATTTGAACTATTGGTTTTCTCAAAAATATATATATATTAGACATATTTTACGCCCTTTTGCATATTCACATATAAATTGTTTTTTAGATTCATACCATTCCAAAGCCATTCTTATACCCTATATATAAGTATCAGGGATGTTGCTGATGCGAAATTTTTCACATCCGTGGAATATTTTAAGACTCTCATCCACGAATGCGGATTTAGATGTCAAGTTTTTTTAAAGAGATATTTAATTTAGGTACATGAATAAAAGAAATAGATGGTAATAATTTATAATAATCTTTATATATCAAATTTGTATATAAAAATTTAAAAATTGGTGCATTGTATTTAATAAAGAGCAATGTCGCTGCCTTTAGTTGTACGATTAGTAGTTTCCTTTCGACGAGACGCCCAACTTTACTCTCTCGAAAATTCTCGATGATAGGACTGACGAAGCGCGTAAGAGAATAACTTGTTTGTTTGATTAATAACATAAATTTTATCAGTAACAGTTGTCGGTCCCCCACCCCCAACATGTTGAAATAACAGGGTATACACAGTTATTAGTAACAAGCTGATTGAACACCTTGTCCTACAATTTCAGTGGTTCAATTTTCCAGTCCTACACTCTGAACATGTCAATGTAAAATTTGCATTTATAAATTAGAAAAATGTTTTCTTATTTCAATGACACACAACGTTTATACATAGTGTAGGTCTCATTCCTTCACCCTTAGTTCATAAAAGAATACTAATATCATGAATACACTCAATCGCGCCAAGTAACGATTATTTAAGTAGCGCCAAGTAATAACTATGTATACCTCGTTATTTGAACATGTTGGGGGTGGGAGACCTGCCTGTCACACCATCCAGTTTGTAGAATACAAGATTTTTGAAGTCTTTATTACATTATTTCTCAATTTAACTAACAAATTAACTGTTAACTGATAAAACTTTTGCTATCGTCAAACAAACAAGTTACTCACTATCGTTAGTCACTATCATCGAGAATTTTCGCGAGAGAAAAGTTGAGCGTCTCGTCGAAAAGAAGCTACTGACAAAAATTTAGCCTGTTACAAATCATTTAAAAAAAAACCGTGCTGTACTGTGGACTTGGAGTGGTTTGAATATAAAAAGTACACTACAAATACTTTATACCCTTTTGCATATTTACATAGTTTCACTGTAAAGCAAATACCTAATATTATATAATGTTGAGAGTTTTCTGAACAATTCTATACCATTTAACACATAAATTGTTTATTTTACCCATTCATTTCAGAGCTGGAAATATCCATTCATTTCAGTGTTAGTCAAGATTAATGAATGGTCAAATAAATATTTAACCTATAGCAGAGCAGAGAGAAGGGTGGTTAATTCTATTGTTCTTCATCATAATACTATATATACAATCAGTCACGTGGTGTGATGTCTTTGGTAATAATCGGGAATGTATTGTATTTGACAAGGAATTTTGATATGTACGAAATTTAGGTATGAGTGCAAAAAATACTTTTTGTTTATGTTTGTTTGTGCAACGTTAATAAAGTTACAACAAAAGCTAATTCTGATACATTAAGCTGATTAAGGTCATTTTTGTTTGCTATTTAATGCAGTTAATAATCTCTCTTGTAGTATCATTAGATGGTCACACCAGATCTTCTGACTATTGGAAGCTTTGTGCTTGTTGGAGTAGGCTAGATATCCTTTTCTATCTTACACCATAATAGGGAATATGCATGAAGATTTTTTTTCACTTCAATTGAACCAAATTTACTTGACAAATATCAAGGTAAAATTACTTTTTAAATAACTTTAAATATAAGCGAGATATGAATGATTGAAATTCCAGATTAGACAAAGAGGGTGATAGCCCTCTTGACATGCATTGTGACGTCATAATATAGTATCACGATTTAAAATATACGTGAAACTCCGTTTTGCAAGAAAGAGACAGATAATAATCTTTAAAAGCTTATAGCTTCCTTGATATTTGTCGGATTTTAATTTAGTTTTTAAATAGTATTACAGTATTAACAGTATTTTCATATTCTGAAAATAAATATGACATATTTGGTATCATGCATATACCCTATTGGTATAAATTTACCAAGTATTTAATGAAATCACGTAAAAAATGGCGTCTGGTAACCGGTTTCTATCATTCATGTAAGCAAGGTCTCACAGTTTTGAGACACAAACTATTTGGACAATATCTTAAAATAAAATAGCCTCATCGTTTTCTTCGATTAAAATTACCTTTACACTTGATGTTTATAACAAAAAGCAGGTTTTACATGCTTCTCCGAACGTTTGAGACAAGTAAGTTCGACAGTTGGTGCAGCGAATGTTCCTGCTACACGGTAAATCAAATGTTTGGTTTAAAGCATATGAAAACAATTTGGTACAAACGTTTGTGCCAGTTTCAACAATGGACAAGGATGATAATGATGTTGCTATTGCTGGCGCTGCTGTGGTTGTATTGCCCAGAAACGCGAATCTCTACCCTACCTAAGTCCTTCAACAACTCGTGTTGCCGTTGAGTCGAAACAACGAACATTTTCCTTCAATCATTGGAGTCATCTCTTTGACTCAATGCAAGAATTCCGACATCGATCGCAATATGGCCAAATACGAACGTTCGACACTTGCCATTGGACATTCGTAGGTTTGAACAACGGATACACGATATGACGAACCTACAAACATCCGACGTTGGAAGGTGTTCGTAGCATCGTGTAGAACCGGCTTACGAACAACACTTTATATATAATATCCTTGAAAATCCTGTTCAAAATGATGGATGACAAATGGTTTGTGAGATGTAGGTACTCCATTATCCACAATTTTGATATGCTATTTGGCAAATATTTTAAATACCCATAATTATTGTAGATAGTGAAATGATCTCATTTATCGTAATCGGTTCAGGCGTTTGGGCTCCAAAGTGTAGTAAGAGTTTGTAAAATGTAGGTTTCCCAGATCTCAACATTTTGAGTTCGAATCACTTTCTAACTATCTTGACTACTTTGAAGTTTTATCATATTCTGGACATAAACTTAGATAGATAGATTGTAGAGGCTGCCCTGGATGGGCGACACTTCGACCATAAGGTCCATTGTGATGCCCAAGGATGTGAGGATGTGAGTGGAGTGGAAGGAATTTTTATGTATAGACTAGGAATTGGTAGGATATGCGGCTGCAGTCGACTATGATAGAAACTATGCCGATATTCATCTGGAGTTCGTGAAAGAAACTGCAGAAAACCTTCTCAAGCCGGTTACTTCGTTCTTGTCCAAACGCCGACAGTTTAGTCAATTAACCGTCCCTTTGTTCTTTTTGTTAATAATTGACAAACTGCCGAAGTCGGGATTCGAACCCATAACCTCCCAGTTTCCAGCTAGGCACACTGCGCAGACATAACACCTTAGTCCGCTCGGCCACTAGGACTGGTGGACATAAACTTACTGTAATAAGACACCAAGATCAAATGAATTCGTTCGCGTTATTAAATCTTTTTTTTTTTCAAGTACAATTATATTATTTATACCACACATTGTTCTTGACTGACACTCCATGACCATGTCCAATATTTCCAATGAATTTATAATGTAACCTTGATGTGCAGCATACACAACACTTCAAGAGGTCCTCCACTTTATACACGAAGAGTATTACACCATCATCGTTCGATTCAACCAAAAGACATTGAATTTGCATATGTAATTTATTTTGAAAAAATAAATAAAAAATCTTATATATATTAAAACTTACATCGTCACATATAAGTAAGTATATCTGATATAAAAAAAATGTATTTCATATGTGTATTAAAATATTAGTACTTAATGTGTCTAAGTATAGATTGAATTGAAAATCAATTGAAAAATATTAATTTAAAACACGACTTATCACTATAATCTAACCCAACTGGCTGGCAACCACACAAATAATATTATTATTTCGTGTTCTATCACAAATTGGAGTGAAGTTGGCATTAGGTATGTATAATATTTCGTTTATTGAAATCATATAGCGCGATAGTGCGTTGGACAAAGTTTAAGCATAGACGCGAACCGTACTCAGTTTTACATGAAGGATTAGAGCAGCCCTGTATCTACGATTTTTTCGAGCCGGGGCCAACACTTGACATTGGCGTCAACACTTAACCAAATGGGGCCAAAACTTGACCCTTCTCTTCAACATTTGAGATTAATGATTTCAAAAAACTCACGAAACAAATATAAAATATAGTATTATTTCTCATATCGTCTGGTGTTGATGAACTTCTTCAGAGTGATGAGTCATCACTAAGTGGCTTCTTTTCCGACGTGTGAGTTGCGGCATACAACTCGGGTGTTAGCCTGCAGAGCTAATAGGGGTTTAGATAGTCCCCGGCCAAACCAAGGTGCTGCCTGACTTACATCAGGAAGCAATTGGTAGTCCTGATGCATGCATAGATCTCAGAACGCGCTGATTGGGTGTATCCCAATCCCGATCCCATGGGGGATGGTGGAGGTTGAGCCGAAAGGCAGGTACTCCACGATAAAGTCTGTCGTTGTTGTTATACTTGGTGGGAATGGATTTATTTTAATCTAAAAATTCTCATTAAAAATTAAATATTATTATAGCAAAATTAAAATGGATATTGCTTTGGGGCGGTGGTGCTGTTAATATGAACCCAACATTTTTAGGCACATTTCGATATGTGCCGCAGCAGTTGTAGTGTAACGTAGCTATGGCCCAGAAATCAAAAGTATCCAATTTTTATGATTTATATAAATATTTTTATTTGCTACAATAATAAACTTTTAAAGCCGCTTTATCTCAGGAACCAAAAAAGCTTTCGTGAGACACGCCACAAATTAGCAACGGGTAACATATCTTCAACTCCATATCTCGGAGATAGTTACGATTAGCTAATTCATACTGATGATGACTTTGTAGTCGAAATACGTATTTATAAAATACAAATCATTGATCTAGGAATTAGGTAAATTAAATTTTAAAAAACTTAGAGCTGTCCTTGATTATCATAATAATCTTTATACTATGAAGAATGTAAAACGGACCCACCATCTGATACGTACCAAGTTTCAACATTACAGCTTTAAAAGTTTTCAATTTATTTAATCCTAAAATTCGACATTTTTTCTGACTGACTGACTGACTCACTCACTCACTCATGATCCTCATCACATTCTAGGATGGGCCTGAGGCTGAAACCATCCGAAAAAAGTCTGAAAATCGGATATTTTTACCCGGAAAAAGAAATACAATTAAAATTACAATATTAATCTTAAAGAAAGTGTTTTCTACATAGTAGTTTTAATTTAATATACGAGTAGTTTAATACATAATAATAGATTCTATGATCTGTGTTTGCATAATTACATTAGCAAACTAAACTAAATAAAATTATCGTCCATACAAAATCTATTTTTAAAACTACTATCTCATTTTATTAAACTTTTGTGTCTTAAGTAAAAAAACTTTGCAAAAATTAGTGATATCTAAGAAAAACCATAAATGTGATAGGCGGAAAGTTTTCACATACAAAATGTATTGATATCCCAGCAGAAACAAAAATGTTCGCCAACAAAAGTAGTGACCATATGTTTTTAACAATAGTGAGTGAAATGATTGGTATATATTTATTGGGTAAGTTTCGCAGGTGCAGGGTATTTCATTCGCAGGTGCAAGTAAAATATAAAACACTCTGCATCTGAGAAACTTACCCAATAAATATAAACCAGTCATTTTCACACTTTTGTTAAAAAACTTGGTCCTTGCATAGATTTCATTACTCTTGTTTTTGGTGGGATATCAATACTTTTTGTATGCAAAAACTTGGTCCCGCTCACATTTTTGTTTTTTGTCGGATTCATTTTACGATTATATTCACTTTATGCATGCCGTAAATTCATGACCGTGTGTTGTAAGAACTATACGCAAGCGCAGTATTTATATAGGTATAATTGCTTACGAAGGTAAGCAATGGTAAGGTAAGTAAAGGTACTCATAGTAAGTATAAAATTTCAATTTTTTCAAGGAAAAAAGATTATTAGCTTTTTGGAAGTTTAACTAGAAACTTTGCTAACAGTACAACCCCTCCTTAGTAAATGCTACTGACACAATTTTATAATTCCCATATTTACGTGCAAGTCTACGAACGGCTTATATGGTTCAATTAATCGATGCTTCTATATTTTCCGATTTGATTTTATAACATTACATAACAAAATGAATTTTGTTGACTTCGAGTAGAAACTTTGTTATTCAAATAACAAAACGTAAACAATAATACAATACATGAAACTTAATCAGTGAACATGTTAAAAGTTCAGTTGGTGTACAAATAATTTGTATTTTGAACGATTGATCACATCGTACGAAATTTGGTTAGCAGTTTATTCCATGTGTTTGTTTTCATTTTATTTTTTAATGTGTTTTACAAGGATATAGCTACTGGCGATGATTGCGTTCAATTGAATTATACCAGTATCTAGATGTAAGTCTTATTATGTAGTTATTTTATTTATATTTTTAAAATAAATTTTCGAATAAACAATTTATTTGATAAATAAGTATTGTGTTATAAGTTTTGATCTTTGATCATCACACTGATTATTCACTGGTTATAGAAGACTTCTGAAACTATGTTAAACGTTTTTTTTTTCTAACTGCGGTTGGTTGATAAACTTAATTGTTATGAAGTGATCCTCTATTTAGAGTTTAGTTAGCTGTGCTGCATTCTGGACAATTGTGTTAGGAAATAGAATAACTTTTAAAGATACTTTGTGTAAATGATCATTAAAAGAATTTCTTCTGCTCTTGAATTTTCCTCAAGAACTAAGCGACAAGGAAACTTTTTTTGTCTTTTGATTTTTGCTCTATTTCTTACGGTTTCAAAGTTAGATATTCCCCCTCCCCCCAGCGGAAGGAAGCACGATCGGCGTATGGACAAGAACGAAGAAACCGGCTATGCTTGCGAAGGTTTTTTGCAGTTTCCTTCACGAACTTCAGATGAATATCGGCATAGTTCCAATCAGAGTAGGCTGCGACCGTACATCCTACCAATTCCTAGTCTATACACAAAAATTCCTTCCACCCATCTCACATCCTTAGGCATCACAATGGACCTTATGGTCGAAGTGTAGCCCGTCCAGGGCAGCAGCTACAATCTATCTATCTATAAAGATGGGTACTAAACTTTATATACTCTTGTGTATGTTATATATACGGGTATAAAAATTTACGTACACGAAATTTACATATCTTTAGTGCATGGTATATGAAGCTAGGTCTTATAGATTACGATAAATGAGTTCATATAAAAATCAGGTGTTTTTGTAAGGAGATATCTTGTTATTGCGTTATTTCAAATTTTTATTGAAGTTTTGGGGGCTAGACTCTAATAATTGATATCAGTTTAAATTTTTTTTTTTCTATGGATAAAACACATTGAGGTTGAAGAATGACAAGGTTCAATTTTTTTTCCCATAATTGACATAGGATATCACTTAGATTTCCATTCTATTCAAGTTCTATTTCCATTACTAGACAATATTTACATTTATAACACCAATAGGATTATAATTATCATTATTATATATTTTCTGAAGAGGTAACTGTGTTTTCCAAACAATAGTCAAAATAAAACTATTGTTACGAAAATCTCAAATATTTATTTAATTTAACAATTATAATAGATTTTCGTCAAGTAACGACCCATTCAATACAAAACAATTATAAATATATCTATACAGTTGATTCAGAACTATCGGCAGGTATAAAGCTATTTTCACAATGTAGAAAAACTAATGGAAAATGTTTTTTTTTTCTAGGTAAAACCTAATCAATTCAATGCATGTAATTTTTATTGAACATTTAAATAAACAGACACGCATATGCTTGCTCTGTTTATATAAAAAGAACTACACAAATATTATAAATCAAAATAATATTATAAAAAACTTTATAGAGTTGAAACTCATTTCTATATTATATTCATCATAGATCATTGACGCACAAATGCGTATGACAAGACACAACAAATACATCATATTATAGACCATTCCAATACATATAATATATTATATATAACAAACAAGCATATACTCACTCTAGTTCATGTGAAGTGAACGTATTTATGATTTTATAACATTACAACAACACTAGTGAATGCAGCGCCATTTTGAGTTGAGGCAAGCGCAAAGTCAGTTGTCGCTCAGCTCCGGACCACAGACAGCCAAGTCCGGACGAGCGTTAGTCTAGTATAACAGCACACATTTCACGTGGTGGTTGTTACAGTGGTGTTCCGTACCGCTAATATATAAAACTTATTGTTGAGTATATTACATATAGTACTCTATACATCAATCTATCTACCTTATACTAATATTGAGAGAACATGATGATTTCAATTGGTAGTATCATCGTTTACATGTTTACATATGTCTAAAGTGACAATTTTCTGAAATGACAATTATTTTAGTGGGTGTTAAATGCAATTATTTTATTGGAATTTGTTCAATATATTGGTAAGCATTTATTGTTTATCAATTTAAACAGTTTTTCATTCAGCATTCTTGATAAAATCACATTTTGACAATTACACGTTGTTTTTTTTTGACATTTAACGGTTGCCCATATCTGTCTCGATGCTTTTTTGTTTTCTTTATGCTACCAATAAAATTGATGTTTTTTATATTTTTTCGATAAGTTTTAAAGGTTACCAATAAAGTTGATGCTTTTTTTTGACAAGTTTTTTAAGGGTTTTACCATTGAAGTTGATTGATTTTTATATTTTAATATCAATTATATAAAAACAATTTTTCAACCGCACAATAGTAATATAGTTTGAATTATATATTAAAAGCATATTATATTTCCATCAAGAATTGTATTAGTACATTGACTTCAGTAACTTAATATTATTTATTTCTTATCGAGTTAATCTTTTATTACGAAAAAAAGTGATATTTAATATTGCAGAGGTAATAAACAAAAGAAATACATATTATTGAAGTGTATTAAAAATTATTATTTATTAAAAATAATAGAATCATATAATGATTTATTATTTTTTAATTATTAATTCACCATTGATGTAATTAAAAAATTGCGAATTGTACACCAATTTTCACCTTGCGATAAAATTAAGGTCATTTGATTTTGGGTCTGCGCTGCAGGGTGTATATAATTACCTCGGAGTTTTTAATACTTTTCAATCACAAGTAAGCTTGCATAACTTCTGAATTGTTTTATTGCTTTTGTTGTTTATAATAAAAAAAAACAACAGCATAATAATCCTTTCTGTTTAAAATTATGTTTGAAGAATTCGAGTATGCCCGGCGGATTGAAAACACTTTTGTTTTCGAAATAGTATTGTTTTAGACGCTTAAAAATCGTGCGTTTTTCTCTAGTGTAATAAAAAAATATGTAGAATTCTTTGCTTTATTTTATTTTTTTGTAAAAAAAGAAGAGATGAGTGGCCCTGGAGCTATAACGAAGTATACTCTTGTAGTACAAAACAACTTGAACAAACAAAAAACAACTGAGTGATGGTAGATAATGCGCATACTCTTAAGAGTACATCATAAAGCTTCCATTCATAATAACAATAATAAATTTCTAATTTTATGTATTCCACGACACGGAAAGCCCGTTGAAAAACCCATGGTATACTTTTTTAAATTCAAATTTTCTGCTTTTCGTTGTGAAAGGAACAATCTTATGATTTTATTCACAATAATAACAAACTTTATTATAGTGAAATAATAATTTACTGTTAAATACATTTTTTGATAATCAATACTTAATACATTATTATTGACAAAGAAAAAAGCTTCTTACCGAGTTAAAATTTAAATAATTGTGTTTCTAAAACTCAACATTTAACACGTAACCTTTGGGAACAGATAATTCATCGTAAATAATAATGAAATTTGATGGTGAATTTAACAATGTTCTTAGTCTTAATATAAGAACATTAACGTATGAAATATATATTTTGTACACATGGTAGATGTAAATATACAAGGTATATTAAGTTTTGTCCCGACTTTCTGCATATTCGTATGTCTGTCTGTCTGTCAACACGATAACTCAAAAGTGAAGAGATAAAAGGCTGAAATTTTGTATGTGTGTTCTAGAGCTAAAAGGTCAAGTTCCTGAATAGGCAAAATCGGACTATGTTTGAGCCAAATGGAAGAAACTGTCCATCTTTGATACCGTAAGAGATAGAACAAAATTTTAAAGACAAAAAATGTTTCTTTTTTAAAAATAAACAACTTTTGTTAGGAACTTTTTTCACAAATTCAGTATATACCGAGTATTTAAGCAAATAACTCAGTTAATTGTTATTTTCCCTTGTTATAAGTACTTTTGTGCTTTTTTGTTGAAGAGTGAAAAATAAATCGTCTACATGGTTACCGGAACTCATCCATTGTAGGTTAATGCTCAGTAGTTCAGGTAAAGTCGGAAAGCGCGCCAATTTTAAATGATTTAAACATAAAATATAGTTTTTCCATTAAATATGGAAAGTGAAATTATTCACTTGGAAACATAGAATGTTTAATAACTCTACTGATTAAATCGAAGTATTTTATTAAATTTTTCGTATATAAATTCTTTTAACTGGTGTACTCAAACATCGACCGGACTACTTGAATTCAAATTTTTTTGGAGTCATGGGAGGGCATTGAACATCGCATATCGTATATTGAATGAAATTGTTTATATGATATGTATTTAACGGTTATGTGTGTATTTGAATTTTTACGATAAATATGTCATTTTTTTGTAGTGTGCAGACGCTTTTATGAATAAATTATTGTTTTTGTTGTTGTTGTTGTTGTTGTTGTTGTTTGTATGTTCAATAGTTTTATGTGTACTTTATTCTCTATTGAGATGTATGTATACCTCTATAAATCAAAATTTAAATTTATTTTAAGTGGCTTTTTTCCATTTTCGTTTAAATAATATTTCGTTGGAAATACTCTCGACATCTGTGCAATAATGTTGACGTGTTTTTATTTTGATTTTTGAGCAACAGAGTACATATTACATCAACGTAATTAAACTCATGCTTCGATATTTATATAAAAGAGACGCTTTTGATTGAATATTTTTTTTAACTAATAGGCAATATTTATTTTGTTAAGGTACTTGCTTGTGTACACTATCAACTGTATTGATCATTGTTATTGACCGTGTGAGAGCTAAGAATGTATGAGCACGAGAGCTTCAAAAAGATTAAGGCTGGATTGTTTGTTTACATGTAGTTGAGGTGCATACAAATCAATTATAAAAGGTTCAGGAGGGTTACGCGGGTCTTGAATTAATTATTTAATATTAAAGTTCGAGTTTTAATGCATTGCTCTTATGGAGAAACCCATATTTTACACATATTTTGATACTTTTCACTTGGAATAAAATAAGACGAATAAAAAAAACACTAGGCAATAGAAAATAGAAATATTGATAAAGAAATTGATCCAATAAAATTCCGGTATAACAACTGAGATTTCGGGTAAATTTTATTTCTGTCCGCAGTAGCTTAATTAAGCCGAAATCTCTCGGTTTTTTTTCTTAAATATCTTTATTTTTAGACCCGGTATGACGGGCCTAAATTAAATTTTAATTTTAACTTACGATCAAAATAATAAACATTATTGTGAACTATTATGAATGTACTATATAAGATTTTGAAGAATGTTATAAATGGACTATACATCAGTGCTTGTATATCTTTAATATAGTCAATAAATAGAAGCTTAAACATGTTGAGAGCTGTCAATTTAGCTTAGTTTTTCGCCAAGACGTTTGACAGTTACTAAGCAACTTAGGTTGTACCTTCATTTTGCGTAGTTAGTGCAGCCAAATTAGGGGATTTTCCATGAAATTAAGTGGATTTAATAGAAATCTACTAATCGTAGAAATCTACTAATTTGACAGCACTGCTGATAAGATAGTAAGTGTGCTCGAGACAAACTCGTTGACCTTAGATGCTCAGAACTATATTTGTTTTGGACTGACTGACTGGCTTAGTTTAGCGGTAAATGTACAAATAGCGCCAAAAGTCAAGTAATATTTTAATGAGTTTTTTCAATATTGAATTATTTTGTGCCGGGTTTATCACTTAAAAAAATTTGCTTTCATAATTCTATACTTCAACTCAGTAGTTGCGAGTATTATCCGAAGTTTGACGTGTATTAATAAACTTGCAGAATTCTTGTTATGTATATTTAATATTTTAATGTGTTTTCAATTTCAATACTTATTGAATTGAATTATTTTGTCTCTGATTTTTTACTTAAAAAAATTATATTTTCAAAAAAAACAAAAAAACTTAGCGAATTTCCTTAGAATACATAAACCACTCTCTAGCGGTCATAATTTTAGTGTGATCAAAATGAAATATATAAATATCTTATATAACTTTAGTAGTTGCAAAAATTAAATTTATTAATAGCCAAAATAACGATTATAGTTTATAGTTACTATGGAAATGACAATCAAAATTTTTTACAATAAAATATATTTCATGTATTCGTATCAAACAAATACAAAATATTAAATATCTCTCTTAGTATTAGAATAATCGAAAAAAGTATAAGGAGTAAAGTTGTAGAAAATCAAGTTGCTACAATTCATTACATGGTCATTTTTCTCAAACTCGAATGTGAAATTGCAGTAAAACTTAGTACCTACAACTTAACTCCCGATATTTTTTCGATTTTTCAAATATTAAGGGAGATTTCCCCTGGTCCTATTTTACCCATTAACGAACTTGACCTTTAGAATACCAAAAGCGACGCAAATACCAAATTTCATTCCAATCGGAATAAAACTGTGACCGCTAGAGAGTCCACAGACATTTAAAAAAGTACATATATATTTATATATACCGTACGTTTAGTTTACATCTTCGCATAGCAGATCTCCCACGAGTATGAGAGAGTACATATGTATACATTAAGCAATGTGTATGAGAAGGAGGTCTTATAGGTTTGATAAACAAGCATATTTTTCGAAACAGTGAAAAATATTCATAACTGTTCGAGTGGTTGGTCATTGTCTACCTTCAAATGCCCCAATAAATAAATTGACACATTCCGATACGGAATGTCAGGAAAGGTACCATTTAGCCATTTGCACTTTTTCTTTAGTAATAACCCTTTTTGAGTAATAATAACCGATTGTTGTAATAATTATGTATTTTCACATAATGTATGTATTTTCACGTATTTTCCAAAAGCATTCACATAGTAATGATTGCATATTATCAAAACAATTAATAATATTTGTATTCAACAAAAAAATCCCCACTCTCTAAAATTTATACAGGCAGATACAACACAACAGTAACAAAACAAACGTATAAGACCTCCTTCTCATACACATTGCTTAATGTATACATACGTACTCTCTCATACTCGTGGTAGGTCTGCTATGCGAAGATGTAAACTAAACGTACGATATGTTGATATATATATATATATGTATATATATATATATATAACATCTAATAGGTAGGATCGATGGACATTTGAAGAAATTTTTACGAAATTCAATGGTGCAAAAACAATAGCTGCATTTCCTTTGGAGGAAATTCGTTAAAAACAAATTTGCTATAGCACTTTTAACGATATACTCGTACAAGTAGTTAAAAACGTGAAGCTTACTTAGTCTATTTGCGAACCTTATTTTCTTTATTATAAAATATTTATATTTGTTTTCAAAATAAAAAAACATCAAGAAAATTAACAAAAAAAGAAAAAAAAAAAACAAAAGCCTTAGTTAGGATAAAACGGTAAAATAATGATCACGAATTAATCTGATTACGACGTAGTATACTGATTGCCTGTTTGTTTGTTACCAACGAAATATAATTATATTTACAATCTTTATTTACTGATTACAACATAGCGTTCACATATATAACCATTTTTATTGCCCCAGGTCAAAATCTCGAGAACTAAGTAAGATAGTGATAAATGTTTCAGGCAGAAGTTTTAATATTTCCAGGGTATCAAATAACTGTGATCTTACCTTTGACCTTGAAACCAATTTTCAAAACGAAGGTCAACTTTGATTTTTTCAATGGAAACCTATACTTTTTATTGCAGATTTGTATTTTACGGGAAAAATATTCATGTTTTGAATGAACAATTTTTTGTGTAGTACTTACTTTTATTAAGGTTTTTAACCTAAGAATAGTCGATTTTGTAAGGATTTCAAAACAGCTCTGTTCAGAGCTATGATGTGCAAAATCGATCGCCAACCTCCTCCTGGTGTACATTGGGTTAATAATAAGTTGAAAGAGGGGTACCACAAATGGGTTCCTAGAACCTAGACCAAAGGGTCCTCTGTGCCCTCCTTAAGAACATCCTGTCACCCGAAGACGAGATGTCTACTGGTAAGAGGTGCTATTGTAAGCAGATGAAGGTATAGGATTCTGTTGAGGCCAGACGCCGCACAGAAAGCACTCAACTTCTCCGCCGGGATTGCCTAGAAGTGGGATTTTCAGAGATCCCTAAGTTATGAAGGTGGTGATTCAATCGACAGTGTCCTGTCAAGAGCCCCACCACCCTTCTCAACTGTATTCTATTGAGTTTCAACCGAGCACAGTATAATGGCCTAGCTGTGTTTATGCACAATTTGGCCTGTCGCATGCCCTGCGCAAAGTCCCAGTAATCGAGATGGGCTTGTCGTAGCCCCTCCTTGATGCGGTAAATTACGGAGCATCTTGAATGACAGGATCAGATTAAAGGGGCGTTTGAGACGACCCCTCTCGTGGTAACGATTCGGCTGCTTCGTTCCCTTTAACGCCAGAGTGACCCGGTATGCACATTGGGCTACTCTAATGTCGACAGTATTCTAATCAGTAAAAAAATTTGTTTATTAATGACATAAACGTTACCCAATGACTGTTTTGACATCATAGCCCTGAAAGAAGAACTGTTTGAAAAAAGTTGTTCATCAGAGTTGATTTAATATGATTAAAAAATTAAATCCTTAATATCCATAAATTTAAGTCCGAGAAAAAAAATTTGCATACAAAACATGAATATTTATTCCCCATAAATACTAATCTGCAATAATAAATATAGGTTTCCATTTATAGAATCAAAGTTGACCTTGGTTTGGCCTTTTCAAAGGTAAGGTCACAGTTATTTGACCCCCTAAAAGCCTTAAAACTTTTGCCTGAAACATTTATGACTATGTTACTTAGTTCTCGAGATATTATCCTGGGTAAATTAAAATGAAACACACGGTATATACAGATATAGAACTGATTAAATGCTAGTATCTACCTATGTAGATAGAGGTATATAACAACCTCCTCCGGTAATTTTTCATTTTATCATCCTTATTGATTATATCCTGGGAAATTAACGGTATGTTTATTTTAAAACCAAAACCTACATCTGTACCACACACAAACATATATATAGATAGATAGGATACTAATCGTTTATCAATTGTGATTTCATTTGATATTTTACAATATCATACATATCTCTGGAATTTTCTGGAATATTCCCTGCCTTTTAACAAAAGGCGAATTAAATTGACAAACTCATGAATATAGAATAAATAAGTTTGATATATTTAACTGTTTTTGTGTCTATCCATCTACTGTTAGTATTGTTACCTTTCGGTTATGATATACTTACGAAGGTGACTAGTGTTTACATAATTTGACATTTAAGTAATATGCCTGAATATGGGAATCGGAATATCCTTCATGGACCCAGAGCTTATTTTAGGAATTAGGAAGGACTGCATGTAAACAGGTGATCAACGAGTGGTCGAATGCTAATCACCGTGATCACTGGGAACTGCGGAGGGTTACCGGATTCATTGCCGCCCATTGTCCCCTGCGGAAGCATCTGCACACAATGGGACTCCGTAATGGGTCCATTATGTACAGATTGTGTGGCGAGGGGGAAGAAATATCCAGCCATATTATCTTTGACTGCGAACCTCTGGGTTACAGCAGATACAGGATATTTGGTGCATTTCACCCCGAATTAATGAACCTTCAGGAAAACCTGATAAGCAAGCTCCTGATTATTACCAACATATGTGAGAAGCGAATCTCGTCGGACTGAGGTAGAAGGGGAGCACAATGGACCATAAGGTCGAAATGCAATACTTTTTAGACCCCAAGATGTATCTATCTATCTATCTATCTAATATGTATGAACATTTGTCACATTGCTTTCACGTTAATTTTTGATAGGGAAAAATCTAACACATCTTGACTGGGGAATGAACTCAAGACCTCTGCCTACGCAGAGACCGTAGTCTACGTAGCTCCTACGTGACGAAATATGATATTTAAAAAATCATCATGAATATTACATGAAGTTTTAAAAATGACATTATTAGTAATATCTATTATTATTAAGTATGACAACATTAAATTTGGAAATATTTCTGTTAATATTGGAGTTTTCTGTTAGTATTGGAGTAAAAATAAGTTCAGGTAAAAAATCGTAGTAAAATTTATTTTTTAGAACTCTACAGATGATGAATTTTTTGATTTAACTAATATTGAAACCGATATTCCATATTTTGTAAAAAATTTGTTCTTCTATGGTCATGTACTCTTAGGCACAAAAGTTGATGTCATTTTTTTTTATTTTTATAGTTGATTTTACCTTATTCATTCGGTTTTCGAATATATTTATAAGTTACTATATTTATAATGACCAACTTTAAACAAAGCATTTTTTCAAAAACCGAATCAATGAAGCACAAGTCAATTATAAAATTTAAAAAAATTAACTTTTATGGTTCATAGTACAGGTGGAAGTAAAAATATTGGACCAGTTGAAATTCTTAAGTGCTACCTATAGTTTTTATACATGAAAGTTTTGAATCGTAATAAAAATGTTGATATAACAAAAATTACATTGCTGTTCACATATCAATTACAAGAAAGGAAATATGGATATATATGGTCTATTCACAACGAAAACGTAGAAAACAAAAAACTATTCAACGGGTTTTCTGTTTTGTATATTAATATAAATTTTAATCAGAATATAAAATTAATTAATAAACCCATAATAAAATATTATTTTATAAACAACCATCTTATAAACTTATTATTTTTGTATACACCTAAAGTACACAGGCTATTATGTCTTTAGTTCTCCCTAAGTCTTTTTTTGTCTATAAAAAATACTTTGATCTTAGAAAAAAGTATTTGTTTATATATAAATAATGAGGCGGATAATAAATCACCAGTACTATTTTTAGCGAATTTTCAAAGAAAATGTAGCTTTGATTTTATACCGATGAAGGAATTTTGGAAAAATTTCTTCAAATGTTCATTGAACCTACCTAGTAGATAACGAATATATAAATATATAAATATATATATATATATATATATATATATATATATATATATATATATATATATATATATATATTCGTTATCTACTAGGTAGGTTCAATATATATATATATATATATATATATATATATATATATATATATATATATATATAAAGGCCCCTTACTCTTGATCGATTCTGTTCATTAAAGGACGTGACTTAATGTAACAACTAACTGAGTTAATTGTTTGAATACCCAGTATATACTGAGTTTATGGACAAATTTTTCAAACAAAAGTTGTTTATTTTAAAAAGAAGAATATTTTGTGTTATTAAATTTTTTTTATATATCTTACGGTTTCAAAGATAGGCAGTTTTGTCCAAACATGGTCCGATTTTGCCCATTAACGAACTCGACCTTACTTTTTTGCTCTAGAACACAAAAAAAAATTATCCTCGTTATCTCTTTTTGTTTTTGAGTTATCGCGTCCATAGACGGACAGACGGACGGGCATTAGCGGAAATGGCCAAATTTGGACATTATATGAACACTTATGCCACACTTTCATGCCTGCGATCAATATTTTTAAGCGAGACAAATCGTGATCAAATTTGATATACCTTGTATATTTACATATACTGGGTATAGAAAGTAACAATTATTTATAGTGTATGTTATTTTTTTGTTCCTAGAGGGAAATTAATTTAACAACCCATTAATACATTAAATAAATAATACTTTAAAAGTAACTGATTTATAAATCAATCTTTAAAGTAACTGACTTATAAATCAATCTAATAAGTTAACATTATTATTACCGTATAGCATGTATTTGTCATATAAAATATTAAAATAGTAGAATATGCTTTTATATATTATATCATATTGTTAATATAGTAGACCGGCTAAAGTCAGTTTTTGCAAGCACAGAGTATAGTGTTAAACATAACAAAACAATTTAGACAAAATGGAAACCCGACTTCAAAAATCAAATATTCTAAAACCAAAAATGCACTAAAAAGTATAAAAATAATTCCATATTCTTGTGTCAAATTTAGTTCACCTAAGCAAAATTTTTTAAATATATATGTACAATTATTGTTATTTTTGGAGTCGGTGTCAGCATAGAGAAATTGAAAAAATTTTGTCGTTTTTATTTCGAAAAAATAGTGTATTTATTTAAATTTTAATGTTTCACATAAAATTTATCCTTCACATAAAATTTGGACACCGCCACCAAAAATAACAATAATTGTACATATATATTTAAAAAATTTTGCTTATGTGAACTAAATTTGACACAAGAATATGCAATTATTTTTATACATTTTATTGCATTTTTGGTTTTAGAATATTTGATTTTTGAAGTCGGGTTTCCATTTTGTCCAAATTTTTTTTATTTCTCGCTTTTTATTGACTTTGTGCTTTTTTCATAACAGATTTTCAGTTTGGTTTACGTGCATTTACGTAAAAATTTTTTTTTGGGGTTGGTTTTTTTTTTATAAAAAAATTTTTTTATTTGAAGTCGGTTTTAAAAAAAAGTTTCTTATTTTTCCATTATGAATGAGTATACCCTTTCAAACAAACAAAAAATTTTCGCAGAAATGGGTGATCACATATAAAATGAGGATTTTCCTCGATTTCCAGGGGATCCCCTCATAAAAATGCGATTTGGTGATAATGGAACCAATGGGAAATCAAACGGTTTAAAACAAAAAAAAAATTCAAAATCGGTTCATAAATGACGGAGTTCTGAGGTGACACACATTAAAAAAAAAAACTACAGACTAATTGAGAACCATCCTCCTTTTTGAAGTCGGGTTAAAAATATCACAAAATTACGAACCAGTATAATAAATAATATTCCATATAAATATTATAATATGCGGTAAACACAATTATTGAATGCACCAATAAAAGTATATCAAAATTGTATATAATTATTTTAAATATGTTTCCTTTTTGTACTTACAATATACACAGTGTACTATAAACCACAAAAGTTGATGTCATTTAAAAAAATTTTATAATTGATCTGTGCCTTATTACTTCGGTTTTCGAAAAAATACTTGGAATAAAAGTTGTTCATTAGAAATATAGTAACAAATTTTATTCGAATTTTTTTTTTTTTTAATTAAATCAATAAAGTACAAATCAATTATAAAATTTTAAAAATTATCATCAACTTTTCACGCCTATATTGTACAACATACCTTTATATAGTTCTTTTGTATTGAACTAACGCCTTCAAGAGATTTGCCTTGTTGCGTGGACTATTATCAAGTCATACAATGTATCACATATATATATTTATTATTATTTACATGAATATTATATACATATATAGAGATAATAATTATACATACAGACATACTCACTATACCATAATACACGAATTATTTATGGAAATGCATTTATTGCAATGAATTTTTTGTATTTTAAGGGAGTTCCAGCCAGCATGAAATCACTTTTCGACAGATTTTGCTCATTTTTTTCTCCATAGGCTAAAAATAACGTTTTTTAATAAATCCTGATGTTTCAGAATTTTTGACCGTTTAGAACGTGAGATAATTAATAACAAAGTAATCTCTCTCTCTCATTATTAACAATTTTCTGTTGTATTAAGGTAGTTCGGTCAAGCAAGCAAAATGTTAAGAAATTTTTCAAACTTAAAATATAAGTCATTAAATTCATTAAATTTACACGCTGTTGAAATTTGAAGACAATTGACCTCTTCTAACCTGAGATAATTCCAATTCAAAATGACTTTTTTTGTTCACGTAGTATGGGAAAATGACAGATTTTAAATTTTTTTCCTAGAAAGAATGTTAACGTTTTAACGAAAAACACAAAAAAAAAAAAATTATTCACCTATTAAAATAAATGACATATTTAAGGCCCAAATAGACGCAGAACATGGTTGCAGCAACATTGAACAGCAACTAGCTTGTTGCACTGTGTGTGGGGTGGTTGCAGCAACAAAAAGTTTGTTTTTTGTTGCTGCAACCACCCCACACACAGTGCAACAAGCTAGTTGCTGTTCAATGTTGCTGCAACCATGTTCTGCGTCTAGTTGGGCCATTAAGAGAACTATTTTTAATGGAGAGGGTATAATATAGCATATATTAGATAATGTATGTGAATATATGTGTGAATTTATGTGTGAGAAGTATCGTACGTTAAAAAACTTGGCCTAGCATTTTAGTTCTGCATATACGTATAACATGTACACTCCCGTTCATACAAATTGAACCACCAGTAAGTTACATTCTAAGCGTATATATTACTAAATATATATGTTTATTACATACAATAATACTTAAAATGTTTCTGGTTCAATTTTTATGAACAGGAGTGTACGTATAACATGTAGTAAGCTAAAACTTTTTGACTGCACTGTAGGGAAAGAACTATCTTAAAAAAAATACTCGAGAGAATTTAAAAAAAAAACTAGGATAGTAAAGATAAATATTTATTAAATAAATTTTTTAAACAAATCGTGTTTTACCGTTTTGTTTTCGAAACATAATAGCTAAATTTTTATTTTTATTTTCAAAATAACATTAATTCTATATATATGTGTTTTATATGTGTTTATCTAGAGCACGGTAGTGCGCAGGGCCGAGTTTAAGGGACACATTTGACCTTCTCATTTACAGTGCTATTACTTATCGGAAAAAAAGAACAGATTTGAAAAGAGCTACAGTGCTGATTTTTCGAATATGGAATACTCAGGGAATTATAAGAAAACAAGATTTTGGTTTTCGTTAAGAAATAAACGGTTAAAAAGTTATTTCATTTCAAAAACGCAAAATTAGCGGAAACGCCTTAAAAAACTTAAGTGTATAGTATATCATAATTATATGCTACTTCTAGATATCCTGTAAAGTTGATATTTGGCATACTGGTAGATCTAGTAACCAAACCGACGGGATATATATTTGTTCTATAATAAAAGCAATTCGGTTTTTGATTATACAAGATAGTGCTGGAACTCTTTTTTGACAATTAAGAAGTTTTATCAAGGTCGTTCATTTTTATATAATTATTAAATCTTATACTCCAAGAGCGACCGCATGGTACGATTGTCTCCTTAATTGAACACCTCAATATGATGAGCTGTAAATGAATAGGTGTACATAATCAATCGTTTTTCGAGGGCAATCGGTTGCTTTAAGTTAATCCTATGCAAATTGTAATGAAATTAACATGGAATGAGAGGGACATGTGTGAAGTTTCATAATATATCGGTCGCCGTTTACCTATCTTGTGAAAACTACCCTGGTGATCGGATTGAAAGAGTGGTTAATCGGAAGTATTTTATTAAATTATAGTTTTTATCCTCCGGAATATAAAAATAACGGTCACCCATTGAAAAAATAATGCTAAATAATATGAGGGCGATCAAATTTTATATAAGAATTTTACCCCCTTGTATTCGGTGGCAATATTGTGCATTATTTTTTCAACAGGCGTAAGTAAGTGAGTTCTGAGAGAAACACGCTGAACTGAGATGCTCAAAAGTAAATTTTTTGAAGCATGTAACAATTCGCTGATATAAAACTCGACTGATGTACACTCGCGATTGATGTTACACAGTTTTCTATCCTGCTCTATTGCACAGTGCTTGGGAGACATCGTAAACAATGTTTCATACAGTAGAAAGATCATACATACATTATATGCTTAGCGAAATAGACAACAAGTAAGACTTTCGCATAAGTGACCCCACTCTTCAGTGGACAATGTCTTTATCATTATTACTCTATGTTTCTGGTAAAAGACGAATATTAGAATTACGAGTAACATTATCAATGGTCTTATTTTTATGGGCTAGATAAATTTCACTAACTCTGATTCTAATGTAAATAATGGATTTAATGCCAGTCTTTCAAACTGAAAGTAACTTTAACGGAAGAAGTGACGCTGGATCTGTTCTACCATGATTTAATTTAGAATCATTAGTTTTGGATAACAATATATAATTTTACGATTGTAGTTTTTCCACTGTTATTATTTTATTAAACTTTTGTATCTTAATAGTAGTGTTGACCTTATGCAATATTATTTTCATAAGTTATTTAAAAAGAAGTCTAACTTACTACGTACGTACACTCCCGTTCAAAAAAAACAGACCTGAAATCTTAATTATCTTACATTTCATAAAACTCCTCACTTTTGTAACTCTCTGTATAACGTATAATTTTATTTATTAATAAACATAGATAAGTAGTATATTTTTTAAGTGTGTAAAAAAGAAATGGAAGTATAAACTGAATTTATATTTTTTATTTGTATATACGGTGTCAGTGACAGAGTGAGAATTAAAAAAATATATGTAATGGTAATACATGTAAAGTGTTATCTCTTACTTTTACGTATAAAAATAAAATAAAATGCTGTATCTGTTACTACAAGAATAATCAAAATTGGTAGAGACTGATTCGGTTCAGGTCTGTTCATTTTTTTTTTGAACGGGAGTGTACATAAGTACGTACATACTATTTTTTAGACTTACGTAGTTTACTCAGGGCTCAGTTGTTTTAAACACACTCAATATAACGTACATATAAAAAAAAGTTCCAAAATTAATAACAAATAATAATTTACAACATATAATCGAGCTATACCAATAACCTACTCTCGTAAACTAAAGATTGTTTTGATTTATTTATCAAGAAATGTATATTCGAAACAAAAACAATTAAAAAAGTTGTTTGTAACATATTACAAATTAGAACTTGTTCAAATACTTACGAAAATAACTTTTTGTTTTGTTTTTTTTTAATGGAAAAAAATACCTTTTTAACTCGGCTTCAAAAAGGAGGATGGTTCTCAATTCGTCTGTATTTTTTAAATATTTTTTTAAATGTTTGTCACGTCAGAACTCCGTCATTTATGAACCCATTTTGAATTTTGTTTTTTTGTTTTAAAGGGTTTGGTTTCCCATTAGTCCCATTGGCACGAAATCGCATTCTGATGAGAGGATCCCCGGGAAATCGAGGAAAATCCTCATTTTACATGTGATAACCGATTTCTGCGAAATTTTTTATTTTTTTTTGAAAGGGTATACTCATTCACAATGGGAAAATAAGAAACTTTTTTAAACGCCGACTTCAAATAAAAATTTTTTACAAAAAAAAAATCAACCCCAAAAAAAAATTTTTACAAAAAAAACAAAATGCATGTAAAAAAATTCGTTACGCAGGAGCTGCTTCAACTTAGCGAATTTCCTTGGAATAAATAAATTACTCTCTAGCGGTCACAATGTTAGTCTGATCAAAATGAAATGTCGTGTCTGATTTTAGTATTTGCATGGCCAATTTTATTAATAAATAACATACGTCAAGGGGAAAGGGGGGCATAAAGATAGAAGAAAACACAAAATATAAAAAATCTCTCTTAATATTAGAACAATCGAAAAATGCGTAAGAAACAAAGTTGTAGAAAATCATGTTTGCTACAATTCATCACCTTATCTTTTTTGCTCAAACTCTAATGCGTCCAGAGATATTGAGGAATTTAATTTTCAATCTTAAACCGTCAATATTTTTGTAAATATTAGGGTTACAGAAAAAATGATAAGAAACAAAATTACAGTAAAACTTAATACCTACAACTTTACTTCTTATAAAATTTTCGATTTTTCGAATATTAAGGGAGATATGTCAAATTTTGTGTTTCACCCTCCCTCTAAACCCCCCTTTCCCCTGGTCCGATTTTACCCATTAACGAACTTGATCTTTTGAATACCAAAAGCGCTTCAAATACCAAATCTCATTCCGATAAAATGAAAACTGTGACCGCTAGAGTGATGACAGACACATATATATATATGTATATATATATATATATATGTATATATATATATATATATATATATGTCCATAGATATATATATATAAATTTTACAGATGGTGATTTTTGACATCTACAAGGTAGGATCGATGGACATTTGAAGAAATTTTCGCGAAATTTTGACTTCGGTACGGGACCAATAGCTCTATTTCCTTTCAGGAAATTCGCTAAAACCGAAAATCTGTTATGAAAAAATGCATTAAAAATTTAAAAAAAAACCGATATAAAAAAAAGTTAGTAAGTCGTTTAGTTGGTCTACCCATATTTAGACAAATAAAATAAGTTATAGAACTTCAAAGTCACTAAAACGGGAGAAATAAATCCTATTTTGACAAAATGGAAACCCGACTTCAAAAATCAAATATTCTATAACAAAAAATGCACTGAAAAGTAAAAAAATAATTACATATTCTTGTGCCAATATTAGTTCACCTAAGCAAAAAATTTTAAATATAATGTACAATTATTGTTATTTTTGGAGGCGGTGTCCAAAAGTTATGTGAATTTCTCTAGGCTGACACCGCCTCCAAAAATAACAATAATTGTACATATGTATTTAAAAGTTTTTGCTTCGGTGAACTAATATTGGCACAAGAATATGCAATTATTTTTTTACTTTTTAGTGCATTTTTTGTTATAGAATATTGGATTTTTGAAGTCGGGTTTCCATTTTATTATATTCACGTTTTATTATATTCACTTTATTGATATAACATTACATATAAATTTTTATTTTTGTATTATACAAATGCGATTACTACAGTTACTCGTGTGAAATGAGTTTTATATTTTAATATGCCCCAAGCGCAGCAACTTTGCTCACCTGAATTATTTTTTCTCATCATACTACGAGAGATAAAATTAACTTATAAAAAAAAATTCAAATGATAAATAATTTACTTTTTAATCTCGTAAGTTTTGTTTATTTTAACTTTCTTTCGTTCCCCAATTCACCTCTAGTTGTCAAAGTCCGGTTGGTTTTTCGCATTTATCTCGAAAATGCAAAATGGTATAGAAAACAGTTTGTGGGTTACTTAATTTCGTTTATTAGTTTTATAGAAGAAAAAATTTCAGATATTCAGTATATTTACTTTATTTGTGCTCTAAACCCTATTCAATTTCAATTTTCTAGCGCTTCTGAATGTATCCTTTAAGTTTTGATGATCGATGAGTCAGTGAGCTACAAAATTAAAGTTTTTGATGTTGGATTTCTCGGTAATCACTACTTATAGACATTTGCAATTTGGAATACTTCCTGACTGCACTGTAAAAAAAATTGTTACGCAAGAGCTGCTTCAACTTAGCGAATTTGCTTAGAATACATATATCACTTTCTAGCGGTCACAATTTTAGTCTGATCAAAATTAAATGTCGTATATGATTTTAGTATTTGCAAGGCCAATTTTATTAATAAATGGCATACGTCAAGGGGAAAGGGGGGCATAAAGAAAGAAGAAAACACAAAACATAAAATAACTCTCTTAATATTAGAACAATCGAAAAATGCGTAAGGAATTAAGTTGTAGAAAATCAAATGCTACAATTCATCACCTTTTCATTTTTGCTCAAACTCTAATGCGTACAGAGATAGATATAAAGGAATTTAATTTTCAATCTTAAACCGTCAATATTTCTGTAAATATTAGGGTAACAGAAAAAATGATAAGAAACAAAATTACAGTAAAACTTAGTACCTACAAGTTTACTTCTTATAAATTTTTCTTCTTATAGATTTTTCGAATATTCAGGGAGATATGCCAAATTTTGTGTTTCCCCCTCCCTCTAAACGCCCCTTTCCTCTTGTTTGGTTTTACCCATTAACGAACTTGACCTTTTGAATACCAAAAGCGCCTCAAATACCAAATTTCATTCCAATTAGATCAAAATTGTGACCGCTAAAGTGATTACAGACACATGTATATATATATATAAATTTTATAGATTGTGATTTTCGACATCTACACTAGGTAGGATCGATGGACATTTTCAAAAATTTTTGCAAAATTTTGAAGTCGGTACGAGACCAATAGCTCTATTTCCTTTCAGGAAATTCGCTAAAACGATCGAATATAGTTCTGAAAATTGGTGTAATATTACATTTTGAAAATATAACTTTGATAAACTCATAAGATATAGTTCTGCAAAATGTTTATTGCAAGTTTACAATACAATTAGACTTTTCATAAAATTTGCATCTGGGAACATTTTCTTTAAATTTCTATTTTTAAAATGTAATAATATACTACACCAATTTTCAGAACTATGTTTGATCGTTTGTTTGTTTGTTCAAAACTCTATACGATTGACCTCCATGATTGAGACTTCAGAAAATGCGGCTATTGCTTTGACGATATCATTAGAAACTTATGAGAAAAAATCACGACTGTGTTCGACCAGTTCCCTTTTATGTAGCCAGCTCTTAGTCTAATATGGATAGCGTCCAAAATATAATAAATTATACTGTCTTTATTTAATAATAGTTTTAATAATCGTTAAATAACACCCTCTGGTTATATAATTTCATACATATTATATTTATAACCCTTCCTTCCTTTATACACTGTATTGTTACTCGTATGTTTGCCATCCATATTCCTACAATTCGACCATTATAATATAATATAATTTTAAATATGATTTATATATAGAAAATGATTAAAACTATTTTAACTATTTTAATTTGTGGGTATTATATTTTTAAACAAATGAAAATTTAAACTAAGTTAACTGTTTAAATACTCGGTATATACACACTATCAATGTTCACTAGCTATGTGTTTTTATAAATATATGGTTGGTGCATATGCCAGTGTGTTAACAAGATGAGTTAAAAGTCATGGAGTTTTTTGAAAGGGTGGATAGCGGATGAAATCCTAAGATGAAAAATCTTTGGAAATTAATTAAATAAAGTAACCAATTAGAGAAGCGCAAAAAAAAAATCAACCATTACAACAGTTAAATGATTATTCCAGTTAAACAAGTAGTAAAAAAATTCGTAACGCAGGAGCTGCTTCAACTTAGCGAATTTCTTTAGAATGCATTAATCACTCTCTAGCGGTCGAATTTTATTAATAAATGACATACGTCGAGTGGAATGGGGGAGGGGGAGGTATAAAGAACAATCGATATTAGAACAATCTCTTCATATTAGAACAATCGAAAAATGCGTAAGGAATAAAGTTGTAGAAAATCAAATTTGCTACAATTCATCACCTTAACATTTTTGCTCAAAGTCTTACTGTGTACAGAGATATTAAGGAATTTAATTTTCAATCTTAAACCGTCAATATTTCTGTAAATATTAGTGTAACAGAAAAAATGATAAGAAACAAAATTACAGTAAAACTTAATACCTACAACTTTACTTCTTATAAATTTTTCGATTTTTCAAATATTAAGGGAGATATGTCAAATTTTGTGTTTCCCCCTACCTCCCATTTTACCCATTAACGAACTTGACCTTTTGAATATCAAAAGCGCCTCAAATACCAAATCTCATTCCGATAAAATGAAAACTGTGACCGCTAGAGTGATTACAGACACATTTATATATATATATATATATACATATATATATATATATATATATATATATATATATGTATATATATATATATATATATATATATATATATGTCCATAGATATATATATATAAATTTTACAGATGGTGATTTTTGACATCTACTAGGTAGGATCGATGGACATTTGAAGAAATTTTTGCGAAATTTTGATTTCGGTACGGGACCAATAGCTCTATTTCCTTTCAGGAAAATCGCTAAAATAGTTTTAGAAAAGAAATGTAGCACAAAAATATTCACAAAATTTCAAATTGATTCTGTATTTATTTTCTTCTGTAAAAGTAAAAATGATGAATTGAATTGTGTTTCTCACTGTAAAATTTGAAAATTATTATTATTTTAACATTTTAAAATTAATGAAAAAAATTTTTCAATAAAAACAAGTCAATAAAAATTAAATAATTTGGGTGAGTAATCTCTGTGTAAACCAAATATTGATAAACATTTATTTAATGAAATGACATTTATTTGAGTTGGGGGTTTTTAATAGCTTTTAATTTTAGCTGCTTATTAGAAATAATTTATTCTTGCAGTCAATGTATACTGAAAAAAGTTTCTAATGAAACCTGTTTGGTATAAAAATTATAACAAATATTGTTTTAAACATTATTTCGAAACTCGAAGGAAATCGGAAGAATTCGAGTGTAAAATTTCTAAAAAGGGATGCAATTTTTAAAGCCGATAGTACACATTTTTACCGCTTGCATTGTGTTTTTTTTTAAGCCAATCTCTGAACGATGAATGAATGTTATGCGGTTTATAATAGTAATAAATTTTTCAATGGTGCATAATTTTATGAATAACATTGTATATATATATATATATATATATATATATATATATATATATATATATATATATATATATATATATATATATATATGTATACTAGTGATGTAACGAATATTCGCATTCGCGAATAGTCGCATATTTTTTGACATTCGCATTCATTCGCAAGCAACGATGCGAATGTTTGGCGAATGTATTTTACAAACAAAAAGGAAATTATGTATGGATGAATATGGAATTATAATACTGATAATTATAACTGATAAGATTTATTTATTTTTTATTTACTTATATTTGAATAAAAAAATGATTATGGAACAGTTTTGAGGTAGGCAACCAAATTAAAAATACTTTCTTATTTGTTTTTGTTAGTCACTTGAATATATTTGCTTTAGGTCGGTTTTGGTTCATTGTCGAGAGGGCGGCAAAGAATTTATTTTAGCAGCACCTAGCTTTTTATTTTCTCGTCTTTTTATTTCGTCATATTCATTTTTATGTTTAGCTTTTAGGTGATTTCGCACTAGTGGTCCTTACTTTGCGAGATGTTTTTTATCACACAACTTGCATTTCACATATTCAGCGTCATAAATTGTGAAATAAGTCCAAACTTTACTAAAATGTGCTTTACTTATGTTTTTATATCACTTTGTCACTTTTGAATAACAGTTAAATTTGACAAATGCAATAATACTAAGGACGTTCCAGCACTGTGTTATGCAATCTTGACAACAAATCGGTTTGATTTTATTATAGCACAAATACATAAACACGCATATACAACACATAGCAAACAACACAAAGCAAACAAAAAAAATTCAAAATCGGTTCATAAACGGTACAAAATAATATTATTGTGAAGAAAATAAATAAATTTAAACTTATATTTATAGTTATTATATTTCGAAAACAAAACGGTAACACACTATTTAAAAAAAAAAATTATATAATAAATATTTAGCTTTACTCTTGCTTTTTTTTTAAATTCTGTCGAGTATTTTTTCTAATACAACAGATAACAGATGATAACTTTGATATTAATTATCTCGTGTTCTAAACGGTCAAAAATTCTGAAACTTCGGGATTTATTAGAAAACATTATTTTTAACCTGTGAAAAAAAAATGAGCAAAATCTGTCGAAAAGTGGTGGTATTTGAAAATCAACATTCGCATTCGCGAATATTGGAGATAAATATTCGCATTCGCGAATGTGAAAAATCTAACATTCGTTACATCAGTAATACGTTACATCACATATATATATATATATGTATATAATCCTCCATCCACAAAACACACCCCAAAACATAACCAAAAGAAGATGTTGATGAAAATAATTTTTTGGCAATGTATCAAATATAAAATAGGATTATATGTATGCCAGCCAGATGATGCTCCGGTTAATTTTCATATAATAGTTTAAAATCTATCTCTACATTGAATCTTGTTTATTAAAATTTTCAATTGAACCAAAAACCAACATCTTCAAAACGAATCATATGAATATATACAAAGCTAATTAAATAGAAAAATAAAACAAGTTTGGGAGAACAATGATGCTCTTCAGTCACTTGTCTATACACTCTAATGCAATATATTTGAATCAGTGAGTTAGATTCTCAGCGTACGTGTAATTGTATATAATAGGGTGGCTTATGTTTCTAAAACTGTAGCTTAGCTTATTTTTCTATAACTTACTTTCTAATACTTTAGCACTCACCCTTCTTTCTGGTTTGAATCAACAACAAAAACGATATATGTATGCCAAATTTTAGCTCAATCGAACAACTACGAGGTGACTTTTATCGACCGTGGAAGTTTTATTATTTTCGTAGCTGTAGGGTATGTTCCCAGAGTTAAAGTTTTGCTGCTTTCATTCCGCTTTTCAATCTTTTGCAATAAACAAAATAAATAGCGATTTGTACAAAATTTTAGCTCAATCAGACATCTACGAGGTGACCCTCATCGAATTATTAAAAACTCTCTTTCTGATCGAAAATTCTAAAACTTCATGGTCGATGAAGGTCAGTAACTTCTGAGATGCCCGATTGAATTGGTAATTTTGTACATATCGTTTTGTTGTTGATTGAAATAAGATAGGGGGGCTTAACTTTTAGAAGATAGATATAGATTGTAGCAGTTGCCCTGGACGGGCTACACTTCGACCATAAGGTCCATTGTGATGCCTAAGGATGTGAGTGGAGTGGAAGGAATTTTTGTGTATAGACTAGGAATTGATATTCATCTGAAGTTCGTGAAGGAAACTGCAGAAAACCTTCTCAAACATAGCCGGTTCCTTCGTCCATACTGTCTATACGCCGACAGTTTAGTAAATTAACCGCCCCTTTTTTTTTTTCTTAATAATTGATAAACTGCCGATGTCGGGATTTGAACCCATCACCTCCCAATTTCCAAGTAGGCATAGTGCGTAAACATAACGCCTTAGACCGCTCGACCACTTGAACTGGTAAACTTTTAGAAAGTAGAAGTTAAAACATCTCTTTCTGTGGGGATGAGAGCAGCAAAATTTTAACCTTCGCAAAATACTCTAAAGTCAAGGGCCACCCTGAATATATAGGTAATGTAATATGTTCAATTTTCTGCTTTTGACTGTACTATGGGCCACAAAAGTAGAGCTAATTTAATATAATCTAAATGTGAATTTTTACCGAAAACCGAATGGATTCGGCACAAATCACTTTACAACTATTAAAAAAGAGATAAGCAAGCTCATGGCTATTGCCAAGATGTGGGTGAAGCGAACCTCGTCAGACTAAAGTACAAGGGGAAGCACATTGGGCCACAAGGCCGAAGTTTAATATTTATCATACCCCAAGATTTATCTATCTATTTATCTATGAAAATAGAATGCCTATGTAAACTCGAATGCAATATATGTGAACCAGTAAGTCACATTCTAAGCGTACTTATTACTAAATATATGTATTATATTACATACACTCCCGTTCATAAAAATTGAACTACCAGTAAGTCCTATTCTAAGCATATATATTACTAAATATATGTATATTAAATACAATAACGCTTAGAATGTTTCAACTAGTTCAATTTTTTTGCTTGTGACTGTGCAATTCTGTTCAACGGTTGAGGAGATACAGGAACAACAAAAATTTACTCCAGTAAAAAAAAATTCGACTCTGTTTATCATCCCTTCTCTACCTTTTACGATCGTATACAAAATCCAATGGACGATATATTTTTTCACAGACGGCCTAGATTTTATATCTATTGTCCTACATATACAATTAAGGATGTACAAGCACTGGAGCTTCAAAAAGATTAAGGCTTGATTTTTTTACATGTAGTTGAAGTGCATATAAATACATTATAAAAGATTCAGGCGGGTTACGGGGATCTTGAATTAATTATTTAATTTTAAAGTTCGAGTTTTATTGCAATGCTCTTATGGAGAAACCCATATTTTTACACATATTTTGACAATTTTCACTTTGAATAAAATAAGACGAATAAAAAAAAAACTAAGTAATAGAAAATAGAAATATTGATAAATAAAAGAGATTGATCCAATAAAATTCCGGTATGACGGTCCTAAAAAAAAGATATTTAAGAAACAACTGAGCTTTTGGGTAAATTTTATTTCTGTCGGCGGTAGCTTAGTTACCCGATATCTCAGGTTTTTTTTTTTAAATGTCTTTTTTTAGTCCCGGTATGACGGGCCTAATTAAAGTTTTTATTTTAACGACAAAAAATAATAAACTTTATTGTGGAGTTTTAAGATTTTGAAGAATTTTATAAATGGACTATATATGTAGTGCTCGTACATTCTTAAAGGATATCCTTCGTATTATGTTGGATATTATACTCTCCCACGAGTATGAGAGAGTACATTTGTATACATTAAGCAATGTTTATGAGAAGGAGGTCTTATAGGTTTGATAAACAAGCATATTTTTCAAAACAGTGAATAATATTCATCACTGTTCGAGTGGTTGGTGATTGTCTACCTTCAAATGCCACAATAAATAAATTGACACATTCCTGTGCGGAATGTCCGGAAAAGTACCATTTAACAATTTCCACTTTTTCTTCTTTTGTGTAATAATAACCCATTGTTGTAATAATACCAATAAATAAAATACACAAACACGTATTTTCCAAAAGCATTCACATAATAATGATTGCATATTATCAAAACAATTAATAATATTTGTATTCAACAAAAAATCCCCACTCTCTAAAATTTATACAGGCACATACAACACAACAGTAACAAAACAAACCTATAAGACCTCCTTCTCATACACATTGCTTAATGTATACATATGTACTCTCTCATACTCGTGGGAGATCTGCTATGCGTAGATGAAAATTAAACGTACGGTATAGTAGACACACTGTATAAATAAAAATATTTAATTTTGATTACCTATTTGAGATACGAATCAATGAATAATATCCGTATAATATAGAAATACAAACTTTATATTTTTATTATCCTATTGATGAGGAGGATATTGACTTTACTGTGAAACGGAATTGCCTCAAGCATAGATCATAAATATATAGTATAATTTGATTATGCTTTAAAACATTGTATACAGATAGGGTGTTCTCTATTTATAAATACGGTATTGTAATTCAACTAAAATTTTACCGGTTGGAAATTTCCAATCGAATGACGACTATATAGGCTATAAGGGTATATTAAGTTTATTTCCTATTTTTGCTACTGCTGTCTGCGAGTCAACACGATAACACAAAAACGAAAACAGATAACAAGCTGAAATTTTGTAAGTCAAGTTGAATGAATTGAATGAACATAATCCGACCATGTTTGGGCAAAATGGGCAAAACTATCTGTTTTTGAAACCTGAAGAGATAGAACAAATTTAAAGACAAAAATGCCCCTTTTTAAACACAAACTTTTTTTTCATAAAATCTGTATATACTGGGAATTTACGCAATTAACTCTTTCAAAATTTTAGTTATGCAAAAAATTTCAGCTTGAATGATCTATAATTAGATTACAAAAGCATTCGACAACAATTTTTATACATCTGTGCGTGTACAAAACGTAAAATAAACAATTTATGCACTGATAATAAACTAATATATATAATATATACCAAATCGAGTGAAATTTTGTATGTGTGTTCTAGACCTAAAAAGTAAGATCAAGTTCGTGAATAGACAAATTTGGACCATGTTTGGGCAAAATGGGCAAAACTGCCTATCTTTGAAACCGAGAGAGATAGAACAAAAATTTAAGAAAAAATTTAATTCGTAAGAAACTTTTTTTACCTAAATTTAGTACATACCAGGTATTGAAGCAATTAACTCAGCTAGTTGATATTTTCACTTGTTTTAGTATTATTTTTAGCGAATTCCCTCCTAAGGAAATGCAGCTATTGTTTTTGCACCGATGTTGGAATTTCGTAAAACTTTCTTCAAATGTCCATCGATCCTACCCATTAGATGTTAAAAATCACTATCGCTAAAATTTTTATATATGTATATATAAATATATATATATGTCTATATATATATATATATATATATATATATAGATATATCTATATATTTATATATATAGATATATCTATATATATATATATATATATATATATATATATATATATATATATATATATGTTTATGTGTCTGTGGACTCTCTAGCGGTCACAGTTTTATTCCGATTGGAATGAAATTTGGTATTTGAGGTGCTTTTGGTCGGAAAAGGGGGAAAAAAATCGGACAAAGGGAAAGAGGGGCTTAGAGGGAGGGGAAAACATAAAATTTGGTATACCTCCCTTAATATTTGAAAAATCGAAAAATTTATCAGTAGTTAAGTTGTAGGTACTTAGTTCTATTGTAATTTTGTTTCTTATCATTTTTCTGTTACACTAATATTTACAGAAATATTTGCAATTAAAGATTGAAAGTTAAAATTCTAAATATATCTGTACACATTAGAGTTCGGAAAAATGATAAGGTAATGAGTTATAGCAAACTTGATTTTCTACACTTTCTTTACTCGTTATACATTTTTCGATTGTTCCAATATTAAGAGGGATATTTTATATTTTGGGTTTTCTTCTATCTTTACGCCCCCTCCTCTTCCCCCCTTGACGTATGGCATTCATTAATAAAATTGGTCTTGAAAATACTTAAATGATAAATTGTGACTAGAGATATTTATGTATTCTAAGGAAATTGACGCAGCTCCTGCGTAACGAATTGTTTTTTTTTATGTATCAAAAAGTTAAACTAACTGTTTTGTTACATTCTGTAGATAAAAATAAATTTTTTATTTCATATATTTCAACATTTATTTGAATTTTTTTTTTTATATTCAAATCGATATGAAAATATTTTAAATCAATAACGTCTATCTATCTATGTATATCGTTATATGTTTTATTAGATTTCTTGAAATGTATCCAGATTTAAGTTTTAAGGTACATCTTTTATGCATATAATATATTCAAGATATAAATATTACATTGTTATATTTCACTTCCGGTAAAACAATATTTTATTTGTACTTGTTTTTCTCAGACGATACGCATGTAATATTTATTATGACAATCATTTTCTTTTTTTTATCTTATAATGTTTTCCAATATTGTTTGTCGGTTGTAAGTAAAGGTGTGATCGAATTGATAGGAAAATGGTATTTTATTTTACGAAAAGTAAATCTGACGATAAACATGATTGATTTTGAATATTCAATATTTTTCTAGATACGAAAAATATCGATTAAAAAAAATTGGTTTTTTACAGAAATTCTATTAACGATATGTTGGGTCAAAAACGATGTATATTCTATCAGATAGTCGGGTCGACCTGTCGATGATAGTCAAATCAACAATTAAATAAAACTGATTAAAATAAACGTTTTTTATATTTTAAAATTCCTTAAGGACGTTCATTCTTGAGGCTTCATAGTAGGTAACATTTTTTTTAGTGAATTGAATAGCTCAATTATGTAGTTATCCTCCCTCAAAAATTTAAAACCTATCTTCGATCATTTCAAAGTGTAATTATCAATTAAATATTATATTTTTAACACAGTGTCTTATGGAGAACATAATTTTTTTGTATTTAAAATTATAAAAACTATATTATTAAAGTAGCCACCATAATAAATAATGTTTATAAATATTCTTTGAAATATAAAACTGTTTTGTTAGGTTTGTTTCTGCTACTGTATTTTGAAAACTAGCGACAGCGCACAGTTTAAAAATATACACATACACACTGTGAATGTCATAACAAAACATAGTTTATTGTCAGATCTGTCAAATAAAGTCAAATCAATTGCTAATTTACATTTACTGATGTTTTACAATAAATACTTTAAAAATATTTAGGACAAATAAAAAAAGGTTATAAATTGTTGTAAGATTATTGATATACTTTATTAACTATTTTAATCCTAAATAAATTTTATTAAAGATAATCCTCATTTCACTCTAGCGTAGCGCATGAACGTCCTTAAGAATGTTATGACGATACAGACGAAGGCAAAAATACTGAACATTAGATATTCGTGAAAATCTACGTTTAGTAGCATAATAAATAGTGTCAATACTAAAACAAATATATATACACTCCCGTTCAAAAAAATGAACAGACCTGAAAGGTTAATTTTCTTACATTTTATAAAACTCACTTTTGTAACTCTCTGTATATTATTTATTTATAAACAAAGATAAGCAGTATATTTTTTAAATGTGAAAAAAGAAATGGAAGTTTTATATATTTTTTTAAATGTAAACAAAAACATTTACTACAAGAATAATCAAAATTGGGAGAGACTGATTCGGTTCAGGTCTGTTCATTTTTTTTGAACGGGAGTGTACATATAATATGAAATAAAATAGGAAATTTTAGCAGTAATGTTAAATTAAATAACAAATATATTTTTTAAACTAACTTATGCAGACTCTGTTGATTCTAGTGTAAATAATGGATTTTATGCTAGTATTTCAAAATTTAATATTAAGGTGACGCTGGCTCTGTTCTACCATGGTAAAATGTAGAATCAATCATTTACTATACCATTTTATTAAACTTTTGTGTCTTAATAGTAGTGTTAGCCTCATTTAATATTATTTTAATGAATTATTTAAAAAGAAGTATAACGTTTTACGTGCGTACACACTTAAACGTGGGGTCGGTAGAGACCATATATTTTTTTAAAAAAGTCTTCTCGCCATGTTTTACGTAAATTATTTAAATACACTCCTTATATGATATTTGAATATTTTATTGATTAAGATGAGGGTCATTAAATATTTGTCGCCATAAATATTATCTGGAACATTCCCAATTTTGCAAAATTATTCTATAATATACAGACCATAGAATATAAGAAAATAGATCAAACAAATTTATTACTATTTTAATTTACACATTGTTTTATGTCCTTTACAGATTTTAATAATACAACTCGACCGTTATTGTTGCTAGAGGATAATATTTATAAAATAGGATGGCGGTGACTGTGTTTCCTAAATTGGAGTTAAAATGGTAAGTGTTTTTTTTTACATATTCCATATCATTATACAATACATCCGTTTTTTACACACGTAACTTCCGATGTAATTATTCATGCGATTGATTTGGTGAGCAAGCGCAGTACTATGTTTTATGCATGCTTTTAGTATGATGAAATAGAAAAGAAATCTATTTTTAACCCGACTTCAAAAAGGAGGATGATTTTCAATTCGTCTTTATTTATTTTATTTTTGTAATGTTTGCCACCTCAGAACTCCGTCATTTATAAATCGATTTTGAATTTTTGTTTTTTATTTTAAAGGGTTTGATTTCAGGTTGGTCCCATTGTCACCAAATCGCATTCTGGTGAGGGGATCCCCTGGAAATCGAGGAAAATCCTCATTTTGTATGTGATAACCGATTTTTGCGATTTTTTTTGTTTTTTTTTTTTTTTTGAAAGGGTATATTCATTCATAATGGGTATACACAATTTTTTAAAAACCGACTTCAAAAAAACTTTTTACAAAAAATAACCGACCCCAAAAAAATTTTTTTTTTTTTTTTTTTGTAAAAATTTTTTTGGGGTCGGTTCTTTTTTGTAAAAAATTTTTTAAGTTTAAAAAAAATACCGAAGTCCGTATTTTATTTTTAATCAAAAACCCCTCTGGGCCTTTGAAAATCTCGAACTTTGCTAACAGAACGTGCTAAAATGACTAAATGAACTAAGTAAATGTTTTTTGTTTGTATGGAATACTAAGAGCTTACTTTAATTGATCAGACCTTTTATGTATAACATATACTATTCGAAGGTTAAATTTAATACTCTTAATAAGGCCGGACTTTTATTGGATAACATTAAGTGGGCTTTAATCCGGGCAGTACCACGCGACAATAAAACTATCGACTACTAAAAATTTCATAGAAATGATTGTTCAATATTATAAAAAGAGGGTCTCATTGATCATACCAAGGAGAATCTTTCGCAAAAAATTTAAACCAATCATTTTCTTACTTTTGTTTAACAACTTAGACCTTAGATTTAACCACTTTTGTTGTCAAACATTTTTGTTTTTGCTAGGATTAGTGTTTCACGAGGCACAGGCGAAGCGAGGTTTTGGTATCACATCGCCTCGCCTCGCTTTTTTAAATATCAACCTCGCCTCGCCTCGGCCTCGGACGAGGCAGAATGTTGACTAGCCTCGTTTCGCCTCGGTTAGGTTAGCTATCATTCTCGACCTCGCCTCGGCCGAGCTAGCTGAGTGTACATAATATGGTAAAAAAAACTTTATATATATATATCTATATAAATATATATTTTGACTTTGGTACGAGACCAATAGCTCTATTTCCTATCCTGGATTCGCTAAAATAAAATAAAATATACAAATTAGAGAGAGAGAGAGAGAGAGAGTTGAATAAAACAGGACTGTGCTTTTTGGCGTGATAAAAATACAGTAATATACTCAATAGAAATCTACATATTAAATCACGTTTAGAGTGGAAAAAATAACGTAGAGAACTTTGTTCCTGACGGGGTATATATATATTTTTTTTAAATTTACTTTTTGTAAATTTGCCTCGGCCGAGGCGAGGTTTTTCGGACAATATACCTCGCCTCGCCTCGGTTAGTAACGAGGATTAAAATTTTTAACCTCGGTGAAACACTAGTTAGGATATCATTACTTTTTGTATGCGAAAAGTTTCCCTCTTGCATATTTTTGTTTCTGGTGGAGCAGATACCATATTTTTCTCTTCATGATAGTATTGGTGTTACTGTTCACTTCTCTCCCAGTACCTGAATGTTTCAAACATTTCAGACTATTCCCAACGGACTTATCAGTTCTAACTACAGAGATTGTACTATAAAATGTATTAAAAGTTTTCTAGTTTTGCATATTCAATTAATGAATTTGAATTTATTAAGTTCGTTTATTTAATTGGTTCTATATTTTCCTAACGATATTATTCCAGTCTTTTCTTTTTGTAATTTCTTAGAATATTTTTCTTTCAATGATTCAAATCAACTTATGAAACACTTTTATATTATTTTTTTTTAATATTTCATTATCTTTTATATTCTTATTTTTAAATATTTCTTTCAAATTCGATAGCAACATTTACGTTAGTTAATATTTTTCTGAGAAGTCTTAATTTTCCTCAAGGACGTATAGAGAAAACAAATTTCGGAGAAAAACAAATCATACCACACACAAACAAAATAATTTTCCACTGTAGTCACACTGCTTATGTGACAGACAGACTTCTGTCTGTTTCGTTTAAGCATTTAATCTATTCGTATATAAATTTTTTCTATATATTGTATGACACAATTTTTTTACCTAATGTCTTCCAATGACTGTGCAATGGAGCAGGATAGAACTGTTACATCAATCGAGCGAGCTACATCAGTCGAGTGTTATATCAGCGATTCATTACATGCTGAAAATACATTCTGATCGAATTCTCATAACGCGCTAACAGAAGTATAACTTAATTAAAAAAGCACAATGTATACATTTTCTCGGTTACAAGAGAACGATTTCAAAAAATTATCTACACTTTAAAAATGATGTTCGATGTCATTAAAACCATTTCATAAAGTCCTATAATATATACAGGCAGCCCTTGTGTAACTGACGCATTCACTCACTGACTCACGCGTACAAACTCACGTAACCCACTTCTAGATATGCTAGAAGGATGCGGTTTTTTTCATTTGACGCGGAATAATAGGGGTGATACCAAAACCTCGCCTCGCCTCGTGCCTCGTGAAACACTATTTCTACATATAATGTAGGAACCAAAAGATCCTATTAAAGTATCAAGCTTGCGGAAAGTAAAGCTCTCAGTCCAAGCACTTGCTTCATATGTGTCTTCTGATCCTATTAGAGGACAAAACCAGTTCTTATCAATATTTTAAAGAAAAAAAAACTATATTACTATAATTTTACTTACCGTGATTTTTTTTCACTTGAATTGAAGCATTTTTACTTGACAAATATCAAGGTAAAATTACTTTTTAAATAACTTTAAAAATAAGCGGGATATGAATGATTGAAATTCCCGATTAGACAAAGAGGGTGATAGCCCTCTTGATATGTTATGTGACGCCATATTACACTTTCACCATTTAAAATACACGTAAAACTCCGTTTTTAGTATTTTTGGAAGAAAGAGACAGATAATAATCTTTAAAATCTATATTTGTCGGATTTTAATTTCGTTTTTAAATATTATTACAGTATTAATAGTATTTTCATATTCTGAAAATAAATTTGAAAAAAAATTTTAATGCATATTCCCTATTAAAGAATTGCGACTGAATATAATTTTTGGAAAATGCACGTAAATATTACAGAAATATTGTACATTACAATTAAACTATAATTTATTATATACATAATTTATCAGACGTTAATGAGGGATTCCCAGGCACATCTAGTGCACAGTGTTATGTTTATTTTGAAAATTTATTACTATTTCAATTTTGAATTAATGTATAATAAATTAATAGCAAATTAGTCATTATTCATCAATATTCAATAATAATATTCTACGTCAATATATTTTTATAATAATTGCTTGTTAATGTAATTTTTCCAAAATAATCACTCTCTCTCTCTCTCTCTCTCTCTCTCTCTCTCTCTCTCTCTCTCTCTCTCTCTCTCTATAGGGTGGCGAGCGAAATGGAAAAGCTAGAGAACTTTATTTTCGGTCAAATGATAAAAATACCTCCAGAATGTAAATATTTCTATAAATGTTAATTTGATTTAATTCTTTATTTCCTAAAAATGATTAATTAGGTCTTTGTCTTTCTCTTTTTATCATTAATTAATTTCGTCACCTTTTATACGGTATCATATAAACCGCTCACAAAATAGTACAGTTTTTGTGTTTTTGGATTCCAATTTTCCTTATCTAACCTATTTATTTTTTAAAGGTTAGAAAAATTCGAAAAAAATCGCAAAAAATTTTCACTTATCGAGTTGAATGTAAATTAGTTTATAAAAGAATAAGGGCGGTACAAGATCATGCAAAAGTTATTATAAAAATTTTGTCATGGAAAAAAGCCTCTAAGCGTTTGCAACTAGGAAAAAAAATTCGTTACGCAGGAGCTGCTTCAACTTAGCGAATTTCCTTAAAATACATAAATCACTTTCTAGCGGCCACAATTTTAGTCTGATCAAAATGAAATGTCGTTTATGACTTTAGTATTTGCATGACAATTTTATTAATAAATGACATACGTCAAGGGGAAATGGGGGCATAAGGAAAGAAGAAAACACAAAATATAAAATATCTCTGTTAATATTAGAACAATAAAAAAATGCGTAAGGAATAAAGTTGTAGAAAATCATGTTTGCTACAATTCATCATCTCATCATTTTTGCTCAAACTCTAATGTGTACAGAGATAGTGAGGAATTTAGTTTTCAATCTTAAACCGCCTATATTTCTGTAAATATTAGGGTAACAGAAAAAATGATTAGAAACAAAACTACAGTAAAATTGAATACCTAAAACTTTACTTCTTATAAATTTTTCGATTTTTCGAATATGTAAAATAGGGAAATATGTAAAATTTTGTGTTTCCCCCTCCCTCTAAACCCCCCTTTCCCCTCATCCGATTTTACCCATTAACGAACTTGACTTTTTGAATACTAAAAGCGCCTCAAATACCAAATTTCATTCCGATAAAATGAAAACTGTGACCGCTAGAGTGATTACAGACACATATATATATATATATATATATATATATATATATGTATATATATATATATATATATATATATATATATATATATATGTCCATAGATATATATATATAAATTTTCCAGATGGTGGTTTTTGACATCTACTAGGTAGGATCGATGGACATTTGAAGAAATTTTTGCGAAATTTTGACTTCGGTACGGGACCAATAGCTCTATTTCCTTTCAGGAAATTCGCTAAAGCCAATAGGGAATATGCATGAAAATTTTTTTTCACTTGAATTGAAACATGTATACTTGACAAATATCAAGGTAAAATTACTTTTTAAATAACTTTAAAAATAAGCGAGATATGAATGATTGAAATTCCCGATTGGACAAAGAGGGTGATAGCCCTCTTGATATGTTATGTGACGTCATATTACACTTTCACCATTTAAAATACACGTAAAACTCCGTTTTTAGTATTTTTGCAAGAAAGAGACAGATAATAATCTTTGAAAGCTTATAGCTTCCTTGATATTTGTCGGATTTTAATTTCGTTTTTAAATATTATTACAGTATTAACAGTATTTTCATGTTCTGAAAATAAATGTGAAAAAAAATTTTCATGCATATTCCCTATTGAGGATACTTAAAACCATAAAACACAAAATTTTAATTGTTTTAACGTTCAGTCGAATAGTTTCAGAGATATGCTTGTATTTATACGATTGTAATTCCCCTTTTATAGGATTCCAGACGATATCTCCTAAAACGCACACCAATTTTAATCAATTTTCAAGCTAGTGTGTGAATATATATGTAATGTACTTTAAATCTTAGATTTCTTCAATATTGAGGTACCTCTGAGTACAGTACGTGTTTCCCCCAGTTATCTGGTAACTACCAACAAACTCATATATTTGATTATTAAACATTCGGGCAAAAATAAACATTCGTACGTTTTTATAAACGTAGGTCTTAGACCGAATATACCTGGATATCTTGGTATATTCCTACAGATACATACAAAAATAGAGAACGCTTCCATATGAGATTTATAGTACATACTCAAAACGTAACCTCTCAAAAGTGATATTAAGGAATAGGGAATATGCATGAACATTTTTTTTCACATTTATTTTCAGAATATGAAAATACTGTTAATACTGTAATAATATTTAAAAACGAAATTAAAATCCGACAAATATCAAGGAAGCTATAAGCTTTTAAAGATTATTATCTGTCTCTTTCTTGCAAAAATACTAAAAACGGAGTTTTACGTGTATTTTAAATGGTGAAAGTGTAATATGACGTCACATAACATATCAAGAGGGCTATCACCCTCTTTGTCCAATCGGGAATTTCAATCATTCATATCTCGCTTATTTTTAAAGTTATTTAAAAAGTAATTTTACCTTGATATTTGTCAAGTAAACATGCTTCAATTCAAGTGAAAAAAAATTTTCATGCATATTCCCTATTATGTTACAACACAGTAGATAGAATAAATAATGTTTGTTTCATTTCAATTCTAAGAAATTCTAATATTTTTGTGGATATTTCTATGAATCTTCTATTATATAATTCTAAAATACTGTGAGTGTTCATGCTAGAAACATATTGTTGCATCATATATGAGATTTCAATGACGTAAGCACATATTAAATACATCGATGGTTTCATTAGATAGCTATACTTTACACATATATAGATTTAATAGCTGCTGATATCGTTACGAATTAACAGAGAATACGGATTATCGCATTAAATATATACATACACATATAAACAGAGTGATTGTAAAATTGCGTCAGATACAGAAGTTAAAGTTAACCAATTACCTTATTGTATGTACACTCCCGTTCAATAAAATTGAACACATCTGAATCCAATCAGTCTCTCACAATTTTGATTATTCTTGTAGTAAATGATTTGTTTAGATCAATTGTTTACATAAATAAAAAATATAAAACTTTCATTTTAGAAGAAGTCATTTTACTTCCACATTAGTAGACGTAAAATGCACTAGTAGATGTGTATTACAATAGGGAATATGCATGAAAATTTTTTTTCACTTGAATTGAAGCATGTTTACGTGATAAATATCAAGGTAAAATTACTTTTTAAATCACTTTAAAAATAAGCGAGATATGAATGATTGAAATTCCCGATTAGACAAAGAGGGTGATAGCCCTCTTGATATGTTATGTGACGTCATATTACTCTTTCACCATTTAAAATACACGTAAAACTCCGTTTTTAGTATTTTTGCAAGAAAGAGACAGATAATAATCTTTAAAAGCTTATAGCTTCCTTGATATTTGTCGGATTTTAATTTCGTTTTTAAATATTATTACAGTATTAACAGTATTTTCATATTCTGAAAATAAATGAGAAAAAAAATTTTCATGCATATTCCCTATTATAACATCAGATTGTAAATGATTTTATAAATTTCAAATAAACGGATAAAGTACTATCACGCCTTGTCGTTCTTCAGGAAATATTAAGCCAAAAGGATCTCCTTGTATCTTTTGAACTAAAAAATAAAAGGAGATCAGAGCAGAGTTTTCGAATATAGAAAAATTACGTCATTTTAACACTAGGTTTTAAATCTCACCGTTAAGGAATAAATAGTTTTGAAGATATTTTAATTCAAAAATCGTAAAATACGCCCCTTAATCGTTGGTATGTAGGATTATATTTCCAAGTAGTACTTTCCGACATTATACAGTTAGGTATAATGTCCAAACCAATAGAAAAATTATAAACATCTGAAATTTCTATCTCGAAATAGAAAATTTTTGCATGCTATGTTTGATGACTTTATCATGATTAACATATAGTAGTTATGTATGCTGTAATTTCATTGGCTGATGCTCAATATCTATTGGTAGTATGTATCTAAAACGACCATGTAGAAAACATTTAAAGTTAAATAGTGACATCTATAGTTATTTATTAATATAATAAAATTATTTATTTAATAAAATAAAATAATTTAATTATATTATAATTTCGTTAATAAGAAATCAATAAGAAACATACAAAATTAACAATTGAAACAAATTAACAGAGATGTTCAAAGCTACTATTAGTACTACTTTTCATTAAATGCTATTTTCATTGGCTTATAATATTTTTGTAATATTATTGGCTGTTTTTTTGAAATTTTCTTTCTAGAAAAAACATTTAATACATACTAAGGCAGACATAACGCCTTAGACCGCTCGACCACTTGAAGGGTATATGTTACTAAATATATGTATAATATTGCATACAGTAACACTCACACACCCAGAATGTTTCAACTGGGTTAAATTTTTTTGAACGGGAGTGTATATATAAAACAATCATTTCATATTTATACGATATCCAATCAAAAGCAAAAATGCACTTCACGAAGATAAACTGTCTAGTTCTTAAAATCAGACTGTATTGAGGATTATATTAATTAACAGTTAAGTTTTAGTTTGTTAGAAAATCGTTTTTACTTCAGTCTTTTCAAAGCCATTTTATTTTCTGGGTATTTTCTGTATCGTCACAATCTAATGCTTTCATTATAATCTGATCATTATTTTTTTGTTTTGTTTAACGTTGTCATTTATTAATATTTTAACATAATTGGAAAATGTTACTGGTATTGATTTAATATTTTTTTCCTTTCTATGTTATCAACATATAGGTTGAAACGATCGTAAACAAATTAAATCAAAAATGTATGTTTTACATATATAATTATTGTTTTATTTTTTTGTTTTTGCTAAATAATGTATTTGAATAAGTTGCACCAACTCGTCCGCCATGATTTGAATCCTACGGCTCTAAAAATTAGATTTCCTAAATTGATTACTGATATAAAAAACTGTATAAGAGTTAATTTCGCGGAAATATTTGCGGAGACCACATTCATTTTTTTTACTTAAGTATGAATAATCTTACATTTCAAATTTTGCCCCTATTCCTAGAAAATTTATTTGCATTTTATAAATACGTATTTCGACTATAATGTAGTCATCATCAGTATGAATTAGCTAATCGTAACTATCTGTGGGATATGGAGTCAGAGATATGTTGCTCGTTGCTAATTTGGTGCGTGTCTCACCAAAATAAATGTTCTAGGAATTGGGGCAAAATTTGAAATCTAATTTCAAAAAACCTAGAGTTCTTTTGATTATTTTAATAATCTTTATGAATAATCTTCTTACAAGAATTTATCCTCTATCGTCCTTCAAATTTAAATAACAGAAAAAATGAAACCTATTTTGACAAAATGGAAACCCGACTTCAAAAATCAAATATTCTATATCAAAAAATGCACTAAAAAGTAAAAAAATAATTGCATATTATTGTGCCAATTTTAGTTCCCCTATGCAAAAATTTCTAAATATATATGTACAATTATTGTTATTTTTGGAGTCGGTGTCCGTAGAGAAATTCACATAACTTTTGGACACCGCCTCCAAAAATTTTTGTTTAGGTGAACTAAAATACCACACAAGAATATGCAATTATTTTTTTACTTTTTAGTGCATTTTTTGTTTTAGAATATTTGATTTTTGAAGTCGGGTTTCCATTTTGTCAAAATAGGTTTTATTTCTCGCTTTTTAATGACTTTGAAGTTCTATAACTTATTTTATTTGTCTAAATATGGGTAGACTAACTAAACGACCTACTAACTTTTAGTGCATTTCTTTTTAACACATGTTTTTTTATCCGTTGTTTTTTTATTTTTATTTTTAGTTTTTTCCCTCATCAGAATGCAATTTGGTGCCAATGGGAAACCAAACCCTTTAAAACAAAAAAACAAAAAATTCAAAATCGGTTCATAAATTCTGAGGTGATACACATAAAAAAAAAGCAAAAAAAAAAAATACAGACGAATTGAGAACCATCCTGCTTTTTGAAGTCGGATTAAAAATAAGTCAATTCACAAAACATTTTATTATATATATTATTTTATTATATATATTATTTTATTATATATATATTTTATTATTATATATATTCTTATATATATTTTATTATTATATATATTCTTTTCATCTATATAAAAATATCACAATTTTGTGACATATATGCCGTAACAAAGTGAAATTTAACATTTTGATTGTAGAAATGATTTTCATTTAATTTCCTAATTTTCATTCATTATATATATATATATATATATATATATATATATATATATATATATATATATATATATATGAAAATGTGTTTGTGTAGGAATAACAAATATAGACGAATAATAAGGAGTATAAAATTGTATAAAATCGATAAAACACAGCTCTCAACATAAATAACTCACAGCATCCAATAGTTTCAATTGGTACATACATACGTACCCTACCTACATCATAAATATAATGTTGTAAGAGTGAAATATCTCACAATACACCTGGTTTTATTTTAATAATAGGTATATCATCTTAATATATACAGAGTGGACGGACACTTGCACCTCTATGCAAAATATGGATAAAGGCCGCATTTGAATATACCTTCAATTTTCATAAATCAAGTCAATTCAACTTAAATTTGTTGAATTTAACAATATTTTTTTAGCTTAACTATTGAAAATAGAGGAAAAATGTTTGGGGCGTCATTTGTACAGAAATTTATGATCTACGACTTTTGTATGACACTATTTTTTGTACCTCGTGTTATTTTTTAATTATGAGCTTTTATTTATCAGTTTTTCGCAGCCTGTCTGTTTGCCCTTATTTACTTTGCCTTATTTTTATTTTTACAACCTATAAATATACAACACGTAGGAGCTACGTAGACTAATATTGAACTTAGTTTTAATGAATTATTCGTATACCGTCTGTTTAGTTTACATCTTCGTATCATAGATCCCACGAGTATGAGAGAGTACATATGTACATATACATTAAGCAATGTGTATGAGAAGGAGGTCTTATATGTTTGATGAACAAGCATATTTTTCATAACTGTTCGAGTGGTCACCAACCACTCAAACCTATAAGACCTCCTTCTCATACGCATTGCTTAATGTATACATATGTACTCTCTCATACTCGTTATGAATTTTATTCACTATTTTGAAAAATACGCTTGTTTATCAAACCTATAAGACCTCCTTCTCATATACATTGTTTAATGTATATGTACATATGTACTCTCTCATACTCGTGGGATCTATGATACGAAGATGTAAATTAAACATTGTGTATAATATACCGATAGTTTCAAACGGTCTGGAAACGGACGAATAACTCGAGAAAAACACTTTGGAATGAAAAACGAAAAAAATGTATGTTCAACATTTTTAAAGAAGCTCTCCAATAACGCCAACTTTGGTTAACTTCCCACACCCTGGGTTGGAAGGGGAAAACTTGGAAATCTTAAATGAGAACCCAACAATTTTTTATTGCAGATTCAGATTCTCCATACAACAATAAGTTAGTTTTTTTCGAAAATTTTTTTCGATTCGTGATAGATGACAACAAATAAATTTTACGGATATTGCGTATTAAATACTGTCGGGTACTTTACGAAATAATAAGTACATTTAACATAACCCGGGAACAACGATGTGGATGTACTAGTTTTATGTTCCTATCCGGGTGTTTATTGCAGCCGGAATGTGCACTACATTTTGCGCAATATTCGTAAAATTTATTTGTTACGATTACGATGAATTGTAGCAAACTTGATTTTCTACAACTTTACTCCTTACACATTTTTCGATTATTCTAAATTTTTCGATTTTCGATTAATATTAAGAGAGATATTTAATATTTTGTGTTTGACACGAATACATAAAATATATTTTATTGTAAAAATTTTTGATTGTCGTTTCCGTAGTAACTATAAACTATAATCGTTATACCTTTTTTTTTGGCTATTAATAAATTTAATTTTTCCAAATACTAAAGTCATATCAGATATTATATTTCATTTTGATCACACTAAAATTATGACCGCTAGAGAGTGATTTATGTATTAAATGGAAATTCGCTAAGTTGACGCAGCTTCTGCGTAACGAATTTTATTTTGTATGAAGCATATGAATCTGGGTTCCCATGGCGATGGACACTTCGTCTTCTTTATAGTTATAGTACCACTCTGTATATATATATATTTTAAGATGATATATGTGTATTTTGTCAAATCGAAATTTCTAATAAGTTTCGTGTTTTAATTAGTTTGAACAAAATTATACAGGTACCTACTGAATTATTTGTTGTTCATTATTTTATAACTTTGAGTAAATGTATTTTCTCCATACAGTAGAACCTCGATAAGTCGGAACTCACTTCAAGAAAGACATACACATATTCGTTTTATAGAGGTTTCGACTTACGAAGGGTTTTGACATAGAGAAGTTTTTATTAGCATACGCACGCAAATGATGGATTTATTCAGGATACATAATCTAAAACAACTAAAAGTACCTCAAAAACAGGGATGGCTAACTTTTATGTGCATAAGATATACTTTTTATCTTAAAAATGTGTCATGATCGACTTGTACAATTTGTTCGTACATATAGGTAAAAGTTGTTATAAAAAAACACAGTATGACTGATAATTTGATTTAAGATTTCACTGTCGCGCTGTCGAGTTTTTTGGGGTCAGAAAAATCTATGAAAGAATGAAGAATTTTTCCAATCTATCAATAGCTCGCTGGAGTGTTCCACGTACAGAAACACATTTGCAGAACATGGATATTGTCAGAAAAAAGTTTGATAATCTCAACCCATCAACTTTTATGGCGTACCGACGCCAATAGAGCAAGAGGTAGAGGTAGATTGTAAAGGCTGCCCTGGATGGGCTACACTTCGACCATAAGGTCCATTGTGATGCCTTAGGATGTGAGGATGTGAGTGGAGTGGAAGGAATTTGTGAGTAGACTAGGAATTGATAGGATATGCGGCTGCAGCCGACTATGATAGGAACTATACCGATATTTATCTGGAGTTCGTGAAGGAAACTGCAGACCTGCAAACCTTCTCAAGCATAGCCGGTTACTTCGTTCTTGTCCATACGCCGACAGTTTAGTCAATTAACCGCCGCTTTTTTTTAAATTTTTATAATTGACAAACTGCCGATGTCGGGATTCGATCCCATAACCTCCCAGTTTTCAAGTACTGCATACTGCACAGACATAACGCCTTAGACCGCTCGGCTACTTGGACTGGTAATCGAGCAAACTAAAGGCATAGTTTAGAACAGCATTGAATAATTTTGCTGATAATGCGTCCCCTTGACGTAATCCGCGCTACAGATTAAACTTTTCTCCTAATCTTTCAGTTTTTACTTGTGCAGTTATCCTACATATAAATTTTTTATTAATCTTATAAATTTATTTGGGACAAGTACAGCTCTTAAGGCCTTTAAAACATAACAACTCTGTATATCCACATACACTCCCGTTCAAAAAAAATGAACAGATCTAAACAGAATCAGTTCCTCTCACAATTTTGATTATTCTTGTTGATGTAGTCTTGTATTCTTGTAAATGTTTTTGTTTACATAAATTGTTTACATAAATAAAAAATATTAAACTTCCATTTCTTTTATCACATTTAAAAAATATACTACTTATCTGTGTGTATAAATAAATAATATACAGAGAGTTACAAAAGTGAGGAGTTTTATGAAATGTAAGAAAATTAACATTTCCGGTCTGTTCATTTTTTTTGAACGGGAGTGTACATAGAAAACAGCATAATTATTTAACGGGCCAAAATTTTTAAAGACAGATTTAGAACTTATTTTATTGGCATAACATTAATGGGAAGATTGAGTTTGCATGTCTCTAACCAAGGAATCATAATTAAGTGTATATCCTGACAAAGATAACGATAATGAGTCTTCAGTATGGGACTAAGCCAGGACAGAATGTTGTTTTGTCTTCGTTAGCTTTAAATATACAAATGCCAATTTACACAGGTATATAGACCCGAAACAATAATAAATATATTTGGTGATATTGGGATATTTTTCGTACCGTCCGATAGTGGATGTCACGTTTTAAATTCGAGCTTCATAGCTTTTTGGTTCCTGCGATACAGAGGCCTAAAAATCGTATAATACACGCTTTTGTAAACGTCTATGCTTAATCTACGTACTACCATATGATATGTGATTGTTTGTTTCGACTTATAGAAGGCTTATATTTCATATAAAAGTGAATTTGGGGTTTATCGAGGTTCTACTGTATTATTTTATTGTAATAATAATATATACATATAAATTAAATGATATTTTGTTTGAATTTAAAATTTTAATTATTATATGTTCAATTATAAACAGTCTAGAATTCATTGATTTATTTATATCGAATATGTTTTTTTTTATTTTATTTTTTTGTCAATTATTTGCTACTAGAAAAATATTCTTATTTAGATTTTATATTGAATATAAATTGAAGTTATGTGATCTAGTAAGAGTGGGAAAGACACAAGAGCGCAAAAGGCTCCGTTTTTTTCACTTGATATCTCGAAAAAAATAATTTCCTACATAGGCTAGTCTATAGATTAAGTTTTCTTCTATCCGTTAAAATTTTAGGAATACTCGCTGATTAAAGTCATTAATTCTATTCCTTTTATCTTGTTTGCCGGTCTTAGATTAAAACATTTCAAAAAAGTTGTAGAAAATTCTATGTAAAAATTAAGTTTATTTTTTAATACTAGCTGAAATGAACGGAAATGAACTTTAAGTATTCAGAAAGGTAAATGGTTTATTTACACAGTTCTTCTTCATTTAAAAATGGTCTCTGCAACGGTACCCAGTTTATACCCAGTATATTCGTATGTGTAAATATACAAGGTATATCTAGAGCACGGTAGTGCGTGGCCGAGTTTTAAGGGAGACATTCGGACTTTTCACTACAGTGTTATTACTACACCTTAATTTAGGCTCATTTTTTGGGTGCTGTATCTTTTGAACGGAAAGAGCTACAGGGTTGATATTTCGAATATAGATACTTTACGGAATTATAAGAACCAATGTTTTCAATCAATGTTAACGAATTAACCGTTAAAAAGTTATTTCACTTCAAAAACGCAAAATTCGTGGGAACGCCCACAATTCTTGGTAACTAATACATCAAAATGTTTAGCTACTTCCAGATATGCTGTAAAGTTGATATTGGGCATGTAGATAGCTGTAGTACCCAAACCGACGAGAAAATTGCGAAAACTCGAAATTTGTATCGGAAAAGTGGAAAATTTAACATTTTTTATTTTTAAGACTAGTTTAACTCAAACTACCTTGTAGAGAACGATATATCATATATACCTATTAATTTTTATACCATATAGAAATAGACATTGCTATTTGAATACAGCAGTATGCGTTGATTTTAAAAGTTATGCAACGGAAGCCTCGGAAAATTGGAAAAACATCCTCCAAAATTATGTTTTTCTGTTCTATTAATGCTATAAAGTTTGAATTTTCACTAATCGACCCGAAATAACGTCAAAATTAACAGAATATTTTGAAAAATTTCATTACCTACATCGCAACCACACCGAAAATGGGAAAAACATCCCTAAAACTTACCTCTTTACTTCTATTCATGATAGAAAGATCAGTTTTTTTCCATCACAACCCTTCGAACTTGGTAAAAACACCCCCAAAACCAACCTTTTTAATCTATACATACAACAAGATGCAGTTTTTTGCAATCGACGCTTAATAGCTACAAATTAGGAAGTTATTTCGAAAAACTTAATATATTTTTTTGCAAACTCCCGAAAAATTGAAAAAACACCCCCCAAAATTACGTTTTTCAGTTCTATATATGATGAAATGATGGAATTTTGACCAATCGACCCGAAATAAAGTCAATTTAACAGAACACTTTGAAAAATTTTTTTACCTATAACGCAAACCTCCGAAAATGGGAAAAACACCCCTTAAACTGCCTTAAGGCATTTTGATCAGACTAAAAATATGACCGCTAGAGAGTGATTTATGTATTCTAAGGAAATTCGCTAAGTTGACGCAGCTCCTGCGTAACGAATTTTTTTTTGTGAAGTGGAGCCAACGGGTCAAGTCATTTCTTCAAAGACTATAACGTTGATAATCAATTATCTGTAATAAACGATTAGTTTAGAAGTCATAATCGAAACAAATCAAATAACATCTTATATATACTAAATTTTATATAGTTATTTTAATAAAAAATATATCACTCTTATTTCACATTAATTTGTGGCGTTTTAATAAAAGGCCTATGATATATGATCGATGAATATTATTATCAATAATCCAATGTATAAAATTTATGCTTTCTTTTCAGTTTTCTTTGGCAATAACACTGCTTGAATATTTGGTAATATACCGCCTTGAGCAATTCTTACAAATTATAACAATTTATTTAATTCTTTTCATCATTACGAATTGCTAATTGAAAATAAACTTGTTTATTTTTTTACTTGTTTACTTAAAAAAAGTTACATTGTAACAATACAATACAACAATCAATGTTTTCTATTTGGAGTATTAAAACATACTGTTATATTAAACTAGAAAATTTTTATTTAAATACTAAATGTCTATCTAATCAAAAAGGAGGCGGTAACCTTGTCAACAAATCAGATCGATATATGCTTCATATGTTATTTTAATTACAATTAAAGTTGTTAAATTTTCCGTTTGTAAGAAAGGTAAGTTTTCGAGAAAATCTTAATAAAATATTTGCTTCTTAATAAGTGATGATATGGGATAAAGGACCGAGCTATTTACAAAGTAAATAGATCCAGACTTCATATAATAGTTGCTCCTTAAAAAGTGATGATATACGAGAAAGGACCGAGCTATTAACAAAGTAAATAGCTCTAGACTTCAAATAATAGCTGTTCCTTAAAAAGTGATGATATCCCATAAAGTTTCGAGCTATTTACAAGCTAAACAGCTCGGTAAACTATTTATTAAAAAAATAAATGAGGGGTAAATTAATTAAGTGTAAGAAAAAATTTGGTTGAAATTTATGTCGTAAGTTTTCCCTTAGTATGTTTTTATTAGCGAATTTCCTGAAAGGAAATAGAGCTATTGGTCCCGTACCGAGGTCAAAATTTCGCAAAAATTTCTTCAAATGTCCATCGATCCTACCTTGTAGATGTCAAAAATCACCATCTGTAAAATTTATATATATATATCTATGGACATATATATATATATACATATATATATATATATATATATATATATATATATATATATATATATATATATGTGTCTGTAATCACTCTAGCGGTCACAGTTTTCATTTTATCGGAATGAGATTTGGTATTTAAAGCGCTTTTGGTATTCAAAAGGTCAAGTTCGTTAATGGGTAAAATCGGACCAGGGGAAAGGGGGTTTTAGAGGGAGGGGGAAACTCAAAATTTGACATATCTCTCTTAATATTCGAAAAATCGAAAAATTTATAAGAAGTAAAGTTGTAGGTATTAAGTTTTTCTGTAATTTTGTTTCTTATCATTTTTTCTGTAACCCTAATATTTACAAAAATATTGACGGTTTAAGATTGAAAATTAAATTCCTCAATATCTCTGTACGCATTAGAGTTTGAGCAAAAATGATAAAGTGATGAAATGTAGAAAACATGATTTTCTACAACTTTGTTTCTTACGCGTTTTTCGATTGTTCAAATATTAAGAGAGATATTTTAGATTTTGTGTTTTCTTCTATCTTTATGCACCCCTTTTCTATTGACGTATGTCATTTATTAATAAAATTGGCCATGCAAATACTAAAATCAGATACGATGATTTCAAATTTCTGATGATTTCAAATATTTTTAAACATGCCGCGTTATAAAATTTTAAAAATTCGTTACGCAGGAGCTGCTTCAACTTAGCGAATTTCCTTGGAATAAATAAATTACTCTCTAGCGGTCACAATGTTAGTCTGATAAAAATGAAATGTCGTATCTGATTTTAGTATTTGCATGGCCAATTTTATTAATAAATAACATACGTCAAGGGGAAAGGGGGGCATAAAGATAGAAGAAAACACAAAATATAAAATATCTCTCTTAATATTAGAACAATCGAAAAATGTGTCAGAAACAAAGTTGTAGAAAATCATGTTTGCTACAATTCATCACCTTATCTTTTTTGCTCAAACTCTAATGCGTACAGAGATATTGAGGAATTTAATTTTCAATCTTAAACCGTCAATATTTTTGTAAATATTAGGGTTACAGAAAAAATGATAAGAAACAAAATTACAGTAAAACTTAATACCTACAACTTTACTTCTCATAAAATTTTCGATTTTTCGAATATTAAGGGAGATATGTCAAATTTTCTGTTTCCTCCTCATTTTAAACCCCCCTTTCCCCTGGTCCGATTTTACCCATTAACGAACTTGATCTTTTGAATACCAAAAGCGCTTCAAATACCAAATCTCATTCCGATAGAATAAAAACTGTGACCGCTAGAGTGATTACAGACACATATATATATATATATATATATATATATATATATATATATATGTATATATATATATATATATATGTCCATAGATATATATATATAAATTTTACAGATGGTGATTTTTGACATCTACAAGGTAGGATCGATGGACATTTGAAGAAATTTTTGCGAAATTTTGACTTCGGTACGGGACCAATAGCTCTATTTCCTTTCAGGAAATTCGCTAAAAGAGTAAAGTATCGCCAAGCGAAAGGAACGCATAGCATACGCGAAGCATATGCGAAGAGTAACAAAACGCTACGCGTTTTGTGCGAAGCCTTTGGCTTCGTATATTTAAGCCTTTCAAAAATTATTGATATCCGACCAAAAACATAAATGTAAGAAAGGGCCGAGTTTTCGGGAAAATCCTTAATGTAATAGTTCCTTCTTAAAAAGTGGTGATATGAGAGTAATGACCGAGCTATTTACAAAGTAAATAGCTCTAGACTTCATATAATAGTTGCTTCTTAAAAAGTGATGATATGGCAGAAAGGACCGAGCTATTTACAAAGTAAATAGCTCTAGACTTTATATAATAGTTGCTTGTTAAAAAGTGATGATATGGAAGAAAGGACCGAGCTATTTACAAAGTAAATAGCTCTAGACTTCAGATAATAGTTGCTCTTTGAAAAGTGATGATATCCCATTAAAGAGCCGAGCTATTTACAAAGTAAATAGCTCGGTAAACTATTAACTAAAAAAAATAATGAGGGTAAATTGATTAAATGTAAGAAAAAATTTGGTTTAAAATTATTTCATAAGTTTTCCCTTAGTATGTTTTTAAAATTTTATATAGCGCGGCAAGTTATTTTTTCTGATTTCCAATATTTTAAATCTTGCCGCGTTATAAAATTTTAAAAACATACTAAGGGAAAACTTATGAAATAATTTTAAACCAAATTTTTTCTTACATTTAATCAATTTACCCTCATTATTTTTTTTAGTTAATAGTTTACCGAGCTATTTACTTTGTAAATAGCTCGGCTCTTTAATGGGATATCATCACTTTTCAAAGAGCAACTATTATCTGAAGTCTAGAGCTATTTACTTTGTAAATAGCTCGGTCCTTTCTTCCATATCATCACTTTTTAACAAGCAACTATTATATAAAGTCTAGAGCTATTTACTTTGTAAATAGCTCGGTCCTTTCTGCCATATCATCACTTTTTAAGAAGCAACTATTATATGAAGTCTAGAGCTATTTACTTTGTAAATAGCTCGGTCATTACTCTCATATCACCACTTTTTAAGAAGGAACTATTACATTAAGGATTTTCCCGAAAACTCGGCCCTTTCTTACATTTATGTTTTTGGTCGGATTAAATTTAGTTCCGACTTTTTAACGCTTGAAAATATTGATCACAGAAAAAAATTATGTTAGTCCATTTCCGCAAGTCCGTCAGTCTGTGGACACGATAACTTAAGAACGAAAAGAGATAACGAGCTAAAATTTTTTTGAGTGTTCTAGAGTAAAAAAGTTAGGTAAAGTTCGTTAATGGGCAAAATTGGACCATGTAAAATGGGCAAAACTGCCTATCTTTGAAGCCGTAAGAGATATAACAAATGTTTAATAACAAAAAATCTTCTTCTCTTTAAAATAAACAACTTTTGTAAGAAATTTTTTTCCATGAACTCAATAGTTTTCTCATAATTTGTGCTCAATAGTTCCTTGGAAATGGAAAAATATGCCCATCTTTAAAACCATAAGAGACTTTTAAAAAACTGTTGGACAAAAAATGTTCCTTTTTTCAAAATAAACAACTCTCGTCTCAATCATTTTTCCATAAACTCAATAGATTTCTCTGCTCAAACATAAGAGGGCAAACGACTATTATACTATACTATTAATAGTCGAACGAAGGCGGACATATGTACAAACATAACATCTCAAATACTATTGATATACCCAGTATAATGTAAATATACAGGATATATTAAGTTTCGAATTTGTAACGCCTGATGAAATATTGATCGCAGAAAACAATTTTTGCTATAGTTGCTAGAGCAAAACAGTAGGGTCAAGTTCGTTAATGGACAAAATCGGAACGCGTTTCCCCCCGCCAGGGGGAGGGGAAATATACATCTTTGAAACCGTAATAGATAGAACAAAAATTTGTTAATAAAAAAATCTTCTGCTTTTTAAAATCAACAACTTTTGTTTGAAAAAATTTTTCATAAACTCAATAGTTTTCTCATAATTTGTGCTCAAAAGTTCCACAAAAAGCGAAAAATATGTCCATCTTTAAAAAAATTTTTTAATACGTGGGACAGTTCAAAAATTGATAACAATTCAAACATTGATATACAACTCAGTATATACTGGGTATTCAAACAATTAACTCAGTTAGTTGTAACATGTTTAGATTCAATTTACCTTGTTTAATGAGGTTTCATATAAATTATAAGTTTTATTAAAATCGATGGCAAAACTTTTTTCTATATTTTTCTAATGGTGAAAAAATCGCGCAACTCGGGTTAGTTTCATATTCAATATTGGTCTGTGTATCCAAATTTCGTATCCAATATTGGCCATATATACATTACGTAAAGCTATTTTCTATGAATTTTTACAAACCACCTGCCCCCCACACGCCACTATGAAACCCTAGTTAACAAATTCCGAAACCCTCATACCAAATTTAGCAAAATGAACATCTGGATAATTAGGACGATTTTGGCAATAAGAACGGATGTAAATAAACAGGGTGTCTAGTTGTCTGGAAAATCTGGAAAACCTGGAAATGCCAGGGAATTTTGTGTTTCTGGAAAAGTCACGGAAATGTCAGGGAATTTCGTAAAATACCAGGGAATTTCATGGAATTTTGCATAATCGTATTTAAAATAACTTATTTCTAAAAAATTATTACTAATAATTATCTGTTTTGAGGTTTTTGAAAAATTTTTATATATGTTACTCATGAAAAAGAACGTATAGGTTTTATCAAATTATCCATAAAATATGAATATAAATGAACAAATGTATACTTTTCTTAATTTTCCTATCAATAACAAAATATTATATGGAAAAATGGTCTGGAAAAATTCGAATTCAAGTCTGGAAAAGTCAGGGAATATTTGGCCAAAATATTACTAGACACCCTGATAAAGCTTGAGGCTGCTTGGATTGTTCCTTGTTTTCTGGATAGGTATGAGGAATACAAGTGCCATCTGTAGTTCATACAGAAAGCGTGAAATTTGAACTATGAAATTTTCTACAACAAATTAAAATTCGCAGTATCGAATTATTCAGTACTGCGGTATTAAATTACATAAACGGGGTCTCAACTCAGTCGATTGTCATTCGTTTTGTCTGCATATGTATTATAAATAATTATGTAATAATTGACTGGGCCAGTCAATCAGTAGTGGGCACATTTTCTCCAGTACCTAAATTCAATGAATGTTGCTACTGAATTTATAAATATAATATATTGTATACAGAAGTAGAGCAATATATATATATATTTTTTAATTTCAAAAACAAAATTTGACCTTGTTCTCATATTTAATGGTATATAACCTTGGTGTATGAATTACAAAAAATAATTTTTTTTTAACATTATTTGATGAATGAATGAGTTTTATTATTTAAAAAAAAAAAAAACGCGATACTTCTTTTGATGGAGAATGAATACCTACCTATATAGCAACAACTCCCAAAGTGATTTATTTCTACAATATAATAATAATATATTTATGTAAAACAAAATGAGGATAACAATTGTCTTTAGTTTAATTATAAAATTATTTCAATACTCTCTCGTTATTATATATGAACGTTTCATTCTTTTCAATACAAATTCTGTTTGGAATTTCTTTTCAAATGATTTCTATAATTTTGTTGTTTGTACCATGCGCGACTTGTGCAGCACTCTTATATATAGATCTTACAAGAATAAAACTAATAAAAGTGTGCATTTATATGGCTAGGATTCCGTTAAGGACTAATTTTTAACCCGACTTCAAAAAGGAGGATGGTTCTCAATTCATCTGTATTTTATTTTAAAATGTGTGTCACCTCAGAATTCCGTCATTTATGAACCGATTTTGAATTTTTGTTTTAAAGGGTTTGGCTTCCCATTGGTCCCATTGGCACCAAATCGCATTCTGGTGAGGGGATCCCCGGGAAATCGAGGAAAATCCTTATTTTATATGTGATAACCGATTTCTGCAAAATTTTTTTTTTTTGAATGGGTATACTCATTCATAATGGGAAAATAAGAAAATTTTTTTTAAAACCGACCTAAAAAATTTTTACAAAAGAAAAACCAAATGCTTGTAAAAAAAACTGAAAATCTGTTACAAAAAAATGCACTAAAAATTATAAAAAAAAACGGATAAAAAAATCTATGCTGACACCACCTCCAAAAATAACAATAATTGTACATATATATTTAAAAATTTTTGCTTAGATGAATTAAAATTGGCACAAGAATATGCAATTATTTTTTTACTTTTTAGTGCATTTGTTGTTATAGAATATTTGATTTTTGAAGTCGGGTTTCCATTTTGTCAAAATAGGTTTTATAATACTGACCTTTGTTAACGTGAATGACCTCTATTCAAGAAAAACTAATTTTCACGCATTTGACCTTAAAAAAATTAATTTTAATCTTATCAATAAATTGTAATCCTTATGGGTCCACATAAATAGCTGAACATATTGGACGAAACATTGTGTCCTTTTTAAAACTCAGTTTAACAGTTTATTGCATCGTTACGAAAAACGTTTTATCAACCGTATATCTCGACGGCTACTGGTTTCCTACGTGAATTTTGTTTAGTTTATGAGATATTTGAGAAAAACTGATTTTCGGGACCTTTGAGCTTTAATATATTTTTTGTACGCGCGATTTTGCTATGGACTTTTTACCATGTTTACATAGTATCAAAACATGGCAAGATAATTCCGTTGGAAAATCCCCAAATGTAATATTTCACGGGCGGGCTATACGTTAAAACAAAAATAATATTTTCTGTATACAATTTGTTTCTTTTGTAATTCGCATTCAAAGTAAATTTACTTCAATATTACTTTAATGGTTCAGAATTTAACTTAAATGATTATAATTAATGAGTATTATTTTTTAACCTTGAATGATTTTTTTTTTTTAAATAAAAGTGTAGTTTTTCCTTGTAATTGCTATTACAATCATATGTCTGATAAACACGTGTATCAGATTTATACAAGAAAATATTACTTGACGACATCTTTAAATTTTGTGGGTTGAAATGACGATAGATTTCGTAAAATAATGTTCTCTTTAGCAGTTTTAAACATTTTACAAGAGAAAAACGACTTATTCTTCTTTAAGGGAGTACGAGCACTGAAGCTTCAAAAAGATTAAGTCTTGATTTTTTGTTTACATGTACTTGAAATGCATATAAATCAATTATAAAAGTTTTAAAAGGGGGGGGGGGGGGAGTACGGGAATCTTGAATTAATTATTAAATGTTAAAGTTCGAGTTTTAATGTATTGCTCTTATAGAGAAACCCATATTTTTACCCATATTTTGACATATTTTGATAATTTTCACTTGGAATCAAATATGACAAATAAAAAAATACTACGCAATAGAAAATAGAAATATTATTAAAGAGATTGATCCAATAAAATTCCGGTATGTCGGGCCTACAAAAAAAAAGATATTTAACGGGTAAATTTTATTTCTGTCAATCGTAGCTTAATTACCCGAAATCTCAGGTTTTTTTCTTAAATATCTTTTTCGTTAAGCCCGGTATGACGGGCGTAAATTAAATTTTAATTTTAACTTACGACAAAAAATAATAAACATTATTGTGGACATTTATGAATGTACTATATAAGATTTTGAAGGAATTTTATAAATGCACTATACATCAGCGCTCGTACATCCTTAACTGAATTTTTTGAACCAAAATTAGTTGATTCAGACCAGGGATGTTGCGGATGCGACTATTTGAGGTACATGAATAATCAAAAAAGGATGGTAATAATTTTCTTTAGATTATAATCAAATTTTTAGTATGGTAATTAAAATTTGGTGCCTTATATTTAATAAAGAGCAATGTCGCTGCCTTCCAGGTTTCATCTTGCTTCTCAAACTGCTTCGAGTGCATCGATTTTAGATGATTCCTCAAAGACGTGTTTGTACGGCCCTTGCATGAGTATGTTTTATTGCATATTTTACACTGAGATTATATCGGACATGCTCATCCAGTAAAATAGGACTAAATCACACTTTGCGTTGGTGGCGGCCTTATTGATTCTCTTGTCAAATAGATTATTCAGGCCGAATCATTCAAGCAATAATGTAAATGTCTAAACAGGTTGTGATTGATTTACTAGCAGAAATGCTAAACAAAACAAGCAACATTCGCATCCGCAAAAGCTCCGTAAAAAGCATTGATTGATGCGGATGCGGTTGCTAAAATTAATACGGAAATTCCCCGGATGTGGATGCAAATATCCTCAATATCCCTGGTTTTTAATTTGGTGAAAATTGTACCAAAATTACAAGTTTAAATATATTTAAACTTAAGTTATATTTTCCCCTAAGGGAAATATAATTTTTGATTCAAAATTTTTTTAAATGATCGATCGAAGAGGTTTTGAATTTTTAAGGAAACATATTTATGTGATTAAACTTGTGAATATCCAAGATTTTAAAGTTTTATCTAATATCAAGTCTCACGCATGAAACATCCTTAAATTCGCGCACTGTTTTAAATTTTTTACAGTTAATTTATCTTACCAAATTATTTTTCTGTATTTTGACTAATTATTATTAGTATTAATTTTAATAATGATGAGATATTCTCACGTTATTTGAATAATAATTATATTATCAAGTTGAGAAAATAGATAATTATATACACAAAATATTTAATTTAATAATATCTGAATATGTTGCTTTTGTTCGTTGACTCTCTCGTATCATCCGTATATTGTATAGAATAATTTGATTTTATTTAAAATTTAAATTATATTAAAAAAAATACAGTGCATAAATTCACAAAATATATACAAAAAAAAAAAAACTATACACTATTTATCTAGAAAATAGAATTTTTTATGCACTAAATATTTAAAAAAATAAATTTATTTATAAATAAAAAAAGTTTTGACAAAAAATAAAAATCATAAAAACCGACTTCAAAAATTTACCTCCATTTACTCTAAAATGTTAAAATTATCATTTTTGATTGCTTAGAAGAAAGGAAATTTATGAGGACAATAATTAATATTATTATTATTTTACTTATTGTTTATTATTTTGTGTGTACTTGTACGTCATAATACTGTAGTAATTTCCATTAAGATTCGAAGACGCAGTATGAAACAACTAGCGTATACTTCAGTATACATAAATATTAATATGTGGAATAGTAAGTTAATGTTGACAAAGTAATATTTTCATTGATATGAAAAAATTGACTCATTCATCGGTATCATCCGTGGTACAACGGTAGCACGCTGGGCCTGAAATTCAGAGCTCCAGGGTTCGATACTTTGTTTATATATATATATATATATATATATATATATATATATATATATATATATATAGTCAAACCTGGGTAAGTGAGAACTGGATAAGTGAGAAAACTCTATAAGTGAGACTAATAGCCAGGACCCGTCATTTTAAGCTCCCAAAACCTCTATTAGCGAGAAACAGAAACCTATGTAACAGAGAGCCGTTTTTCCTTCATGGACCTCCGTAAGTGAGACTGCTACTTATCTATATCTCTATAAGCGACAGTCGAGCTTTATTTATTTATATTATTGTGGAGGAACTATAGCTACGTACCTCTATAAGAGAGAAACGCTACTCATGCATTAGCGAGAATCTCGGGTTAGTGAGAAACCTCTATAAGCGAGAATGAGATTGTGCTCCCTTGAACTCTCGCTTATCCAGGTTTGACTGTATATAGACAACGATTTTTTTTTCATACTATGTCTTTATAACCTTAATGGAAATTCACATTAAGTAGAATTGTGACGTTTAAGTATATACAATTAATAAATTTTGGAATAATAATAGTGCCAGCCAAGGTACATTTAAGAGAAACTGTAATGTTGGTACTTTGGGCCACCAAAATATCGCTCATTTTTCAATACTATATAATCAATTTGAACCTTATTCATTCGGTTTCTGAAAAATTGCTTCAGACAACAGTTATTCATTATAAATATACAAACAACTTTTATTCGAAACATTTCCCCAAAAACAGAATGAATAAGGTATAAATTATCTAGAAAATTTTGAAAAATGATCGCTACTTTTGCGACCCATAGACAAAACAAGCCAAGTTTATGTTAAACTACACGCAATCGTGATGCAAGTGCGTTATCCGTAGAGGAGTTCATCTCGTTCATCTCGTACTCCATGATATGATTTTAACCAAATTATTATGGGACCACCCTGGAGGTTAATTTTTTAAATTAAAAAAAACATAAAATTCGATCCACATTTGGCTAAGATATCGTGTAACATACAAAAAAAAATACATTCAAATTGAGAACCTTCTCCTATTTTGAAGGTCGGTTAAAAAAGTTTATTTGTTATTTGTTTGGATGCGACGGAAGTCGAGGAAAAAGGTAGAAAACTAAATTTTTGCTGGTAGATGTATATAATATTATCACGTAATGTAAAGTTTAGGGGTTTTGATGGCTCGGGGAGAGGGGAGATAAAAAATAAAAAATACGTTTTTCGCACATAATAAAAAATAACACAAGGTACAGAAAATGGTTTTATTTAAGTTGTAGATCGTAAAACTATGAATTAATAAAATTTCTTTCGCTTTTCCTCCTAAGAGAGAAGTATTGCAAAATTCAACAAATTCAAACTATAAACCTATTCGATCAAGTAAAAATCAAAAAATTAAATCAAATCAGTTCATGGTTTTACTTGAATTTTTAAAGAAATTGAAATTTGACAAATAATTACGAAATTAAACGAACGTTTAAAATTAGCGTTAACGATAAATTCGTGAAAATATACACTTTTGAAAGGAATCAAATTTTCTACAATTTAATTTCAGTAAATTTGATTGTAAAACAAAAGGCTGTGTCGTTAAAAAGACAAGTTTGACAAAAAAAAAATGATGCGAAAATCAATTTTTCAGAAATGATCGATTTTCGATAGCAAATATCTCAATAACTAAAACAAATACGAAAAAAATGAATATAAACATTCTTGTTGGAAATATTGTCAGCTTTAATTTTTAATAGTTTAATTTTTTCGATACGATGCACCGTTTTCAAGATATAAGTGATAAACCGATAAACGGGACATTTCCACTCTCCTCCGATAATGAATCAGCAGAGATATGGGTCGGGACTTCTAGTATGTTTGATTACCTCCTAAGTACCTCCAACAAATTCCTTAAGTCAAATGTCCCTCCTCTCCATGTTCTCTACAACCCCCTTTTAGTCATTCATTAGCTAGACATTAACGACAGGAACTTAGCGTCCCAAAATATGAAATCCAAAAATCGAGCAGAAATCGTTAGTCAAAGAATAGTTTTAGAGTTATTGTTTGTTTATATCAATAAATTCTTCAAGTTCTTCTGATCAAGTTCACAGACGTAGTGTTAGAATATAATTATGATGTATTACTACTAATATTCATCTCATGCCCGGCTACAATCGTTGGTTCTATTAAATATTTACTCCAAACAGCAGGCAATTGACTCCTACTCGATCAATTAATTACATTAAACATTTAATCCAATAATTTTCCAAGTGTTATATAATATAATACCTAAAATCTCTATTTGTTTAAAATAATACTCAAATGAATAAAACAATATACTACACTCTCAGTTTAATAGGTATAAAAAAAAGAACTATATTTTAAAGCTATAATGTTAAGTTGCTTGAAGCTATTATATATTTAGTTATACATGTGTTCGAGTTATATTTGTGTTTAATGTTATTTTATTCTAAAATATTTATATTATACGGAACGGACACCCGTTGCACAAACCTTTGTTTTTATTTTTCAACAAGTAACCTATTAAAATTTCAAATTCGCCCCCTTTACCTAGATCAGTTTTTTTGTAATATAAATACGTATTTCGACTACAATGTAATCATCATCAGTTTAAATTCGCTAGTCGTACTTTATAAGGGCCACGTTTTTTAACAAAAGTAAAAAAATGATTGGTAATATTTATTGGGTAAGTTTCTCAGGTGCAGGATATTTCATATTTTACTTGATTATCGAAATATACGTTTCCGCGAAAATCTGAGCTTGATTTACATAGGTATTTTTAAGCATATTTTACAACCATATAGAAGGAAGTTTATTCAAAATCTGAGCCGTCGTTTCTTAACCCATTGAACTACCTTAAATAGTGAATCGCTCTGTTAAAATATCTCTTCAACGACTTAAACATAAGATGTACCCACAACGACTCAAGGGTGGCCAACAAGTCATTTCTCGCGATGTCTTGACGAAAAGTAATTGAAGAATTTGAGAGAAGATTTCAAGATTTTGAAAAAAATCAACAAATTGTGGAATTTATATCTCTTTTAAAAAAGATTAATGTGAACGTGTTAAACGGATTAGCCAAAAAATTGCAAACATATTTCATATGGAGCAAAAGTCATTAAAAAATGAAATTATAATTTTTCAAACTGATTTGGTGACAAGCCAGAAAATGTGAAGATGATTTTTGGAAATACATCTGCTGAGAAAAGTATCCTAATTTTTTAGAATCTTTGTCCAAAGAAATCATCATTTCAGTTTTTTGGAAATACGTCTACTGAGAAATATGTCCTACTATCACCATATTTAGCGAATATATTTATTCTTGTTTCGGATCTACATGCCATTGTGAATCGGTGTTTTCATACTTAAAGTTAACGATGTCTAAATTTTACTTGATTATCGAAATATAATATTTCCTGTTCTATCCTGACTAATTCCATACTGAATACTCGTTATTCTTATCATTGTCAGGATATACATCTAATTATGATTCCTTGGTTAGAGACATGCAATTTCAGTGTTCCCATTAATGTTAAGACAATAAAACAAATTCTAAATATGTCTTTCTCTGTAGCTAATTTGAATTAATTTTGCGAGATGCACTCCCGCGAGCTATTGATAGATTAGCAAAAAACAAGTCTAGAAATCTTGTATAATTTTCCATGATAAATATTCCTGAAAAAACAAACGCGAAAGTGAAATCTTAAAATAAAATTATCATACTGTACATTTTTTGATCCGACTTCAAAAAGGACGATGGTTCTCAATTCGTCTGTTTTTTTTTTATGTGTGTCACCTCAAAACTCCGTCATTTATGAACCGATTTTGAATTTTTTTTGTTTGTTTTAAAGGGTTTGATTTCCCATAGGTCCTATTGTCACCAAATTGCATTTTGATGAGGGGATCTCCTGGAAATCGAGAAAAATCCTCATTTTCGGATATAAAAAAATGTGTTATAAAAAATGCATTAAAAATTAGTAGATCGTTTAGTAGGTCTGCCCATATTCAGACAAATAAAATAAGTTATAGAACTTCAAAGGCACTAAAAAGCACGAAATAAAACCTATTTTGACAAAATGGAAACCCGACTTCAAAAATCAAATATTCTATAACAAAAAATGCACTAAAAAAAAAATAATAATTGCATATTCTTGTGTCAATTTTAGTTCACCTAAGCAAAAATTTGTAAATATATATGTACAATTATTGTTATTTATGGAGGCGGTGTCCAAATTTTATGTGAATTTCTCTATGCTGACACCGACTCCAAAAATAACAAAAATTGTACATATATATTTAAAAATTTTTGCTTACGTGAACTAATATTGACCCAAGAATATGCAATTATTTTTTTACTTTTGAGTGCATTTTTTGTTTTAGAATATTCGATTTTTGAAGTCGGGTTTCCATTTCGGGTCAAAATTTTTTTTGTAAGATAAAAAGTAGATCTTATACACACAAAAGTTGGCACTCCCTACACTACGTTACCACATGAAGTCCACTCATATTTGAGATGTGAGTGGACTTCAGACATCAGAGATTGGATATTCAACAAACTATATTATAGCAAATAAACGTACAAACGACCACCAAACAATAACGAATTATGAGAAATAATATTATTTTCAAAACCAAAATTAAAGTTTTGAAATCAAATTTATTATTATACTATAATTTTCAAACAAAATATTATTAATAATAAATATAATAATGTAATATAAATATTATATATATATGCAAACTCAACATAAAACTAAGTCTAATTCTTCATAATATAATAAATAGAAAACTTTTAAATGACTCAACTTTTTCAAAAAATTTTAAATTTCGAAATAAAATGAAAACATATGCCTATCTGTCTGTCTGTTCGTGAACACGATAACTCGAAAACGAAAAGAAATAACGAGCTGAAATTTTGTATATGTATTCTATAGCAAAACAGTGATGTCAAGTTTGTTAATTGGCCAAATCGGAACGTGCCTTCCCCGCCAGAGGGGAAAATCTAAATCTTTAAAACCGTAAGAGATTAATAACAAAGAATCTTTATCTTTTTAAATTAAACATTTTTTGTTTGAAAATTATTTTATAAACTCCGTAGTTTTCTCATAATTTGTGATTAAATGTTCCTCGGAAAGCGAATTGTTATCAATTCGAATACGCAGAATTGTTAACAATTCAATCACTGACATACAACTCAGTATATACTGGGTAATCAAACAATTAATTCAGTTAATATTTATTATAGTAACATTAAAATAATGAATTTCGTACAACTTACAATTAAACTTAAAAATAACTTGATGCTCGTAAACTTTGGATAAACGGTCAAATCGATATGTTCAACGGCTTCCTAACTTTTATAAATAAAATAGTTGGGCGTCTTGTTAAAACGAAGCTACTTACAGTACCAGCTTGATGCTCATCATCCTGAAAAAACTCTCTGGTCTCCCGGACTACAATGGATAAATAAACGATGTTTACATCGACATCATAGATTGTGTAAGATAATAAATATTCCACTACCATAACATCTCAGGTAGCTCAGTGGTAGAGCATTGGTCTAGAATGCCAGAGATCCTGGGTTCGATTACCATCCTAGATGTGTATAATTTTTCATATCAAGCATTTGATGTGAATGAATGTTAGCAATGTTCATACAAATTTCTTAAATGTCAAATTAAGTAGATAGATAGATAGATTGTAGAGGCTGCCCTGGATGGGCTACACTTCGACCCTAAGGTCCATTGTGATACCTAAGGTTGTGAGTGGAATGGAAGGAATTTTTGTGTATAGACTAGGAATTGGTAGGACATGCGGCTGCAGCCGACTATAATAGGAACTATGCCGATATTCATCTGGAGCTCGTGAAGGAAACTGCAGAAAACTTTCTCAAACATAGCCGGTTATTTCGTTGTTGTCCATACGCCGACAGTTTAGTCAATTAACCGCCTCTTTTTTTTCTTAATAATTGACAAATTGCCGATGTCGGGATTCGAACCCATAACCTCCTAGTTTCTAAGTAGGCGTACTGCGCGAACATAACGCCTTAGACCGTTTGGCCACTTGGACTCAGGTAATCATTAAAACAAAGGATAAATAGACGCTAGTTTACAAAAAAAAAAAAAAAAACAATTAAAAAATATGTTAATAGTAAATAAACAAATTAATAATACATTACATTAGAGAGAGAGAGCTGGTCTAGAATGCCAGAGGTCGTGGGTTGGTTTGGTTTTTTTCCCTCCTTTTTGATCAAAAATGTTCAAAATATTGGTCTCCATAATAAAATCGATTATTATTTATCCGTAAATTATTCTTTGACCGGACTATCTTAAATGAACTTTTTATGCATACAATAAGTAGATTAGTTATAAAAAAGTAAACGAAATTGAAAGTGTTAAAAATAAAAATGGAAAGTAGTTTTCACTATCTCAGCTAATAATAAGTGTAGAAAATATAAATTTATAAAGAAATGCAAATGTGCTGCTACGAGTGTAATAAAACTGTTAATAAATGTTTGTACAACTTTGATTTATTCGAAATAAATTTTATTATTAATATCAATTTAGTTAACCTTCAAATCAACTAAAAAGTAAACCTACCCATTTTTGGTATTGTGTTAAGTGTGACTAAGATAATCTAAATATACAAGTTGAGACAAAAACATTGTCGCATCGAGTCGAATTTTAAAATTTTGAATGAGTGAGTCCTACTTTTGTGGCACATGCACTAAAGTGATTAACCACTAATCACACAGATTTAAAATTTCCTGATAGTCTTATGATATCTCATGTCGTCTCTCTATCAGTCCAGAATGTCTCATCTTTCTCGTCACGTCTCAAATTTTGTGGGTTGATTCTAATTTCATATGTCGATAAAAAAATCTTTTTTATTCATTCTCGTCGAGAAACAGACCTCGTATTTGTCTCGTTTCGATCATCGTGTAAAAAAAATTAAAGACTAATATTTTATTTTAGTATAATATTTTAAGGACGTTCGAAAGAGAAAAAAAAATGCAAAGAAGTTCCTGTAAATTAAATAAGTTATAAAAAAACTCAAAACGAATTCATTGGTATGCTTCAAAATGTTAGTTCAAATGCAATTTTTTCGTTTTTTTCGATATTGAAAATCATACTTTAAACATTGGACCTTATGGAGAAACTACAAATTTAATCTTTATAATCGAATAAAACATAGTTTAAAATGCAGAGAAGTTTTTATAAAACTATATAAATTGTTGTTAAATAAACAAGGATTTATTTGAGCCAAAGATGAAGGTATGTTCAAATGCATTTTGGAAAGTAATAATGAATTATATAAGTGATTTTATCATTTTAGAGAAGCAAAACACAAGATTTTACTTTTTTATTTAAAAAAAAATAAACATTACGATTCACGAGTATTATTTTTTACCAAATAACCATAGAATATTTAAAAAATCTTGTTTCAACGTATACATTAAATCTGTAATACAGTGGGCATGCGCAGTGGCTTCATACCGCCTTTACGGCTTTCTCCGCAAAATGACGCTTTCGAAAGTCCTTAAGTCAAATATTTTAAAATTTTATTAATATATTTTAAAATTTTATTAATAGGTATATTTTAAAATTTTGTATTTCTCGACTATTGTCAATGTATTCTCGTCTCGTCTCGAATTCTTTCGAGATAAAATATTTTATTTCTCGTTTCTTACAGAAACATTGCACATACACAATTTTCCTACCTGCCACACGATTTGGTGACACATTTGGGGTGTGTATTTTAGGCAAATTTGAAATAATTAAAAAAAATACAATTTCAATGTTAGTGAATCTAGAATGACAATTAATCCCAAAGACGATTCTATTGGTACTTTGGAATAGATCCAATTTTTTATTTCAGCATTTATAGAACCTAGAAATAACAATCCCAGACCTTTTAGTCGGCTTTGAAATATGATCTGACTGCCCCGAACTTGTTTTAGAAATGTACGCAAAAAATATGCAAATCTGAAATTTTGATAGCATATTCATTAATTAATATTAAAAATATTTGCAAAACTCATACGCTTCGCAGTAGCGAAATAACCACAAAAGACCTTCCAGACTCCCCATTTCAGATTCACTAACATTGAAATTATATTTTTTTAATGATTTCAAAGTGCCTAAAATTCATATCCCAAATGTGTCACCAAATCTCCGTCTATACTCCGGCATCACTCCGGGTGTCGAAGAGATGGGTTTATTGATTTTTTTTACATTGAACACAACAATGTAGTATTTCATATTGATAAAAACAATACTTTGATTATTAGCATTAATTTATAAACAATATTACATTATTTTATGAATAATACATTTCTTTATAAATAATATTTTCTTTGAATAGTTATTTTTTCGTTCTTGCGAACATAAATAAATTATTAAAGTACGATCTAATAATATTAATAGAGCTTGTGAAAAGTAAGCCACATGTTTATCGAGAGTAAACTAAATCGATCTCCGGTTTTACCGATATTGGAAAATATATTCTATGGACAAGAGCGGCTGAGGATTAGTGCCCCCTTTAGAAGTATGAAACTATTTTAAGAATTGATTTTAAATTGTTTTGTTAACTTGAGTCAGTCTATCCATTGTTAGTATGATTGCCTTTCGGTTATATACAAACGGAAGTGACTATCGTTTACTTAATTTGACATTTAACGTTTAAGTAATATTTCTAAACATTGATAACATTATTTGACATCAAATACTTGATATGAACAATCTATGATGGGTATCTAGATACCACAACCGGTGGCATTCTAGACCAAAGCTTTGTCTCTGAGCTACCAGATATTATGGTAGTGGTATGCATATGATTTATCACTATCTTGATTTTTCATATCAAGCATTTAATAATATTATCATTTTAAGAACATTCTATACATTTATTATATATTAAATTCATTCATATTAAAATGAATAAAATATTAACTTGACTTTTAATATTATGTTATTAATAATATTTCATTAGGTATTAATATTAAATATTGTACAATATTTATTATCGATTACAGGAAATGGGTTCTACTTTATTAGTATTTAAAATATGAAACGTTTTTATTTTTCAATCATTCTATCTCATTTTATATTTATTCATAAACAATATATGCACAAATGATTAATGATTATTTATTAGAAGCTAATAGTAATAATAAATAATACTTTATATAAACTATGTGTTAAAATCATATTTCCTATCTAATTAAACATGTAAATAACATGCGTTATTTACATGTGCGTTAATTCAATTGTTTTTTTTTAATACTTAATTTTAACAATTTAAATAGATTAACATATTAAATTAATTAGTGTTGTTGTTTTTAAAAATATAATCTAGTAAAATTTAATTACCTTTTATTTTCACAATATATGACATGTAAAATTGTTTACGGATTTTTTAAACGTACTTTTTCCTTAGACACTTTTATCTCTGAATCTTTTCACACAAATGTTTTGTAACATTCTTTAGTAAATTAATTTTTTTGACGTCATTGAGATTTTTGACCCATTAAATTGTTACATTAGCTAACCTGTCTTGGCTTCGCATGGCATACCATCCGAGCGCTTGTTTATACGACGTCCTGATAAACCATGACAGCTCATATTATAAGCAACGTGCATATTAACCTTGTCTGAGAAACACGCTCTCTATTGTTGAAAGCTTAAAATCCGTTAAGTAGTCAAACAGACAGGCAAGAAAATCTTTCGGCTTGATAATGATGAAAATTGGTGTCGAATTTCATCTTGGAGGTCCTCAATATCAATCAACCACGGATCTATTGACATACACTTTTTCCTTTCAAGAAAAAAATCTCACGTTCTCTAGGAGTATGATCTTATCGTTGGAGACTTCTTTGAGGATACCTTATGGATAACGTGTACATTAATTTACTAAATACAATTTAGAACCACATAGAAGATATTCGACAGTATTGACACTAGATTCTCACACCTCATGTCAAAATGTTGTGCAAAATTATGTCCATAGTATGAACTTTTTCAGACACTTTGTATCATACAAAACCTCTATATCGCTAATTTAGGCGAAAACATTATCAAATAAACAAGTGAAAATAACTACTTACTGAGTTAATAGGGAATATGCATGAACATTTTTTTTCACTTGAATTGAAGCATGTTTACTTGACAAATATCAAGGTAAAATTATTTTTTAAATAAATTTAAAAATAAGCGAGATATGAATGATTGAAATTCCCGATTAGACAAAGAGGGTGATAGCCCTCTTGATATGTTATGTGACGTCATATTACACTTTCACCATTTAAAATACACGTAAAACTCCGTTTTTAGTATTTTTGCAAGAAAGAACAGATAATAATTTTTAAAAGCTTATAGCTTCCTTGATATTTGTCGGATTTTAATTTCGTTTTTAAATATTATTGCAGTATTAACAGTATTTTCATATTCTGAAAATAAATGTGAAAAAAAATTTTTATGCATATTCCCTATTGATTAAATAGCCGGTATATAATGAAAACAAGTTCAAAACAAAAGTTATTTATTTTTTAAAATAGGAACATTTTTGTTATTTTGTTTAAAGTTAATATTCCCTATTATATTTTATATACCCGGTATAAAAATCCAGTGTATTAATAAATATTTAATATTTTGGTTTATTTTGGGACATACTTTATGGGGATATCTCTACTAGATTAAAAATTAAACAATATTTTTTTAGAATTTCTTGCTTTAATTTAAAAAAAAATAGTTAAAATGATCCGAACTTTTGACCTTTATTCAAAATGTTATGAACTTAAAACGGAAACTTAAAAGTAGTGATGCTTAATGATTGCATGACAAATCAATCACTTGTTGTATTAATTATCACGTGATAATATACAGTGTAGGAAATGAAAGAATCCTCTTATACTCTTAGATTTAAATTTGCTGTTCATTACAGTATCATGTCAGAAACATTCGGGGTGAGATGTACTGACTATCCAGTATCTGCTGTAACCTAGAGATTCGTAGTCAAAGATAATGTTGCTATATGTTTCTTCCTGTTTTGCCAGCTCCAGCAGTTCCTCCAGACAATCCTTGACTACCCCTGAGGTGACCGCAGTTCCAGGCAAGGTTTTTAGAGCAGCTTGAACTGTCCGAGATAGTAAATACGTTCTGGTTTATGTAGTCTCTACGTTCTCGCGGATGCAAGCCAGTATGGCATAGACTTCTGCTTGAAAGACAATGGCATATTTTCCCAAGTTGAGGGTTATGTTTGCTTTAGGTCTCTCACCGTAGATTCCAGTTTTGGATCCGTCTGTATACTAGATACCTTACTTGAGATTGGGTGGTTCTCCTTCCGCCCACATGCCCTATCACAGAACACAGTGAAAGGTTTTGAGAAGGAAATAATAATATGTGGAATAATATCTTAATGTTGACTTCAAAATGAATACGGTCAATGATATGAAAATCTGGCTCGTTTATCTATATCATCCGTGGTGTAACGGTAGCACACTCAGCATGCAATATACAGGTCGAGGGCTCGATTCCGAGTGGATGAGTATATTTTTTTATATCACTATTAATCAAACTTATTGTTTGTTTACTGTTTAACAGAAAGTATTTTCTCATTCAATTAAGTGAATTTTCTAATATGTTTTGAGATACAACCACATTAACCGTGGTTTAAAAAATTAATTAGATCAAATTTTGGTATTTTGTGTTTAACATATTGAAGAATTCCCAAAAACCATTAATTATTCGTTCATTTCACGCAAGCATATTAACTTACTACAAAAACTAATTACAGTAGAAAAAATCGCAGACAATTATAATTCCAAATTATTTTTGTGTATTCCGCGAAATTGTTATTGAGTCTTGCAGACAGACAGAAAAAAAAACGCGGAATGAAAACAAGGGTGAAAGTGTTAACTACGTGTAGTGTACGACTCATAAAAAATATGTCGTGTTTGATATCACAATTATTCACAATTAATTAAATTAAAAACAATATCTAACATGCAAATATGAAATTAAATTGAAAACAAAATATGTAAATAAACAGTTTATGGGATGATTTATTAAACTTGAAACGTACAAGCAAACCCCTGTGGATATTTAAAGGGTTTTGTATATATTTAATTGAATTTTTAAATATCTGATTGATACGAATCGACTGACCAGTCCCTAAGTAAATAATTCGTTGGTCAATGAATCGTAAACAGAAAAATATAAATTTAAAAGGGAACTAAACGTTTACTTCTGCGAATAGATGAAGAAGGGTTTTGACAATAGAAGATATAACTTTTTGGTAATAGGAAATTTTTTGCATAAAAAATTCTTCAAATCAATTAAATAAATTAATTTTTGACTTATCGACTTCCGTTTTATGAAAACAAAAAAACAGTAATAATATTTATTTTGAAAATAAATTTTATTCAGAAAATAAATTGAAAGATTTATTATATATGAAAGAAATTAAACAAATCAAATTTATGTGTGGGCGATTTAAGGAGAATAATAAATATACAGGCTGTTTATTTGGTTGTTCCGTAGAAAATTTAATTTAATGACAGGTTTTTCAAAATTTTATATTTGATCGTTTAAAGAAATTAAGATTTTTATATAGAAATTTTATATAGAAAATACGCATGAAAGGATGGTTTATTAAAAGAAATAAATATGGCATAACCAAAAATAAAATATTTAGATTTAATACCAACAAATTAAAAATTAAATAATTTTTTTTTAAATTGAGACGGCTTAATTCTTTTAATCTGTTACTTAAACTATTATTATTATTATTAACTATTTTTTATAGAAAATGTACATTGCCACCTATGAATGAGTTTTTGAACCTGTATATGTATGGCGATAAGCATCTTTTTAAAACTGATTTGTTTTACGTAATATCACCTATGAATAACTTGTTAGTCGCGTGGCGAGAAAATTTCGCCAGGTCGTTGCCAGGTAACAAACAGTCTAACCCACCGCAATAAATGTTTCACATCAAAAGTAAAGCAAGTTCTGCCAATTTTTAAAGTCTTGCACTTAGTTTTTTAGTAAAAAAATGTTACGGTTTCACGATTGGTTATTACATACATTGCGTTAAATGTACTCCACCAGAAATGTCAGTTTTGGTCATATTAATTATCAAATACCTGTACCAAGTTAATCCTGTTTTTGGTTTCTGAGATAATTATCAGCTCCAACATCAAGCTTTAGGCTTAGTGATATTAGCTTAGTGATGCTGATTTTCGTAAGAATTATTTTCAGGCTTATTTTGAATCCCATTGTAGGTTCTAGATTCTACTATGGGCCACAAAAGTAGCGTTCTTTTTTCCAAATTTTATATTTGATTTGTACTTTTTTCATTCCGCTTTTGGGAAAATTTTTCAGATAAAAGTTATTTGTATTTTTATAAATAATAACTTTTATCTAAAGCATTTTTCGAAAATCTAATAAGGCACAAATTAAGTATATAATTTTAAGAAAAGAACGCTAATTTTGTGGTCATGTGTACCTTATTATTTATTGTCATCATAGTTGCATACTTTTAAATCGATACGACAATTAGAAGTCGATGAAAAGTGTTTTTTGAAAATATATACTTATTCGCATGTTTTAATGAACCACCTATATTTGAAAGTATATATTTATATTGAAAATTGATTTGAAAAACTGACGTATATCCATCTGTATGGTCGCATACTACTAAAACAACACTGATAAAGTAGCATTCCCATACAACGATCCCCTTCTAACGCTATTCCGGGAATAGCGATTGAAAGTAATGTTTTTGGTTGATTTTGTACATTGTACTGTTTACAGTAAAACAGTGCATGCACAGCGGAGTCAGCTTCTTGGCACAATCCACACAAATTTACCTCCGATATCTTGAACCGCTCTCTGTATTCTCCAAAGTAACCATGGCCGCTTAGCGCCTGTGTGAGATAAAAGTCCACTTCTTCATGCGATCTCATTTTCCATTTAACGGCATTTGGTATAAGTCTTTTCGTCCAAGCAGCCTTTCCTGTATTTGTCACGCACCAATAAATCAATCGGTAGAATTTCTGCTAGTACTAGGGCTGTCTCCGTCAAAATAGTCATAAATCCAGAACAAACTCGAAAAGCAATCCTTCGTTGAGATATATATATATATATATATATATATTTATATATATATATATATATATATATATATATATATATATATATATATATATATATAAATACTTCGATTGTTTTGAATTGATTTACGAACAACAACTTACACTACGAAATTCTAATTGTTTATTTATGTTTGTTTATATAATTGCAATTTTTAATTAGAATATGACTATTTATCGTCGACAAATTAGTACTGCTAAGGGTACATTTAACATATATTTTACAACATATGCAGAGCTTAACTATTATAACATGTGCTAAGCTGTTGTTCAAGGTAAAATTTATATATTTCCAATTGTTAAGTTGTTTAATTTTTTATTTTAATTACATCTAATTATTAGTTAATTGATTCAGTAATTTTGAATTTGATATGAATAATGAATTGCTATTTTAAATCAAAGTTTTAATATATTAATTTGGAATTTTATTTGAATAATGAATTGTAATTTTTAGCGAATTCCCTCCAAAGGAAATGCAGCTATTGTTTTTGCACCAATGTTGGAATTTCGTAAAAAATTTTTGGGCCGTTTTTTTTTGGGCTATTAATAAATTTAATTTTTGCAAATACTAAAGTCATATTAGATATTATATTTTTATATATTTTTATATAATTTTTATATATTTTTTATGTACAGAGCCTGAAGAAGCTGAAAAATAAACTACGAAACGTCGCGAATTTGAATGCTAGCATTCAAATTCACTAGAATAATGCATTTCTTTGATCCCAATTACCTCTTATCAATACATTATCGTTAATTTTGTTGTCAATCTATTTTATTCTATTTTAAATTATTTTGCATTTTTTAGTTCATATTCCAATAAAAGCATGTTTTTTTTATAAACTCTTTAAAGTTTTATTATATTGTGTGTATTATGCATTGAATTATGTATATTCCAAATTTTAAACACCTATTAATATATGTAAATCGAAAGACAACTACAATACGGGTACAATCAAGCTGTTCGTTTACAGCGATCTGAATGGCATGAAGATCGTCATAAGCGAATTCTACTGTATTTCCTCTTTTCTCTGTAAATAAGCACACAGTTAAAGTCAAACGCTATAAACGTTTAATTTTACTACATACAATCTCTTTATAGAGCAACAAAAAAAAATCATCATAAAAATCTTTATCTTGATTAAAAATCGTTTTCTCTATTGTATGTGTTTTTTTTTCTTCTATATGTTGTTCGTTTCTCGACAAAGATGTGTGTGGTTTGTTTTCCTTTCTCATCTTTTACGTCCGTCCTAATATAATTCTTTTTTTTGTGTGTAAAATACTTTGAAGTAAAAAACAAATTTTTTTCTAGAATTTCTGTAAGAACAATAGATGGTGCGGTCGTACGGCGGCCATTATGGTTGTTGTCTGTAAAACGTAATATGAGTTGTTTTTTTTTGTTAATAATTTCAATATCATAATATTCGGAGAAAAATGTGTGTATCTATACAGAACGGTTTATATCTAAAATACACAAGGCCGTAGCTAGCAAACTATGGAGAGTGGGGATGCATGATAAACGGAATTAAAAGATCTCAAAAGAGCTATTATCTATCACAAGCCAAGCAAAGAGCGAAATCTGTGCTTTTTTCATAAAGGATTTCCGATTTTAATCTATCACACCTGGTATCTTTTTTTTTTTGATCGATCCAATCAAAAAAATATGTTGAACGAAAGTTGCGTGGCTTCGAAGGGAATTTCTGTTGGTAATCTTGGAATGACCTTGAACTTACTTTCGATGGCCATTTCAAGGTCAACTTGAAATACGTAAGTACTTTCGAGTACTCAATATCATTTTTAGGCGTGAAATTATCCGTCCTTTCGATTGGTGACATCTAAAATTGGTGTGCCCATTTAAAAAATCAAAGTTGAACTTGAAATGGCCAAAAACAACTTTTGTCCGATATATTTTATTGATCAGACCGATCCCAAAAAAGATAAAAGGAGTGATGGATTAAAATGGACACCTGTATAAATCACAGTTCTGATAATAATGAGACATTTAAAGAAAACTGAAAATTCCAGTATGTTCTATTACTGGTAGTTAAATGTTCCGCTACTGTGTACAGTAAGTTCTGAGCTGCTTCAATGTTTATTTTACATCTACAGACGTATGAATGTAAAAAAATACTACTACTTTTGGTATATATGCCAAGATACTATATTCTCGTGTATGTATGTAGTTCCTGTAATGGACAGTAACTACAGTAACTGTTTGACGCGAGATTGAGGAATTATAATTTAGTTTAGAAAAAAAAGTTTCAAATAAACGTTATTTTTAAAGAAAGATCATTGTTAGCATCTAAACATTTTCTACATCTCATACAGTTTACGAGATAAGTTTTTGATGTAGGAAAAGCCATTAATCGATTTTCTAATTCACGAGGTCTATAACACGCAAATTTAGTTTGCTATCTGTTTTCGTTCTTGAGTTATCGTGTTAATGGGTAGATACATCGCGGATCCTACTAATTTTCAATTTTTAGTCCTTATAATCCGCTTCTCAATCACAAAACTGACTGACCAATTTTGATAAATCTAATCACATGAACTAATTCTTAAAATGTTTTCAATCTAACACACAAGTGACGATTTTATGAATATTTGCAAAAGACGGGCCTGAATCTGCCTGAAGCTATGTCGTAGATAGTAAAAATTCTAAGAAATTTCAAGAAAAGTTATGTTTTTATTATGGAAATTTTGCTATTCATTGTGACGGCAACTATTTTTCCTCAAGAAATAATAGATAATGAAATCCTTCAACGATATTCATGATTCAAGCTATTAAATTTCATTTTTCAAATAGCTGCAGTCTTTTTTTGATTTGTTTTCGTTGGAATTTTGTTCCAAGATTCTTTAGTGAGAATAGTTTTGTATATGTCGAAGTAAATTTATTCTGTTTAACTTGCAAGTTAATAAGCCTGTGATTTTCTATGAATTTGACTTTTCTCCGTAAATTGAACGAACGAATCATTCGAATTTTACCTTCAGGCAGCAGATGACTCAGAACATCTTAATGCCTTGTTGTAACTTAAGGTAGTTCTTAAGATAAAAAGGTCTAACATATATTTTTCTCTTTTTCTTCTTAAAAACTTGACAACGCCACAAACGGTTTTATATGTGTTAGAGCATATGTGGGCAAACTTTGACTGCACTCATCTCTGAGTGAGAGGTAGGAAGAGAGATAGAGTAAATCAGGGTATCCTACCAATTATTATTATTATTTTTTTTTATTAAAAAAGATTTTTATTATTTATTATTTTCTTTATTTTATTTTTTAATTAAAACATTTTCTGAAAAATATATAATAATACAAAGTCTTTTTTATGGTCACTATTATTCTGGAATTTTGGGCTGGTAATTTGGGGCATAACATGTAGCTTTTTAATATATCTGTGTATGGATAAAATATAAATGTTATATAAATTTTAAAATATAAATCTTTTGATCTTTTACGTTTACCGCTTGACATTTGTAAACCGCTTATAAATTTTTTGATGATTTAGCTTTAGTTTAGATTTTTAGAAATTCCGAATAATTTGCCTAAACTATTCATACCGGAGAACTAATAAACAATTACTTCTTGATTTAATTATTTTTTCTTAGTAGGTGGTATAGTGTCATGGGAATTTAATGACATTGGATACAATAAAGATGCCCATGATAAAACTGGGGGGGAGGGTTTGGTAATTTGTTACTAATTTCTAAATGGTTAAATTTTACATAAAGTGGGAATACATATTGTTGTTGTTGTAATTATTGTTATTGCTATCATCATCATTATTGTTGTTATTATTATTTTATTGTTATTATTATAATTATGTTTTTTGGTGTATCTCTCCATATTGTAAAAGATATTTCTAAAACAATAAATTTTTTATAAAACTATTTCTAAATTGATTGAAAAATTATTGGGCAATAATCAGTAGGGACAACCTGTATTGAAACATCGTTCCGTCTTACTTCAAATCATACCTTTTTTACTTACTCTCACACAGCTTATGGAGAGCCATTCTGCTCCGGAGAGCCGTCTGTGTCCAGAGAAGCATGCCCTTCTTGTGTGCGTGCGTCGGTGCGTATAATATATATAAATAATATGTATAAATAAACATGAAGCATACCGAATATACACTCCCATTCATAAAAGTTAAACCAACTGATAGATTCTATGTGAGATATCCAATTGATTAAAGTAGCATTTTAAAGCTAAAAAAAAGTAGTTTCTGGGGAAAAAATAACCTTATACCTCATATCCATACAAAATTATATGGTATTGAAAATACTTATATTTTAATTATTTTTCGTGATTTTCAACTTACTACGGTACCCGTAAACATGTCGATTTGACCGTTCATTCAGAACGAGGAGTGAAGAACGAGGAAAAATTTTCGTCCTACAAATACAATGGAATGCACTCCGAGTCTCCCATCCTCAATGTTCAACGCCTTCCCAAAAACTCGATACCTTTTTCAAAAATTTTATAATTAAAAAAGCTGGGCGTGTTGTCAAAACGAAGCTACTTACAAAGTACCAGCTTGATGCTCATCATCCCCTGTACCTTCCTACCTTAAATAACCATCTTGGTTAAAAATCGATCGTTAACTAGTCAAAGACTTTGTGTTTTTTCTTGTCAACTTGAAAAATTTAATGGGAAAATATAGATAGACCAAAGAAAACTTTAACGAGAATAAACATGAAAATTGTATGATACCCCATATTTGATAGATAATTGAATTGAAAATTTTCTCCATCCTTTTCAAACGAAAGAAAACCTTTCAAAATAAAAATGCATGTCACGTTGTATGTGAAAAACATCACACAGAAACAAATAGAAAATTTGTCTCTTTGTGTAGATTTTCGTCTTAAGTTTTAGTTGTTTAAAAGAAAATTGATTCAAGGGACGATGTTTTATATTATGTGGTGTTGAATCACGTACATAAGAAAGTGTTATGTTATTATGTCTAGTCACACGCTAGTGTGGTATTATTTTTTTTATACAATTGCCACGCGAATATCGTACTTGAAATTAATAAATAACGGATGTTCGTTTTAGAACTTTGAAATGAAATAAAATGCACAAAAAACGTAATTATGTCCGTAGTATTAGCTTTATTGCTTAGGTAGTTTTATGCCCTAGAGGTTTAAATATTATTTCGGCATTTGGGTGCCTTGGTTGACTCGATTAAAGCGCAATCGAGTCTAGAAATTCAACTTTTTTAAGCTGTTAGAGGGATGGGGCCATATATCTGCAATAACGCGGCGAATGTTTGTTTTCAGGTCGTCCGTTATCTCTGGTTTATCTGTGTAGACTAGGGATTTCACATATCTCCACAGAAAATAATCTAAGGTGTCACACATTCTTGGAGGCGAATTCACAAATCCCTTACGTGTTAATTAATTGTACCAATAATGGTGTGGCATGTTGCACCGTCTTATTAAAACCAAAGCTCTTCCGCATTAATGCTATTCAATTTGGGAAAAAGTTAGTAATCATGGATCTATATTTATTTGCAAAATTTGCAGACGTCGTTCTGGCGTAAGTCTATTCATGCTTAAATGGCAGACCAAACTGAGCACAAATTAGCTATTCTGGTGGCAAATTGGATGTCACTAGAATCAATGTTGGCAATTCAACGTGATGTGAGACATTCACATGACCTATATACACAAAGTTTGACACATGGCTTTAACAAATTATATCATTGAATTCAACATTGGAGTATAGTATATACGCACATTATAGTTTTTCTTTACTATCAAAATGAAATTTGAAAGAAAGTCAAATTATTCAGCATAATTTATTTCGGTTATGAATAAATGCTTAGTATAAAAGTTATTCATATTTTCGTCAGAAATAGTTTTGGAATTTAAACTTTGGCTTCATGTTGTACTTTTTTTGAGTGGATTTAAATCAAAGTATGGTTTTACATCCTCTAATGCTATAATAGAGGATGAGCTGCTACCTTAAAAGTTATTTATTTCGCTCACCAGTAAAGTATATTTCTAACAAAATTAGATTAATGACAAGAACGCGAAAATCTAGGTCTTATAAAATGGAATCATAATAAAAAGTCGTGGGAATCGTTTTCAAAAAATTCTCAAAAAATATTTTTGAACAGAGGATCATTTCTGGTTTATCCAAAAACACGCAGCACGTGAGACATCAGTGTTATACTTAAATTTTAAGTTTTATACCTCTCGCCTGCTGCGTTCTTGAGATATCTTGTATCTTGAAAGAGATGGTTCATACAATCGTTTTTACACAAATTTCCCTTCCAGATCTTGGTTTCTAATCAATTGCTTGTTACCAAAGCGCATAATCTATCCACTTTAACTACTTGTAGCGGCGCTATGACTCTTGCTATTTCATTTTAATTTCCCCATGCTAAATATCTAAGGTAAAAAATTTGTCCTGCGTTAAAGAATGTAATAATTTGCATACCCTTAAAACTTAATAGCCGTAAACTTCTTTCGCTAGCGTTTGACGCGATGATGTTTTTAAACAAGATAACACATTTGTTTTTAAAATTCAAGTATGATCGTCATGATTTTAAGGGGAAAAACTTTTTTTCCTTTCTATCCTACAGGATAACACATATTTATTATTAAGTGGAAATTGTGTGAAATACATATGGTGACCACCACTCAAACCCACTTGGTGGCTGGCTGGTTGGTATACAATTTTTCATTTAGATATGACCTGAATACTATACGCTATACGGTATTATGTACTACTGTGACCAGAGGAAGGAAGGTTTTGTTCATTTATTAGTATACTTTTTGGTTGGTTGGTTGGGGGAACTATGGAGTTATCTTTAATCACAACTCTCAGGTGTATAGCACTTAAATTGTAATTTTAACTAATGATTAAGTCCTTTTGTTTAAGGATAACAGATTTATTTATTTATCCATAGAAGATTTATTATTTTAGATAATTTATTGATGTAGAAAATTACTATAGTCTGATAATTGTATCTTGTTCATTGATTTATTTTCAAAGAATACTGAAAGATTTAATAGAAAATGATTCTAACAATTGATAGGTTATGTTTCCATGTGAATATTTCAAAAATTGGCGTGCAAAATCCAATGTACAGTAATTATTTTTTATTCTTCTTCCACGAAGCACAAAAATATAAATTTCAAACGTAAATGCTTTTTTTCTCAACCATTATCAAATAAAATGTAAGTATTGATTACCATAAAATCTATTATTATTTAGAAATATCTAGGAGATAGGCTACCTCTTGCCTTAACGAATGGGTGGATAAGTCTATGAACAGGAAATGAAAGGATACAGCAGGCTGCAGACAAGTCAAACAAATAGCTGGTTATAATGCTCAACCTGGCTTATTGGAAAAAACCGGGAAGATATAAACCTTCTGGTTGGTATGCTTTCCGGGCACTGCATACTTAAAGGGCATCTATCCCTCATGATGTCGGTTGATATAGATGTGGTGAAGGATAGAAGAGGTTGAAGACTTGGGTTTCTTAAATGTCGGTAAAAAGGCCACCTGCCAGACCTCGACCTCCCCTCTAAATGGGAGGGACAACACATACATAAGTTATATAACACACAAACAGGAGTTTATCATAGAATCACCATCAGGTGCGAATTGAAACAATTCGCCGCATTAAGTAGCTGCAAAATTTCCACCCTTCCCTTCACTTTCAAATCAGCTCGACAAAAAGAAAAAAAGATAATATTATAAGAAAAAAATAAAGTTCATTTTCAGTGATTCAAGAATGTCTAAGGCTCGTACGCTATAGCGTTATATCTAGTTTAAAGGATCAGTATTTGTCACCCTAGACAGCTGCCTACCTGATACTAGTACCAGTAGTATAGGAGGGAAGATCTAAGCCTTTCGGCAAGTAGGCCTTTCTAGGCCTGTTTTATCGATCACTATAGGACAAGGAATTTGTATGTAGGCTGTGATGAAAACGTATCAAACCAGCCTCCGATTTTAATGTGTAACAAAGCAAACCGTATCATAGTACATGCATATAGATAACGATAGATACACATACACTGTTTCCAGATTGGGTGTAGTTTAAAAAACACACTGTATGTATACATACTTTAAGTTTGTTTCAAATAATCATAGGGGTATTATCCCATATGCATATCTGTGGTTTGAAACATTGGTATGTCATGTAACATAACGATACAGACATTAACTGTGGAATCACCATTGTATTTAATAATATTTTTATACATACTGTAGATCCACATGGTTTTTATACGTATAGAAACATACAGGTATTATCCATGTATTTGTTGTATTTTAAACATTTGTATGTCATATATCATGTAGACTTGTAGAGCGATACAACATGACATTAGACATTTAACATTTTATTCGTATAAAATATTTAACTAAATTGTTGTTCAGGTTTGAGTAGGTATCTCATATTATTATAAAATATAATATGATATGTGATAATATTGTTGTGATATACAGACAATCATAATATTACACACATACATGTTTAACACCTCACAATTTACATGCGTAGGAGGGTTTTAATAATTTAGATATTGTGCGTGTAAACAACGGGTCTTATCATATAGCACGGTAGTGCGTCAGATCAAGTTTACGCACTAACTATGTTTAACGCCTCTGTATTTCAGAAACCGCAAAAGCTATGAAATTTAAAACGTTGCTGGAAACCCAACATATCTGACCAGATTTCAACATTACAGCTTTAATCGTTTCCAAGATATTTAACCCTAAAAATCGACATTTTGGGGACTGACTTACTGACTCACTTACTCATCATCATCAATATTCTAGGGTACTTCCAGTTGTCCTACAATGTTGATTTTTGGTAGACAGATATGTCTTATGCTGAAACCACGGAGAAAACAGGAAATTTCCATTCCCCTCGCATGGAATGGGGGTGAAAATTTAAACCTAAAAGACGGCGAGATATAGAAGACAAATTTAAAGAACAACTTTTGTTTGAATTTTTTTTCTTCATAAAATTTATAGATTTGCCGTAATTTCTGCCAAACATTGTCAATTATCATTAGCGATGTGTCTGTAACCATTCTAGTGACCAGTTATTACCCGATCATAATGAAATTTGTTATGTTCGTTAATGGTAAAAATTGGTGTTTAGAGCACACAAAAAAAATTGGAGCACAAAGTTTGGCGTATCTCTCTTAATGCTGGCAAAATCAAAAAATGTTTAGTAGCAAAGTTATAAAAAATTAATTTTACTACGTTCTTATAGTTTTTTCGGTTACTCTAATATTTACAGAAATATTTACGATTTTAGATTAAAAATTAATATCCTAAATATCTTTGTATACATTTGAGTTTGAGAAAATGGATCAGGTAATGAATTGAAGTAAAATTGATTTTCTACAACTTTTCATCTCATACATTTTTCAACCTTTCTAATATTAAGAAAGATATTCTATATTATGTGTTTTCCTCTTCTCTAAAATATCTAGACTATATGAATATTTCATTTCGTGCATCATGCATGCTGTGAGCATTAAAAAATTTTCCAAAAAATAATGATATCCTACAATAAACAAAAATGTTCGTCTTTAAACTTACCCAAATAAAATATACCAATCATTGTCTCATTTTTGTTACAAAAACTTGGTCCTTACGTAGGTTACACTACTTTGAAGGTGATCATTTTTTGTTTTAGCTAGGATATCAATACTTTTGTGTGCGAAAACTTGTCAAAAATGTGTTTTACACTTACTTTTTTTAAACACAATACGTAATATTTATTAGCCCTTTTCAGATGTGGTATTCTACTTATATTTTTTAGTAAACAGAATTTTTTTTTCTTTAATTTATAATAAAACCTATTTTGACAAAATGGTAACCCGACTTCAAAAATCAAATATTCTATAAAAGAAATGCACTAAAAAGTAAAAAAATAATTGCATATTCTTGTGCCAATTTTAGTTCACCTAAGCAAAAATTTTTAGATATATATATGTACAATTATTGTTATTTTTGGAGGCGGTGTCAGCATAGAGAAATTCACATAACTTTTGGACACCGCCTCCAAAAATAACAATAATTGTACATGTATATTTAAAAAATTTTTGCTTAGTTGAACTAAAATTGGCACAAGAATATGCAATTATTGTTTTACTTTTTAGTGCATTTCTTGTTATAGAATATTTGATTTTTGAAGTCGGGTTACCATTTTGTCAAAATAGGTTTTATTTCTCGCTTTTTAGTGACTTTAAAGTTTTATAACTGATTTTATTTGTCTAAATATGGGTAGACCTACTAAACGACCAACTAATTTTTAGTGAATTTTTTTAGAACACTTTTTTTTTACCCGTTTTTTTTTGTAATACTTTTTAGTGCATTTTTTATAACAGATTTTCAGTTTTTTTTACAAGCATTTTGTGTTTTTTTTTGTAAAAATTTTGTTTTTTGGGGTAGGTTTTTTTTTGTAAAAAATTTTTTTGAAGTCGGTTTTTAAAAAAATTTTCTTATTTTCCCATTATGAATGAGTATACCCTTTCAAAAAAAAAAAAATTCGCAGAAATCAGTTATCACATATAAAATGAGGATTTTCCTCGATTTCCCGGAGGTCCCCTCATCAGAATGCGATTTGGTGACAATGGGACCAATGGGAAACCAAACCCTTTCAAAACAAAAACAAAATTCAAAATCGGTTCATAAATGACGGAGTCCTGAGGGGCACACATTAAAAAAAAAAAAAAATAGACGAATTGAGAACCATCCTCCTTTTTTGAAGTCGGGTTAAAAAAACTTTCAACGATTATAAAGCATTATTTAAGGTGGTCGTCAGATGTCGTTTTTGTTGCGCACTCCGTCATATTATTGTCATATTAAAGAAATGTCTGTATGAGTAACCCAATGATTAGTTACACATACTGTACCATTTTTGACAATATTGAAAGGACTGATATTGTAATGTTTATATTATATCATACGGTAGAAAGACGACCCACCTATACAATAACAATAATTGCATTCACACATATACGTTTATTATTATTATTATTAATATTATCTTTCATTAATATTATTAAATTTAATGTTAAAATTATTATTCAATTCAATTTTAATGTTAATGTTGTTGACAGACGAACGACGTTACTGATATTTTCAATACTTTACTGTTGAGTTGATGAAATATTTATTATATTTAGAGTGTGTATAAGGTAACAAACACTAGTTGAATTTGTCACATAGCACAGTAGTGCGTGCGTCTGGCATAGTTTAAGTCAGGCGCCTGCTGTACTATGTACAGCAGGTACACGAAGAATTCGAGACGGGTGTAGAACTCTGGAACCAAAAAATCTGTTAAGGATGTACCAGCATACTACCACTTTTCGACAAATTTAGCTCATTTTTTTTCACAGGCTAAAAATATTGTTTTCTAATAAATCCCGAACTTTCAGAATTTTTGACCGTTTAGAACGCGAGATAATTAATAACAAAGTTATCATTCTCTCTCACTCTTTCTCTCATTAGAAGCATGTGAAACTTCATGCCCGTCCAACTATTATCTGTTGTATTAAAAAAAATAATCGACAGAATTTAAAAAAAAAACTAGGAGAGTAAAGCTAAATATTTATTATATAAATTTAAAAAAAAATAATCGTGTGTCACCGTTTTGTTTTTGAAATATAAAAGTTTAAATATATTTATTTTCTTCAAATCAACATTGTTTTGTATATGTGAACTGTGTATTTGTCTATGTTTTGTGTATGTGTGTTTATATATTTGTGCATCACACCGGCTTGTGCTGATTGCATAACACACTGATGGTACATCCTTAAGCTCAAATTTAAAACGTTGTGTGAGAACCACCATAAGACAGCACGTACCACATTGATACTAGCTTGAATAGTTTTTTAAGATATTTATCCCGAAAAATCGACGTTTCAGTCACTTACTCACTGACCTACTTATCATCATTATTCTAGGGAACTTCCTGTTGTTCTAGAATGTTGATTTTTGGTAGGTAGATAGGTCTTAGGCTGAAACCTTACTTAATTAATTAATTGGTCCTCTGGAACCCGGAGGTGTAAGGTTTTGGCAGAGTGATCTCCTGATTTTCTTGTCTTGTATTAGTTTTGAGGGAAGTTGCGATGTTGTCCTGGGGTGTCAAGGTAGAATACCTAAAGTGTCTCTGATGGTCATGTTTCTGATACGATTTCATTGGATCCATGGTTCCACTCATCTCAGATATATCATTTCAGCTGCTTGAAGTCTGCTCTGGTATTAAGAGTTCAGGTGTATAGATGTTTTTGTATACTGTGGATACTCTCTTATATATCAGTTCCAGCAGTGTCTTATATAATCAGGACAAAAAACTGTTTACTTTTATTATAGAGCAAATACATATGCACACATACATAACACAAGGATATGTTCACTGTTCATATATATAAATTAAAGTAATTTTGAAATAAAAAATAATTTTAAACTTTTATAGTTCGAAAACAAAACAATTTATTTATTAAATATTTATATTTACTATCCTAGCGTTTTTTAAATTCTGTCGATTATTTTTTTTAATACAACAGATGAGAGAGAATGATTATTTTGATATTAAGTTTCTCGCGTTCTGAACCGTCAAAACTTCGGGATTTATTAGAAAACGTTATTTTTAGCCTGTGAAAAAAAACTCTGTCGAAAAGTGATTTCATGCTGGAATATCCTTAACCGATTTTGTCCATGAACTTGACGTTTCAAATACAGAAAATATACTTCATATGCAAATTTCAAATTTTATAAGCGCATGCGCATACCAGGTATATTTGATGAAAATTTGAAGACATTTTTCCTAAATATTTCCATAAAAAAAAACCTGAAATACAAGATCCTCACATTTCTAGATTAAAAAATATTTTATTCATAAAATTTCTAATATTTTCCAAACGATTAACATGATTGAATACATACCATTTTTCTATGGCATAAATTTCAAATCATCACATTTTTAAGTATCATTTAACAGGAAAATTTTTATAATTCCGTTGGTATTTATATCTCAATAAACTACCGGATGTAACAAAAACATATTAAATAGCATACTAATGATCCTATATCTTAATTAAAACTTTTTTTAAATCTATTTTTAAAATAGATATTTATCTATTCAGTAAAGAGAATTTAAAAAAAAAAATTATAGAAGATAATCTTCTAAGCGTATATAAATGTAATGACTATGATCGTCATATAATAATTTTTTGGCCGTTGTGCCAAATTACATATATTGGCGTATTCTGTGTGGTTGTGTCCTCTTTTAACAATTTGTAATAATTGCAGCAATGTTTTTAATTTAATGTAACCAAGTGACATGCTATGTGCACTTAGTCTACAGATAATTTTAGACTATTGAGTAAGTACATATATAGAGAGGAAACGGTTATGGAATGGTTCCGTAGCCATACCAAGAACCATTAGGGTCGATTCACACTAAAGTGCTGATCACGGTTCGATCTCGGTCCGGTAAAATATTATCAAGTTAAGAAACAATGTGTGTATTCATACTATCGGTCACAGTTAAGTCCCTGTCCAATCACACTCTAGTCACGAAGAATAAAAATATTTTTGAGTGAGATCGAAGTTGTCACGGCATGTGAATGATAGTGTGAAAGCTCTCTGTTCCCGGTCCAGTCAGCTATTACCCACTGAAGCGTATGTTACCGCTTAATATTATCAGACCGAGATCGGACCGAGAACGAACCGTGATCGGCATTATAATGTGAACATGATATTATTTTACCAGACGGAGAACGAACCGTGATCGGCACTATAGTGTGAATCGACCCTTATAGTTTCGCTATGTTCGTCTACATGTCACAGCCATTTTACTCGCAGGCTATTCATGTTACAAAGCTGGAATTTGGTAAGTCCAAGTTCACTACATTTCCCCCGACTACTCGAAACAAAATTTTTCGGCATAAGAATCCGTTTATGAATTATTATTAATCTTCAAAGTCGAATTGAAACTTATTACATCTAACGAGGCCCTCCAAGTGATAGTCAAAAGGTCTGTAAAAAGGTCATAGACACTTCATACAATAATATTTAGGTATGCTAATTATATTCGTACTATCCATGGAACCCTATACTGCGTGTCATTCGACACGCACTTAGCCGGTTTTTAGTTGAAACATAAGCAAAATCCCTTGAGATTGGGTAGGTGAATTTTATGATATCAGATTGAGCCCCAGTTGATGATCTAATGAAAACAAAACATGTGTGGATTTTCTTTTATATATCCCAAAATTTTAGAGATTGATAGAGTAATAGCGTTTTAAAATTTTAGATGCTCGTTTTAGAGTCCTATATGGATGGTGTTATGCAAAAAGCGTTCAACCCACGAAACATGAAAATTAGAGTTGGGACGAAACGTTGTTAATGTATAACTCTTTTTTTTTGCATAACATCACACATATATCGATTCAAAAATTTTAGAGGCAAAAAAATACAACTTTATACTACGATAAAAATTGACCGGCCGGTAAATACAATATATACCAGGGTATATTAAGTTTAGTCCCAACCTAGTAATGGTTGAAAATTATGATCGGGAAACAATTTGGGTATTGCTGTTCATAAAATGACCTAGTTAGGCCATTTCCGCATGTCCGTCCGTCCGTCCGTTTATGGACACGATAACTCAAAAACGGAAAAGACCTAAAATTTTGTGTGTGTGTTCTAGAGCTAAAAAAGTAACTTCAATTTCGTGAAAGGATAAAATCAAATCGTGGTTCCTACTCCAACAGGGGGGGGGTGGATTCGATGATCCATCTTTGAAACCATAATCGATAGAAAATAATTTATACGCAAAAAATGCCTTTTTAAATACACAACTTTTGTTTGAAACTTTTTTTATAAACACAGTAAATACCGGGTATTTAATTAATTTCGTAGTTAGTTTTTTTTAATAGTTCAAAAACTCTAATAATTTTACCTTTTATACTTGTAGATATTTAGAAGAAAAAAAACAAGTCGATTGAGATTTTGCTGATTTCTTTTCGATTTAAACCGTTCGAGTGATTTATACTAATATTATAAAGAGGTAAAGTTAGTGTTATTTGTACGAGATTCTTTGTAGATCATAGGTGGGCAGACCTTGACTGCAATCAGCTCTGAGTGAGAGGAAGGAAGAGTGATAGAGTAAATATAGGGTATCCTACCAATTATTATTATTTTCTTTTTTTAATTAAAACAATCTCTGAAAAAAATATATATTTGGGTATGAATATACCTTTTTAATATATTTGGGTATGAATAAAATATAAATGTTATATAAATTATAAAATATAAATCTTTTGATCTTTTACATTTACCGCTTGTAAATTTTTTGATAATTTAGCTCTAGTTTAGATTTTAGACTTAGATTTTAGGAAATTCCGAGTAATTTGTCTAAACTATTCATATCGGAGAACTAATAAACAATTATTTACTTGATTTAATTATTTTTTCTTAGTAGGGGGTATAGATAGTGTCATGGGAATTTGATGACACTGGATACTAAAAAGATGCCAATGATAAAGCTGGGTGAGGGGTAGGATTGGTAATTTGTTACTAATTTCTAAATGGTTAAATTTTACATAAAGTGTGAATACATATAGTTGTTGTTGTTGTTGTTGTAATTATTGTTATTGCTATCATCATTATTGTTGTTATTATTATTATTATGTTTTTTGGTGTATCTCCCCATATTGTAAAAGATATTTTTTTAACAATAAATATTTTATAAAACTAATTCTAAATTGATTGAATAAATTATTGGGCTATTGTCGGTAGAACAACCTGTATTGAAACATCGTTCCGTCTTACTTCAAAACATACCTTTTTTACTTACTCTCACCCAGCTTATGGAGAGTCGTTCGACTCCGTCGAGTCATCTGCCCCCACCTCTGTAATGTAGATTGTCTCTTGAACTACTAATCCTATTAAAAAAATCTTTAACTGATAAAAGCTATGCTATTCTCAAGCGACAAAGGCTATATAAAATATTGGATTTCATGCTATTTTATGCTATTAACTGTCTTAAATTAGTTTTTGGTGGGGAGACGTACTCAGCTGAGTGTTGTTCAAGTGTAACAAAGAACGTAATATCATGGCATACTGTACATAGACAGTGATAGATGCACTACACAATGTTGCTATTGGGTCTATGTTAATTTACATTGTGTATACTATCTCAAATACTCAAATTTTATAATAGGGAATATGCATGAAAATTTTTTTTCACTTGAATTGAAGCATGTTTACTTGAAAAATATCAAGGTAAAATTACTTTTTAAATAACTTTAAAAATAAGCGAGATATGAATGATTGAAATTCCCGATTAGACAAAGAGGGTGATAGCTTTCTTGATATGTTATGTGACGTCATATTACACTTTCACCGTTTAAAATACATTTAGTATTTTTGCAAGAAAGAGACGGATAATAATCTTTAAAAGCTTATAGCTTCCTTGATATTTGTCGGATTTTAATTTCGTTTTTAAATATTATTACAGTATTAACAGTATTTTCATATTCTGAAAATAAATGTGAAAAAAAATTTTCATGCATATCCCTTATTATAGCGAGGACCATTTTAATCTAGGCAGTGCATGTCTGGAAATCCATGAAATCACAATGTTTTTACATATCGAACTTAACTTTATTTCCTTTCTATGTATGTTCTTATTGCATAGTTTTATGTTATTTAAGATTGTTACGATGCGATTATTTGTAAAATTTGTGCTGGACTGGAAATACATATAATATATATGTGTGTACTTCCTTTCGAGATAAATAATGTAAAGTTGTGTGAATCTCTGAAAAGTTCTTATCGTAAATCTAAGACAGTAAAGTTTACTGTACGGAACGGAACGGTCATTCTTATAGTTTCAAAATTTTTTTGTATTACTCATGCGGGAAAAGTAGTATCTTGACGCTCGCTGTTACGTTTGAAAAAGAACCGTTTGCCCATTTTAAAATTACGCGTGAGTTTTTTCATAAATAAAACTGTTATTTGAGTGCGACAAGTTTACTTGTCGCACGTAAATTATTCTTGGCACACGCAAATTTAGATAAAATTGCTAAAATTAAAAAAATAATAACAAAAAAAAACACAATCGACATATTAAAACTGAATTGAGGTTGACGCGTCTGACAGTTTAATTTAATAAATAAAATTGTAATTAAATTAAAATTAGTTTAAAAATGAATATAGAGTCGGAAATAATACCGGAAACTCCAGAAAGTTCGAGCGACGAATCCACACCACCTGAAATCCTGAAAAAAGCCGATGAAGTAAGAAATAATTTAGTTCCTCAAGTATCGAGACCCAAATATGAAGCGGCTTACAATAAGTTTATGGAATGGCGAAGAAATAAAAAGGTCAAGAGCTTTTCTGAACCCATTCTTCTGACTTATTTTAGTGAACTTGCCGAAACCAAATTACCGTCAACTTTGTGGGCCACTTACTCAATGTTGCGAAGTATGATTGACATCAAACACAAAATTAATATTTATAATTATTCGGGTTTGATCGCTTTTTTAAAGCAGCAAAATAAAGGTTTTAAACCAAAAAAAGCTGAAACATTAGACGCTGAGCAAATAAATCAATTTTTGAACCAAGCTCCTGATAATCAATTCTTGGCAATTAAGGTTAGTTATTTTTAATACTTTTGATCACTCTTTATTATTGAATTAATAAATACATAAACATACTTCATACTTATTTTATTTTTTAGGTGGCTTTGATTTTTGGGGTTCAAGGTGCGTGCAGGCGTCATGAACTTTGTGATTTAACAGTGGACAATATAATCGACAAAGGTGACATGTTGTTGGTGAAAATTCCAAAAACTAAAACCGGCAAAGCAAGATCTTTTGTCGTGACGGATGCGTTTTATCAAACTTATAAAAAATACTCTTCTTCACGCCCAACAAACTTAGCTACCAAAAGATTCTTCGTGGGTTATCGGAACGGCAGGTGTACGAGGCAAAATATTGGCATTAATACGTTCGGTAGCATGCCAAAAATAGTAGCGAAATATTTGAATTTAGCAAACCCGGAGTCTTACACAGGCCATACTTTTAGAAGAACATCAGCTACTTTGTTAGCGGATTCTGGTGCTGATCTTCTTACAATAAAAAGGCACGGAGGATGGAAATCCAATCCCGTTGCTGAAAGTTACGTGGAAGACTCAGTAGGTAATAAAAAACGGATTGGTGAGCAAATTGCACATGCCATATCATCGAGACCATCTACTTCACGCGAACATTCAGACTCAAACAATCCAATTTTTGGAAAAACTTCTGAAGAACCGATGAACATCACTGTGATGCATCAAGAAAATGAAAGATCCGAAATTTTAGAGCAGGTTTCATCTAAAAACGCCATGAATTTGAATATTACATTTACGAACTGCACAAACATTACAGTTCTTTTAAATGACACTGAAAAAAAGTAACTTATTTATGTTGCTGTTGTTGTTCTTGTTATTTTTTGTTCTGATCAAATAAATTTATATTTATTTGTAATTAATTGATACTTTTTTGAATGCTTAATTTTTCAGCTATTATTTCTGGTCCGAAAAGGCTTCGTCCTTTTAAAAAATTGAAAAAATTTATTTTTTGTTTATTAATATTAATTAATTTTTATTTATTGTTTAAAATATATTTTTTTCTTCTTTTAAAACTTTTTATTTGTTTTGAGGGACTGGGGGGGCTCCGCCCCCCCAACCCCCCGCCGGGGCTTCGCCCCTGGACCCCAATTTTGTACTTACATATATCACCGCATTTGTAATACAAAATAGTATGTGCAACTCGTGCGACGTTGTCGATTGCCCACTCAAGCGAATGACCGCACTCGCTTCGCTCGTGCGTTCAACTTCGCTTTCGTGGGCAATCGACAACTTGTCGCACTTGTTTCACAATATACTATTGTCGTGTATATATATTTGATCTTTATAATAATTTGGCCTAGATAAAAGTAATATCGCCGTTTTTGTAAGAAACTAAAATGTTCAAATGTCTTGGAAAATGTCTCATAGCAAATTTTATTTAAACACGTCGAATTGCGAGAGTTTTATTAATAAAAGCAAGTGAATAACAACTATACTGAATTTATGTATAAAAAAAAAAAGAGTTTATAACAAAAGTTGTTTATTTTTAAAAAAGGAACATTTTTTGTCTTAACTAATTTTTTCTATCTCTTACGGATTCAAAGATGGACAGTTTTCCCCATTTTGCTTAAATATGGTCCGATTTTACTCATTCACGAATCCCCTTACTTTTATAGCTCTAGAACACTCATACGAAATTTCGCTCACCATCTAGTTTCGTTTTTGAGTTCTCGTATTTAAGGATGAACGAACATCTAAGAGGAAATGAACTAAGTAGGGCATTTCATGAACACATATACCAAAATTTTTTTTCTGCAAGCAATTACAAAGTCGGAACTAAACTTAATATATCCTGGTATACAGTCTGTTTTCAAAAGCATTTCTAATAGTAAATACATAAAAAAAATATTTACTATAAAACCATACAAACATACATACACATACTTACAAAAATCGGGCGCTTGTGTTATGATATTTGAGTGATGTCATTTAAGAGTGGGGATTTAGTGACGCCCACTTAATTTATAATATTATTATTCACAACGTATGCACACACACACACTACTGACTACAGAATACCCCCACTATTTTTATTTCTTTATGAAGCATTGTGTAGTTATATAATAGTAAATAATATTTAACATTCATTCTCCATTGGCAAAGCTGTCCAAAACAGACGGTATATTATATACCGGGTATGTAAATACTATTGAGAAAAAAATTGACTTACTTTAAATTCATCGAGCCCACTACTGACCCACCCGCCTAATTAAAACTCGCGACGCCATTGTTCTCCAAGATCATTGATGATCAAATATAATTTGATGATGCAGTTATGTGTATTTTTCTTTCAAATCAACATTCTCAACATCATGAAAATTTAACAAATTTTTTATAATGTTAATATTTAAAGAATTTGCATCATTTTTAACATTTAGATATGATCCAATTTCCTTACAAACGTACATTGGATATTTATTAATATTCTTCAATAAAATAATCTGCCAAACAAGACGTGTAGTAACTGTTTATGAAAAATATTTTAATTGATTTATTATTCAATCTTTGATTACATGTTAAGAAAATTCGGTAAACATATATATACCAATTTTTATTTTCTTAATAAAATTTTGCGAAAAATTTGTGTCTAAAATTAATTTTATGTTAAAATTTATTATATTATATTTCAAAGTCAGTTTTTGAGTTATTTTTGTCGTATCCTGTATATAAATATTTTCTATATAATATGAACTCTTTTTAAAATGACCAATAATAATTCATAACATAATACCGGATGATTCGATTCATTCAATAAAGTTGAATCACTGCGTCAAAAATGAAAAAACAAAAACAAAAAAATTTCAAAACCAATTGAAATATTGTTGATAATAACATTAGAGAAATAAATTAAATTTTCATAGAATTTTATAGGTTGGTTACGAAGAAAAATCCATAATGTTGCTTCAAATCAAATTATGGCTGATTTAATGGAGAATATAAAAAATTTTTAGTAAAAAATGCTGATTCTTTACTGAAATTTTGCATATTGATTTAGAGATGTATTCTTTATATGATAAACAGCAATGTCTTCATTTTTCGATTCAATCAATTCCTCATGGAATTTTGGGACTTTATATATTACATTTTTAGAATATAATTTAATATATTATAAAGGATGTCCCATAATTCACGCAAGATTCGAATTAAATAAAAAACACTTTTTTTCAATTGTATTACTTTTATATTGAAACATAAAGTACACTCCCGTTCAAAAAAAATGAACAGACCTGAACCGTATCAGTCTCTCAAAATTTTGATTATTCTTGTAGTAACAGATACAACATTTTATTTTATTTTTATACGTGAGAATAAGATATAACACTTAACATGTATTAACATTACATTAAATTCTCACTCTGTCACTGACACCGTATATACAAATAAAAAATATAAATTCAGTTTATACTTCCATTTCTTTTTTACACACTTAAAAAATATACTACTTATCTTTGTTTATAAATAAATAAAATTATACATTATACAGAGAGTTACAAAAGTGGCGAGTTTTATGAAATGTAACCAGTTGGAACATTCTGTTACTGTATGTAAAATTAAACATATATTTAGTAGTATATGCGCTTAGACTGTAACTTACTGATTCAATTTTTATGAATGGGAGTGTACAGACATACACACTTTCAATGAGCAAAAGTGAGTTTTTTTTGTTATCAGGAAGCTTCAAAACGGTAAAATCTCCATTTGATATAATTTTCATCATCGAAAACAATTTCTATATTTTACGTATATCAAACTAATAAAATTATTTTGTGAAATGAACAAATGTATTTCATGATTTAACATATAATATAATAATTGTACGGTATTTTTCCAGAACTGAACTATATAAAATGAATCACACAGTATTTGAAATACTTTTATATACATATAATATTTATTTAACGAATATGTTATACTATTTTATTTTTTGAATACGCTGGATTGTGTTAGTATATTGTATATCCAGTATTTACTACGCGGTTTAAAAATTTTCTGCTGTTCATATTTTTGTATTTATTTTGTAAATATAAACACATATTATACTACACTATATATAATGTTTATAAAACGTAAACCACTGAGACTGTAACTGAGTATTATTTAAACATTTATTATTATAAGTATGAGATGATGTTAACAAAAATACACTACTTTAACAGTTTAACCATATACTAATCATAAATTATCGTATTTATTATTATGGCAACTGTTTTTAATACTAATATTCAATTTATAAAGATCTGTCTGTCGTAAATTAAAAACATTTTTAATGGAGTTTAATCATTATAAACTCATTTAATGTTTTACGTTTGGATGGCTATGATTGGATAGTTTTTTTAGTTTTAATGAAAAATTCAGCTAGTCTTTGTTTCGTTAGCCAAGTATTAACAAGATTTTTTAGAAAGAGTGTAATTATTAATGACCAAAAAGATCTAACATATTCTCCTTATCAGGTGCATGCCTAGGGGATTATTGGTTGAAGAACCTTTTGTAGACTCGCAGTCTCTTTTAGGTGTAGGAGCTGGGATTAAGTTTTGTGTGTTCTCTTTGTGTATTAGGAAGCCCTCAGAATCTGCAGCTGCCATCGGTTTCTAATACCAGCTTCCGGAGATGTGACAAGTCTCCGTGCGGAAACCGCTTTGTTCTGGACTGACGCAGATTTATGTTCTTCTTAGGTTAAAATTTCATTGGTTTTGCTTTTGATTGGAAAGATATTTCCAGAGGGAGACTGTTTTGATCTCTTCTTCTTTCCTGGACTTTCTCGGTAGACGTGGTTTCAAACGTCACGCAAAGCTCAATTTCTGGCCAAGTCATACTATGTCTAATTTTCTGATGTTTCTCCATGTTATGGCACCAAAAGGAAGGTGAGCAAGTGGTGGAGCTTAGTAAGGCATTCTCAGAGACTATTTCAAATGGACTTATTTCAGTATCATCCGTGGTGTAACGTTAGCACACTGGGCTGGAAATCCAGAAGTCCAGGGTTCGATAGCTAGTAGATGAGTTTATTTTTGTATATCAATATTTATTTTAAAATTGATAGTATAAGAAGTCGGTGCTTTGATGAGGAGTGCTTAGATAACACTTCACGAGCACTTTGCGAACGAGATTATGTTTTTTATCCATGTGGGTGGCTTATAATATTTTTATGTTTCTATGTTAATAAAATTTTTAGTTGAAATAATTGATAAAAATCAAATTTTGTATCATTTTTTTAAATCATTAAAAATAAATTAAAAAGATATAAATAAAACTAATTGGTTAATCGAAGTTGTAAAAACAGATCAGTAAAGTGGGATTCCTGAGTAAACTGTAATTAGCACGCCAAAACTGTTCAAATACTTATTCCTCTTGGTTTTCGAAATGTTCAGTTTAACTGTTCAATTATTAAATTTCTAATTTTTCTCTCAATTCCTAGATCAATGATTTATATATATATATATATATATATATATATATATATATATATATATATATATATATATATATATATATTTCCTGTATTTCCTTGGTAGACGTAGAGCCGCAACAAATGCCTTCCACCGTACTTGATTCTGAGCCATTTGCTTTATTTTTCTCCAGGTTTTTATTTCTTCTTCTATCTCTTTCTTGACTGACCTCTTTCAGGCTATCTTGGGTCTTCCACGTTTTCTGCTTCCTTGGGGGTTCCAGTTTAGGGCTTGTCTGCTGATGGTATTACATGGCCTTCTTAAGGTATGGCCTATCCATCCAAACTTTCTTTTCTTTATTGCTTCGTTGATAGGGCTTTGGCTTGCTCTCCCCATCAATTCCTCGTTCGTAATTCTTTCTGGCCAGTGTATATTGAAGATGATTTATATTTTATAAATATGTATTTCGACTACAAAGTAGTCATCACCAGTATGATGACAACTTCGACGAGTAAAATATCGTCGATTCCACATCCTGGGGATAGTTACGATTAGCTAATGCATACTGATGATGACTACTTTGTAATAGAAATACCCATTTATAAAATACAAATCATTGATCCAGGAATTGGGGCAAAACTTTGAAATTTTATTTCAAAAAACCTAGAGTTCTCTTTGATTATCTTAATAATCATTCTATGTTCAATTATTCTTTAAAAGATTCTTAGCCCGATTGTTCAGAAATAACTGAAAGTGTATGGAATGCTTTAGAGAAATGATGGAATCAAGCCTTCTTTATTCATTTAAATACAACATTGAAACTAATGTTATAAAAGTTTATGTGAATTCAAGGTTTAAAAAAAACGATTTTAGTTTGTCCGTCATTAATTATTTTTGAAACAAACTTTTTTTATTATAAGAAATAATAAAAAACAACAACTTACTTCATTAAACTTGTACGTATTTACACTAATTATATAGTTTTCATTTAACAGAAAAAACATGCAATAACATTTTATCTGATAAAATTACAAAATTGTGACTCGCTACCATTTAAATTTATAACATAAAATGATAATTATATAGGCAATCAGTTCAATCAACCACGTTTACTTATAATATGTCTGTCAATAAATTCGTGATAAATAATTTGTCATTTTAAATTTATTTATTTCTAGTGATAATTTATGGACTTCATTGTTAAGTCGAATCACCGAGTATATAATAATTGATCTTCTCAAGTATAATATTACACTATTGAATTTGTCCTAGAAATTTTAATAGTAAATTGAAATAACTTGAAAGTATTACTATTACACTATTGAATTTGTCCTTGAAAATTTACTATTGAATTGAAATAACTTGAAAGAATGTAGACTATCATAAAAATTATCAATTTTACTACCCTACGTATATGTAATATACCGGTTGTTTAGTTTACATCTTCGTATAATCTCCCACGAGTATGAGAGATTACATAAGTATAAATTAAGCAATGTGTATGAGAAGGAGGTCTTATAGGTTTGTTTTCTTACTTAAAGTTAAACTGTTGTGTGTTGTATGTGTTAAACTGTTGTATGTGTTATGCTTGGAGAGTGGGGTTTTTTTAAGTGAACAGATCAGTTGTTATGATTTGTTCTGTTGTTCAGCACACAACAGTTTAACTTTAAGTAAGAAAACAAACCTATAAGACCTCCTTCTCATACACATTGCTTAATGTATACATATGTACTCTCTCATACTCGTGGGAGATCTGCTATGCGTAGATGTAAAGTAAACAACCGGTATATAAAAGTATATTATAAAGCCGGTTCTACACGATGCTACGAACACCTTGCAAAGTTGTACGGTTCCTCACACCATAACATGTCAGTATTCTGGCACCGAGTCAAAGGGATGCCTCCAACGTTTGAACGGAAATGTTCCATGGTTGGACTCAACGCCTATTTGAGCCGTTTATATCAATTGAGGGGCTATGAAAAAGAGGGGTAATTCTTGTCTCACGCGTAATACTCAACATTTTGATGTTTCCCATTCTACTAATAAACGAACCCCTTCCGGTCATTTTGATCGATTTTGCTCATTAACGAACTTGACAAATAGCAACAGCACTTCGTATACTACGATAGGTAATGTCGAATACATATAATTTATAAATATATATATATATATATATATATATATATATATATATATATATATATATACATTTATAGATATATATATATATATATATATATATATATATAAAAATATATATATATATATATATATATATATAAATATATATATATATATATATATAGCCTTCTCGAACACTCCAAGCATATCTCTGATCGGTAATTAAAATAAACAATTGGATGCTTAAAAACCACATAAAGCAATTTTTAAGGATTATTAAAATTACTAAATAACTGTAATTTCGTTATTTGGTGCTAATTTTCGCCATCTAAGTAGAATCAATAAACATTTGAAGACATTTATTCCATATAGCTTCATCGGTACAAAACCAATATCTTGATAAAGAAAATATTCAAAAAATTTCATTTTCATCCAGCCATTAAACAATAAAATGGAAAGCTTCTTAAAATAAAAGCCCAAAAAAGCTCGTTAAAATTATTATTATTTTTGAATATTTTATACGCACCACATATATTTTAAGTAAAACTTTGATGACTTTTAATTGAACTTCTCAAATATCACAAAACTTGTTCTAAAGCATCTCTCGTAAAAGTATGTTTTCGTCATTGTAGTGTGTTTCATTTTATGTATTTTTTCGTCGAATGTATTTATTATGTATATTCTATGTGTTTATCACATATAAAATGTTGTTCTCATGAGTTTTATCATATATAAGTTTTACCCTCAAGTATATATATATATATATATATATATATATATATATATATATATATATATATATATATATATATATATATATATATATATATTCTGGTAGATGGTTATTATACTTATGTTTATAATATGTGGAGGAGCGAATTCTATAAGAACTTTTATACTTAAAACTGACTATTTTACTGAATATTGTATATACCAGGGGTGACCAACTTTTGTGTCTATCAGATATACTTTTTTATCTTAAAAATGTGCCGCGATAGACTTGTACTATTTTTGTTAGATAGTCATATGAAAAAGTTGTTATAAAAATCCAAAGTATGGCTGATAATTTGATTTTAAAATTTCACTTTCCTGATTTTTTTTGGATCAGAAAAATTTATCATAGAATAATGATATAAGACTTTTAGAGTTATTTTTTGCTAATCTAGTAGCTCGCGGGAGTGCACTTCGTACTAAAACATCCGGTATATGCATCTACGTAAAATACAACAACAATTATTTAACGTGTCAAAATAAATTTAAATTAGCTACAGATAAAGGCTGATTTAGAATTTAATTTATTGCCTTAATATTAATGGGAAGATTGAGTTTGAATGTCTCTAACCAAGGAATCAAAATTAGGTGTATATCCTGACAAAGATAATGAGTCTTCAGTATAGGTATTAGTCAGGACAGACCATTATTTAGTCTTCGTTAACTTTAAGTACGAAAAACCGATTCACACAGGTATATAGATTTGTAACACGAATAAATATATTCGCTACATTTGGTGATATTGGGATATTTTTATCGATTGACGTATTTCCAAAAATCTTCAAATTTTCTGGCTTGTAAGATTAAATCAGTTTATAAAATTATAATTACGTTTTTAATCCCTTTTGCCCATATGCAGTATGTTTGCAATGTTTTGACTAATGCGTTTCAATCTTTTTTAAAAGCAAAAGATATAAATTCCACAATTTCTTTATTTTTTTCAAAATCTTGAAATCTTATCGCAAATTCGTGAAGTACTTTTTGTCAAGACATTGTGCTAGCAATCGACCAAAATTGGTTTCGCGATCGACTTGTTGGCCACCCCTGCCTGCTGTATACAAATATACCGATTTAATATTTTTTTATTCGAATAATTAATAACTTAAAGTGTTTTGTTTAAAGAGGCCCCTACACACTCAATAAGGAATATGCATGAAAATTTTTTTTCACATTTATTTTCAGAATATGAAAATACTGTCAATACTGTAATAATATTTAAAAACGAAATTAAAATCCAACAAATATCAAGGAAGCTATAAGCTTTTAAAGATTATTATCTGTCTCTTTCTTGCAAAACGGAGTTTTACGTGTACATGCTTCAATTCAAGTGAAAAAAAATTTTCATGCATATTCCCTATTATTAATATTGTGCAATATTCTTTTAACACAAACAATTCAATATTTTTGTGCAATACCCAATAGTTTGAAATAAGAATTCGCTGAATTTAAAAAGTCTAGATGAATTAAAAAGTCTAAAAACGAAAAGCTAGTTTGGCTTTATTATTTTATATTTTTTGATCCATAATAAAAGAAACGGTGATGTTGATCTAAAACATGGTACTTAAAACGAAGTAAATTTACAAGTAAGAATTTATTAGTGCAAGACTTAAATTAAAATGAAAACCAAGGGATTGCCAAATTTTTTACGAATGAATAGTGACACATGAGTTGTTGGAATTGTCGCGCTATCATTTCAAAATTTTATAAGTGATTTGTGCCTTATTTATTCGGTTTTCGGAAAAATGTTTCAAGTAAAAGTTGTTAGTATATTTATAATGAACAACTTTTAACCGAAATAGTTTTTTGAAAACCGAATATATAAGGCACAAATCAATTAAAAATTTTTGAAATGATAGCTCGATTTTTACAGCCGATTTTACATTATTGTTCCTACATGTACAAATTTACTAAATATTGAACAATTAATTTCAACCAAGCACAATCTTAATTAAATTCTTGCGACTTATTTTGAGCAATAAAATTGAGTGTGTATGGGGTCCCTATGCTTGGAATAAATGATTGGTACAGATTTGCTCGCTTTTAACCCTTTGTGGTTGGAAATTAGTAGGTACATAGGTTTTTTTATTTGTAATTTCGAACATAAAACTAGGTTTGTAACATCAGTTCCTGAAATGGTGTTCCTTGTTAGTAATTTTGCCATTGATATAGACTCTATAATAATAAGTTAATGATGAAGCGACACCGCTACAAATGCAATTGGTTTTCGAAAAAATATTCTGAATAGAAACATATTTCTGAAAACTTGATGAATTCGGTTAAAATCTTTGGAATGGCACTCCACTAACGAAGTTGATAATACTACTCTGAAAGACTTGTAAAAATGCTTGAAATTATGTCAAACCCTTAGAAATCCAATTTCATGTATTTTAGATAGATAGACAAATCTGGGGGGTTTAAAAAGACCTTAAGGCCTATTGTGCTCCCCCTGCTACTTTAATCTGACAAGGTTAGTTAATCTCAAGAGCTTGCTCATCAGGTTTTCCTGAAGGTTCATGTATTCGATGTAAGATGCACCGAATATTTTGTACCGGCTGTTATCGAGATATTCGCATTTAAATATGATGTGGCTGGATGTTTCTTCCTCCTGGCCACACAGTCTGCACATTATTGATCCGTTGTCGAGTCCTAATATGTGTAGGTGCTTCCGAAGATGATAATGCCCGGTGATGAATCGGGTAACCTTTCGAAGTTTTATCCAGTTTAGGTTGACTGCATCCAGAGACTACCTTTTTGGATGCACTCCGAAACAGTATTTTCGCGAGTTTTGTTACGGTACATTTTCCCAGTGATCACGGTGTTTATCCACTCCTTGATCATATATTTTAAAAACAATTCGAAAACGAGTAAAATTAATATTATGTATAATATTGCAAGTACAGCAACACTTGCTTCACAATGCTTCAACTGGTTCAATTTTATAAACGAGAGTATACCTTAAAAAAATTACATAAAATCGAAAAATATGCTTTTCTCACGATTCTAATGTCTGCCAGGGTAGTTCTGCTGCAATTAACATTAATTAATTAATTAAAAATTGATTTTTTTATAAGAAAAATCCCTCACGTGTTAATTGAATTTTTTCTTGGTAAATAGCATAGTATACGATACGACAAATCTTGTAATAGCAGGGCAGCGCTGCATATTACTGCTACGGTTACCTGCAGCCAGGTGTTCAAACTTAATGTAAACTAAGGTTACAAACAAGGAAAGTATACGACCATGCGAATCTAGAGTGTATTCCGTTTATCATGAACTCTGCATTCTCTATACACAATACCACTATTAGTATAAATACACTTATAAATGGAGTAGGCTCTACAAATGCATGAATCATATACTTTCCTTGTTTGTTACGTGGAATAATGCAATAGTCTCTCTCTCTCTACAAGGTATTTTTTTTTTAATTTCTATTTTTTTAAATTTTTCTTAAATAGGCTGCAATTGATTTTAATGGATTTTAAGATGGCTGCCAGTTATGGATGTATTCTAATTATTCTAAACTTTTAAATTAGCTAAATATTTTTCAATTAACATATGAGGGAAGTAACCTTAGTTTACATTAAGTTTGAACACCTGGCTGCAGGTAACCGTAGCAGTAATATGCAGCGCTGCCTGCTATTACAAGATTTGTCGTATCGTATACTATGTTATTTAACAAGCAAAATTCAATTATCACGTGAGGGATTTAATAATAAAAAATCAATTTTTAATTAATTAATGTTAATTAATCAATTAATTAACAGCAGAACTACCCTGGCAGACATTACATTGCCAAATTGTTTATATTGCAATAAGCGTTTTCAGTAATATTTCAATCAATTAACAGATGAGGGAAGGTTTTCTACTGCCGGATCTTAGACCAATACAAGTTGAATATGACTGAATAAACAAAAAATCCACTTGATTTGGCGGATAATTTCCTAGATGTGTATTCTTCGTACAGGATTTATTGAACCAATCGTTAAATGAGCTTATCTTTCGCCTATTTACTTTGTAAAGTGAATTTCATGTAAAACCACAACCAAAAATTATGTTTATGACATTTTCTATGAAGTATGAAAAAATTTCATTAAAACCAAAGTATAATGTCGGGTTCCGATTTAGATGAAATCTCAAAACAATTGTACGGAAAAATCATAAAAATCCTTGTCGTTAAATAATTTGAACATGGATTTACGAAAAAAGTAAACTGTATATTTTTAATTCAACATACTGTATAAATAATAACACTACCCACCTACATTACTATCAAATATACCCCAATATTTTTGAAATATGTTCTGTTTCGTTGGTATTCCTCTACTATTCGTTCAAATATGGACGACGATTCTTCTAATAATGCATTTAGTATTTAAGTTAACATTTCACATATAGCAACCAACACAGAAACGAACTGAACGACTAGAAGACACGATATCTAGAAACCTATAAAAGCTTTTTCTGTTCGAATTTTTCTCAGAAAAGTGTTATTATATAGTACAGCATGTTTCGATAAACATTTACACTTCACTTGTTATTTTATTTCTATATAGAAAAATAACAAAATCTTTACTACATTGCGAAAATGTATTTTTAAGAAATAGTCTTTAGAGAAATATCTTACTACGTACGATATGTTATTCGTATATGTGGGAAAATCTCTAGTTGATGTTTTTTCAATAAATTTTTCATTCAATTGATATAATTTTATGGTAAGTATAACTTGCTTCATATTTACTTATCACTGAGTATTATTCTGAAAGAAATCTCTGAAAAAGTATAAGTATTGGTTGTGAGTACACACAGTGATATTTTCTCCTAAGATAAGTTCGAGACAAGGGAAATACAATGCAATATATAAACAAAAGGAAGTATTTACTAGAGATATTGACTGTGTGCACAGTTGACAATGCACTAGCGGCAATGTGATAAAAATGCATAACACTGTGGGACGGTTTGAAAACTCGGCTATATATATCCTACCTGCTTTTATATCTTCGTGCCAGAGTTTTCCAGCGACCTCTAGGAGGCATGAACGTCAACATCAAAGCCTCACGAACTTATCGGTTGTGTTGAATATACTGCGTGTATTTGTTTACAATGCCTTTTTTGCGTTCGTCGGATTTTGTTATTGTTATAAATGACTGAAAGATCAGATCAACGAATTTGCATCAAATTTTGCTTTAAACTCGGAAAAGATAGGCCACAAATTATTCAAATGATGCAGAAAGCCTTTGTGGATGAGTGTCTGGGTAAAACACAAATTAAAAAGTGGTATAATCGTTTTAAAATTTTAAAAATGCCACGTGATCGAATAACAAAAATACATAAGTTTCACTGTACTTTCAAACAGATGATTATTGATTACCAAGAATTATGATAAAAAAATCCCAGAAATATAAAGCTTTTTTTTCTGTTTATATTTTAGAGATAAATACTTTTCTGTAATCGTTCAATCGTAAAAAATATTTAGAATATAAATGTGTAAACACTTAATAATTAATACTTTTCTTTTTGTTTTCAGGTAAGGCAGTATTATTTTTGGCTGATCAAAAAGGCTGTTTTTTCGTTAAATCCTGTTAAATCCTTTTTATGTCATAATGTAAGTTTAAATTTATGAACTTTTCAATCAAGATAGTTTCTATGTTATTAAAATCCTCAATTAATATATGATATAAAATTTCGGGTTTATTATTATTATTAATTTTTTGTTTATTTGTTTGTTTATAATTATCTATTAACCTTACATTTAAGGATATTCCAGCATGAAACCACTTTTCGACAGATTTTGCTCATTTTTTTTCACATGCTAAAAATAGCGTATTCTAATAAATCCCGAAGTTTCAGAGTTTTTGATCGTTTAGAACGCGATATAATTATTACCAAGTAATCATTCTCTCTCACTCTTTCTCATTAGAAGCATTTAAAACTTCATGCCCGCCCAACTATTATCTGCTGTATTAAAAAAAATACTCGACACAATTTAAAAAAAACTAGGAGAGTAAAGAGAAATAGTTGTTTAAAAAAAAATTTCTTTTTTAAATCGAATTTTACCATTTTGTTTTCGAAATATAAAAGTTTAAAATTTTTTTTTTTTCAAAATAACATTATTTTGTATTTATGAACAGTTAATCTCTCTATGTGTTGCGTATGTGTGTATATGTATTTGTTCAATCATAAAATCAAACCGGTTTTTGTCCTGATTATATAACACAGTGCTGGAACGTCCTTTAAGAAATAGTAAAGAAATAGAGCAATCTAATTAAAACAGGTGGGCTGCTTTTAGATTAAAATAAAGATTATTTTGATAAACTATAAAGAGTTATCATCTTTTCATTGTCTAATCTTCATAATATAACAATTATACATCTAAGTCCTTTACTTCTTTTTTGTAGGAGGTAAACCTCGCATATGATACTAAAATGAACAGTTATATTAGATCCTCACTGACTCAAAACCCCTACCTTTTCTCTTAAACAAACATTGGGGTATCGACCGTATAGGTATTCTTTACTGGTGTGGGATGACCAAAACTTCATAAACTCTTCCATCTCTTTTCTTCACATTATATATCGAATCCTGAAGCAGATTTGTCGAGCTTTTCTCTTTCTCCATCATCTTCACCATGTTGTGCTTTGTCAATTCTTGACCAAGTATGGTAGATAAATAGATAGATTGTTGGGGCTGCAACACTTCGACCATAAGATCCATTGTGATGCCTAAGGATGTGAGTGGAGTGGAAGGAATTTTTGTGTATAGACTAGGAATTAGTAGGATATGCGGCTGCAGCTGACTATGATAGGTACTATGCCGATAATCATCTGGAGAGTTGTTTTTTTTTCTTCTAATAATTGACAAACTGCCGATGTCGGGATTCGAACCCACAACCTCCCAGTTTTAGACCACTCAGCAACTTGGACTGGTGGCCAAGTATGGTACTGACTTCGATCATGTTTCATCCATGTGAGTCAGTAGAACATGGTTTGTTCTACCGTGTCGATAGCTTCACCACAGAATATTCTGTGACCGATCTGGGTGGCATAGAAGTATCTGTACGCGTGTGACGGCAGTTCAACCACATTGTACTATGAGCCACAAAAGTAGCCCTCATTTAATAAAACAATTTTAGTTGGTTTGTAACTTAATCATTCGGTTTTTGGGAAAATGTATCGAATAGAAGTTGTTAGTATATTTATAATGAACAACTTTTATCCGAAGCATTTTTTCGCAAACCGAATGAATAAGGTAAATTTTTGACAAATAAGAGCTACTTTTGTGTTTTATAGTTTCTATAATATACTAGTAATAGTATAGTGGAGGGGAAGTCGAAGACTGACAAGTAGACCTTTTTAGGTCTTTCACATGTACACTCGGATACCTAAATTTGTCATCAATATAGTGTCAACTTGCTACATGTTTTCTGTAGCCAGTTGACGCCATATTGATGGCAAATGAAGGTAATCAAGTGTACCTATACCTATTGTGTAAAAACACAACCTGTACTAATGCAGTAGAGTGAGTACACAGTGTTCACATATGTTTACAGTGCAGTATATAAAATGATAATTGAATCAGTTGGTGTATCACATTTATACATACAATTCTAACTTTAACCTCAATTCTAATTCAATTATTAGGTGTCACTTGAAATACAACGTACATTAACCAACTACTATAATATACAGGTAATTATGTTTATATATATTTAAACTCGTGTACAGAAAGTTTGTTAAATATTGATGGTTGAAATACATCTGAACTACTAAATAAATGTAGCCGTTGGGACTTCATAATGGATCTATTACGTGCAGATTGTGTGGCGAGAAGTAAGAAACATTTAGCCACATTATCTTTGACTGCGAACTTCTAGATTACTGCTGATACAGGATATTCGGTACATCTCACCCCGAATATATGAACCTTCAGAAAGACCTGATAAACAAGCTCCTAGCTATTGCCAACATATGGGAGAAGCGAATCTTGTCGGACTGCAGTAGAAGGGGGAGCACAATGAACCATAAGGTCGAAGTGCTATACTTTTTAGACCCTAAGATGTATCTATTTATCTATCTATCTTAATGTAGCCGCTAAGTTATGTAATTGCAATTTGTTGTACTGACAGATATTCTGTTTTTTTTTTGTTAAACTTATGCATAACAAATGAAAATAACAGTCAATTGCTGAGATACACGATGTATACTGAGTTCATGATCCATACGTAAACTGTATAACTTATTATCGTACTTACTATATACTTTGTAACCAAGAGTAATTTCTGATGTTTGTGCTGAAATTGTAAGAAAAGTAGTCAGTTTGTGCAAAAAAATTTCAAATAAATGTTGTTTATTTTAAAAAAAGTAACATTTTTTGTCTTTAGACTTTTATTATAAATCTTACAGTTTAAAAGTTGAATATTTTCCCCCTTGTGGGTGCACGGACCAATTTACCCCATTCGCGCTCTTGGTCTCACTTATAGCGAATTTTCTGAAAGGAAATAGAGCTATTGGTCTCGTCCCGGCTTCAAAATTTTGCAAAAATTTTTGCAAATGTCCATCGATCGTACCTTGTAGATGTCGAAAATCACCATCTATAAAAATGTATATATATATATATATATATATATATATATATATATATATATGTGTCTGTAATCACTCTAGCGGTCACAATTTTGATCTGATTAGAATGAAATTTGGTATTTGAGGCGCTTTTGGTATTCAAAAGGTCAAGTTCGTTAATGGGTAAAATCGAACAAGGGGGGTTTAGAGGGCGGGGGAAACACAAAATTTGACAGATCTCCCTTAATATTTGAAAAATCGAAAAATTTATAAGAAGTAAAGTTGTAGGTACTAAATTTTACTATAATTTTGTTTCTTATCATTTTTTCTGTTACCCTAATATTTACAGAATTATTGACAGTTTAAGATTGAAATTTAAATTCCTCAATATCTCTGTACACATTAGAGTTTGAGCAAAAATGATAAGGTGATGAATTATAGCAAACTTGATTTACTACAACTTTAATCCTTATGCATTTTTCGATTGTTCTAATATTAAGAGAGATATTTTATATTTTGTGTTTTCTTCTTTCTTTATGCCCCCTTTCCCCTTGACGTATGTCGTTTATTAATAAAATTGGCTTAAATATAAAATCAAACATTTCATTTTGATCAGACTAAAATTGTGACCGCTAGAAAGTGATCAATGTATTCTAAGGAAATCCCCTAATTTGAAGCAGCTCCAGCGTAATAAATTTTTTTTATGTCTCGTTTACAAACCCTTTGTACGTATCGCAGATGATATTATACGTGTCGTATCACGAAACTTAAAATATCAAATTAATATAATTATAAATTTAGTAGGTATACATCTAAAGTTAAATGTGTATGTAGATGTAAATCAGTTTTCAAAGTATTGATACCATGAAAATTTAATTAAAGATATTTTGTATATTAATTATTAATTAATTTTCATTAACACCACAAAACAATTTTACACAATTTATGTGTCGAATGGGATCGATTGATTTTCATTAGATACATATGAATAATATATATCTGAGTGTCTTAAGGACGTTCGAAAGAGAAAAAAAAATGCAAAGAAGTTCCTTTAAAATGAATATGTTATAAAAAAAGTCAATACGAATTCATTGGTATGCTTTAAAATGTTAGTTCAAATGCATTTTTTCGTTTTTTTCGATATTGAAGATTATACTTTTAACATTGGGTCTTATCGAGAAACTACAAATTTAATCTTTATAATCGAATAAAACATAGTTTAAAATGTAGAGAACTTTTTATAAAACTATGTAAATTGTTGTTAAATAAACAAGGATTTACTTGAGCCAAAGATGAAGGTATGTTCAAATGCATTTTGGGAAGTAATAATGAATTATATAAGTAATAATTTTAGAGAAGCAAAACACAAGATTTTACTTTTTTATTTAAAATAAATGAAACATTACGTGTCACGACTCACGAGTATTATTATTTACCAAATAACCATAGAATATTTAAATCTAGTTTCAACGTATGCATTAAATCTGTAACGCTGCGGGAATGCACAGTCGCTCCCAGGTCTCTCCCAGCAAAATGACTATCGTTTCTATCCTTTTCTCATACTTTAGCAGTTGATTCGTATCGAATTCCTTCTTAAGCATAGCCGGTTACTTCGTTCATGTCCATACACCGATAGTTTAGTCAATTAACCGCCACCCTTTTTTTTATTTAATAATCGACAAACTGCCGATGTTGGGATTTGAACCCATAATCTCCCAGTTCCAAGTCCACACAACGCCTTTACAAGCGCGGCTACTTGACTGGTAAATTATTACTACGGCATTTAGTAAATTATTGTGAAACAAAAGTTTTATATAAATATGGACAAAAATAAAAAACACAGTAAAAACAAATGTTATGTCTTCGGAATGAACAAAAACAAACAAATATTAAACAAAACAAAAAAACCAAAATGGTTTTTCAATAGTTTAGTACAGGGTTTCCAAAACTTTACTCCGCCAATTTAGCCAATATTCATTATGTATGCATCCAAAATTAGGTAAATTTTTCTTAAGATTCCAGAAAAACTGTCAGAAGTTCAAAATTCCAAACTGTTCCAAATTTATAGGCTTTTCTGACCATTCCAAAATTATAGCCGGTCCAGATATCTAATATAGTTTTTATAGAAAACCCTGCATTAACAAAATTTTGGACATAAAATATTTTAAATAAATAATAATAACGTTTCGACCTGTCAATATATAGAGAAAAAAAATAATTTTTAACGCATTCGGTTTTTATAAATTTTATATTAATTTTACTTGTTTGTTTAACTTTATTGTCATGAGCTATGACTTAAGGATGTACGAGCACTGAAGCTTCAAAAAGATGAAGGCTTGATTTTTTGTTTAAATGTAGTTGAAGTGCATATAAATCAATTATAAAAGTTTCAGATGGGTTACGGGGGTCTTGAATTAATTCTTTAATGTTAAAATTCGAGTTTTAATGCATTGCTCTTATGGAGAAACCCATATTTTTACACATATTTTGATTATTTCACGTGGAATAAAATAAGACCAACAAAAAAAAAACCACGCAATAGAAAACAGAAATAATAACAAAGAGATTGATCCAATAAAATTCCGGTATGACGGCCCTTAGAAAAAAATATTTAAGAAAACAACTGAGATTTCGGGTAAATTTTATTTCTGTCAGTCGTAGCTTAATTACCCGAAATTTCAGGTTTTTTTTTAAAATATCTTTATTGTTAGGCCCGGTATGACGGGCCTAAATTAAATTTTAATTTTAACTTACGACAAAAAATAATAAACATTATTATGGACTTTTATGAATGGACTATATAAGATCTTGAAGAATTTTATAAATGGGCACTATACATCAGCGCTCGTACATCCTTAATTAAAATAAAACAAGTTTTTTACTCAATTTTAAAAATTTTTTCATTCCTACCCTTCAGTGTTCCGTCAGAGATTTTAAATTACGACAAAAAATAATAAACATTATTGTGGACTTTTATGAATGTACTATATAAGATTTTGAAGAATTTTATAAATGGACTATATCTAGTGCTCGTACATCCTTAAATGAAATAAAACTAGTTTTTTACTCAATTTTAAAAAATTTTTCATTCCTACCCTTCAGTGTTCCGTCAGAGATTTTAAATTACGACAAAAAATAATAAACATTATTGTGGACTTTTATGAATGTACTATATAAGATTTTGAAGAATTTTTTAAATGGACTATATCTAGTCCTCGTACATCCTTAAATGATATAAAACAATTTTTTTACAAAATTTGAAAAAATTTTTCATTTCTACCCTTCAGTGTTCCATCAGAGAAATAGTTTGGGAACCCCTGGTTAAGTATATAAATATACTTCACAGCAGTAATAATTTCATTACTTAAGCTATTGCTATAGTATATTTGTTTATAAACAAAAACATGTAATTAATTAAATACTTGAATAAAATACTGATAATAAAATAAAAAAAATAAAAAATTATGTTTATATTTTATAATGATTATTGGATACACATTTTAGTTTAAGTATGTATGATAACGAATAATTTGGTATGATTTAGGGTTCAGTATCTTCAAACATTAGGAAATGCTTGTGTAATTCAATCAAATAAACTTTCGTTTTATATAGAATGGACCATGTGAGCGTATTTTCTAACAAAATATAGTTATTGCGATTGTACCGATGAAACAATTTCGCAAAAATTATTTCTTCCTAAAACGGAATGCACATTGCATTTCAAATTTCACTCTCGTCCTGGCAATATTTGCTATAACTCTGAAATTTACAAAAATATTTATGTTTTTAATATTATATTATTATGAATTATAAAATTGTCACCCTTGTAATTTAATTGCATATATATAGACTTCCTTTCTCTGAGAAAATTCTCTTAGTCTACGTAGCTCCTACGTGTCGAATTTATTTTTGTTTAAAAATTAAAAAAATTATTTAAAAAAACATTTAAAAAACAAGGGGTTTCTTCAAATCAAATTGCACTAAATAGCAAAATATAATTTTTATTCAGTGATTAAGAATGTTCCAGCATGAAACCACTTTTCGACAGATTTTGCTCATTTTTTTCACAGGCTACAAATAACGTTTTCTAATAAATCCCGGAGTTTTCAGAATTCTTGACCGTTTAGAACGCGAGATAATTAATAGCAAAGTAACCATTCTCTCTCACTCTCTCTCTCATTAGAAGCATGTAAAACTTCAAGCCCGAACTATTATCCGTTGTATTAAAAAAATACTCAGAATTTAAAAAAAAAAAACTAGAATAGTAAAGATAAATATTTATTAATAAATTTTTTTTTTAAATGGCGTTTTACCGTTTAAAATTATTTTTTATTTCAAAATTACTTTTGTATATATAAATAGTGAATATATCTATGTGTTGTGTATGTATTTGTTCTATAATAAAATTAAACTGGCGTTCTGTCCCGATTATATAAGACAATGTTGGAACTACCTTAAGCTGTTCAGAATAATTTTCAACATTTGTAAAAGAATATCATTGGGCAACCATTGTAATATGACGACAACAGTAATATTTTTTTAGTTCTTAATGGTTTTCTTTTTAATTATTGATAAAAACAAGTTGACATTTTAGTGCAGCTTTGTATTTTAAAAGAAAACCATTGATTTAAAAAAATTTCTAAACTATCATTCAATGTATACAAACAACATGTATTAAAGCAGGGTGGGCACTCTCTGGAAAACCGAGAAAGGTCAGGGAATTTTGTTTTGTCATGGAAAACATGGAAATGTCATGAAATTTTGGTCATGGCCATGGAAAATCTAATTTATCCCACTAATTGAAGTTTACCAAAATCGAAGAAAATTGTTTATGATCCAACAAAAATCAATTCAAGAGAAACGTTCGCCGATGATTAAAAGGAGTTGGAATATCGTTTCTTTGTTATACATAAAATATCACGCAGTGACTCTTATTTATAGACTTGGAAACTTACTTTTTACGTGAAAACGTTTATTCTTTCGTTACACTGGTGGTCAGTCGAACATTTTCGTGTTACAAAATACCGTCAGATTTTTATCACTATTAACTTCGAGACTAATAGTGCGTTTTCAATAGTTGAACCCACTTATCCACAACAGATAGATCATTTCTTTACGTATTTGCCGCTTTGTATTTGTTTAGCCTGCAACGTTATCGTACAAATGTAGGCGCATGTGCGTGAATGATTACGAATTATCTTAGTCTTGAGCGATAAGTTCGTGTATCTTGAAAACGCGTTTAGCTAGGACATTAATTCTGATGGCATTGTGAAGAAACTCGTTAATATTCTCGTTATTATAGAAACTACATATCAAAAGAAAGCTCACATACCAACGAGCTTAAACAGTCTAGTGCCGATCGAATGCGAGAGCTCCGACAGCGTCGGAAAAAAATGAAAAAACGGCGAGCCCATCGGGCATACAGACACCAGTGACAGCCCAACCGTTTACGGATCATGTGCAAGACGTTTTCACAAGGCACGGACCCGAACTGCGTTTGTTTTTAATCATGGCCATTGGGCATACAGCAACCAGCGACCGTCCAAATATCTATAGTTCTTGCGCAGGGAATTTTCACGAAAAAAATTATTACGGCATGGTCCCGAACTGCGACTTTTTTTAGTCATGCAATACCTGGAAAACTCCTGGTATAATATTATATCCAGTAACCTAAAATACGTGGGAGTTTTATTTTGCTATTTTTGTGACCATCCTGTAGATAATTTCGTAGAATCAAAACAATGAGTGTAATTTTGATAGATTCAATCAAATAAATTGACTAAATAAATTGTTTCAATACATCATTTAAAACAGAAGCCGTTTTGTATGAACATGGATAATAATGATCTAACCTACTTCATGTTTAAATAAGTTTACTAATTGGCCATTGTAAATTATTTAATTAGCAAACTTATTATGTAAGTGAAGAATTTGCATTAGTTAGTATCGGTTTTTTTTAATCTATTAGAAAGTAATTTATTTTATGCTTGTATAGTTTTTTTTTTCAACTATAAATAAAGATTGGAAATGTTATTTTTGTTAACAAGTAATTAATTTTGTATTATTTCAATTATTTACATGTATCATATCCGACCAGGGGTATAAAATAATACTTTGATTGTTTTTTAAAAATTAATTATTTATTCAAGTGTAAATAGCTACAAAATTAATTGCTTTAAGGTATTACATTTAGCGGTGAATAACTACACGTATGAGGAAAATCGCCAATTTTTAGGCAAATGACCTATTTAGGAATTATGTAGGGAATATTTGGACAATTAAAAAAAAATATGCAAACAAGTATTAAAAAGCTATGTTTACTTCCCAAGAATCAAGATTTTACCATTACTACTCCACCTTTGAGATCATTAACTCTCTGTGTAGGAGTGTTTACATGTATGAGTTTACGTTCTTATGTTGTAGACATTTTTACATAGAATTCTCGAGAGCTAAAAATCATATCGATTTGTATAATATGAAGGAAATTTTTCTTATTCAGTTAAGGGTGTGTGGGAGAAACACAAAGTTTGAAACAATTCTCTTAAGGTAGTTCAATCGTATACCCACCTTTCTTAAAATTTTGATAAAATTAAAATATGATATTAATCTAAATGTTTTGCATTTATTAAAAAAAAAATTTTTTTTAATCGATTGTGAAGTGATATTTATAATAAATGATGAAATTTTTAACATGCATGGTTTACATAAACGGTTCGCGCCTACTCCATTTTTTTTTATAAAACTGGAAAATTTTTGTATACATTTCTTTAAAGTTTAACTAAAGAATTAAAATATATATACATATATATATATATATATATATATATATATATATATATATATATATATATATATATATATATATATATATATATATATATTGTGGATTTTTTAAGAATCCACAATCAACACATTCTTGCATTGTTCAACATATAGTAAATAGTATCATGAATGTTAAAACACGATATACATCGTACTAGATATGTTTAATTGGCATAGTCGTTCGTAATATGTAAATCATATTGTATTTTATAATACTTTTTGACTGTAACGAGTGAACTATCTTAATACTAGTTAAATGGGCAATTTTATCATAAGTAAAGTTGTAGTAAATAAGACCATCTAAGTGGCCAAGCGGTCTAAGGCGTATGTCTTAGACGTTATGCCCACTTGAAACTGGGACGTTATGGGTTCCAATCCCGACATTGGTAGTTTGTCAATTATTAAGAAAAAAAGGGGCGGTTAATTGACTAAACTGTCGGCGTATGGACAAGAACGAAGTAACCGGCTATGCTTGTGAAGGTTTTCTGCTGTTTCCTACACGAACTCCAGATGAATATGTGCATTCGTATCAGAGTCGCCTGCAGTCGCACATCCTACCAATTCCTAGCCTACACACAAAATTCCTTCCACTGCACTCACATCCTCAGACATCACAATGGACCTTATGGTGGAAGTGTAGCCGGTTCAGGGAAGCCGTTAAAATCTATCTATCTATAGTAAATAAAATTTATCAAACAAACTTATCTACTAACCATTTTTTCTGAGGCTCTAATATTTACAGAAATATTGCCGATTTTATGTTGCCTAAATTGTAAAAATCAATGTTTGTGGTCGTGCCATGCAAACCAATTTTTTTATTTTAGATTTAAAAAAAATCGAATACTGGGAAGTTGTGCTTGTTGATCTCATTATTCATTTGGCTTTTGTTTGATTGTGTTTCGAAAAACAGTTGTTAATATATATTTATGAAACTTTTATTCAAAGCAAAAAAATTATAAAATTTCGAAAAATGAGCGCTACTTTTGTGGCCTATTATACAATCATCATTGCTACCAAGATATTGGTATTTTTGCAAGTGTGTACAATAGCAGTAAACAAATTTTACAGAAGAATCTTGAACCTGCAAAAGATCATACAATGTTGTTTGTTATTCGAATCTCATGCGATTACTTGAACGGTCATTTATTTTATGATATCCTAGAAAATTTACCAATAAATTTTTTGATTATTTTGTCAAATAAAAAGAAAAATCCAAATAAAATTGAAATGATTATTAAAAAGTCACAACATTACCAGTATATATAATTCTAACAAAAATAACTGTTGAATTTGATGAAAAATAAATATTTTATTCCCATAAGCATTCCGCATATATCACTCGAAAGTTATTTTCTCCCTTTTTAAAATGATATTTTTTGTCATTTTTGTTAGAAACATGTTTACATGGTACACATGGCCACAAAAGTAGCGCTCATTTTTTTAAAGTTTATAATAGAGAATATGCATGAAAATTTTTTTTCACATTTATTTTCAGAATGTGAAAATACTGTTAATACTGTAATAATATTTAAAAATGAAATTAAAATCCGACAAATATCAAGGAAGCTATAAGCTTTTAAAGATTATTATCTGTCTCTCTTGCAAAAATACTAAAAGTGGAGTTTTACGTGTATTTTAAATGGTGAAAGTGTAATATGACGTCACATAACATATCAAGAGGGCTGTCACCCTCTTTGTCTAATCGGGAATTTCAATCATTTATATCTCGCTTATTTTTAAAGTTATTTAAAAAGTAATTTTACCTTGATATTTGTCAAGTAAACATGCTTCAATTCAAGTGAAAAAAAATTTTAATGCATATTCCCTATTGATTTTGTGCCCTATTCATTCGGTTTTCGAAAAAATTCTTCGGATAAAAGTTGTTCATTATAAACATACTGAACGACTTTAATTCGAAACATTTTCCCAAAAACCGATTGAATAAGGTACAAATCTGCAAAAAAAAAAATTGAAAAAAATGAGCGCTACTTTTGTGGTCTGTAGTACATCATATATGAGGTAAAAATTTCTATAAAATATGAATGTAAAGAAATTGTACCATTCAGTAAATATTATGAACGACTGTCGACGACTTCTGTCGACTGAATAATAATAATAATTCATTATTTGATTTTATTATTATTAATCTTATAAAATTGGTTCTTATGTTGAAAAAGTTCTAGTGAGGGGCGGGTATATAAAATACGTGGTTCGGAGAGGTGGGATGGAAGGGGGTCTATGTTTAAACTACGTAGTTTTTTATCATTGTAAAAATTATATTTTCAAATGACGATAGAACCAATAGGGAATATGCATAAAAATTGTTTTTCACATTTATTTCCAGAATATGAAAATACTATTAATACTGTAATAATATTTAAAAACGAAATTAAAATCCGACAAATATCAAGGAATCTATAAGCTTTTAAAGGTTATTATCTGTCTCTTTCTTGCAAAAATACTAAAAACGGAGTTTTACGTGTATTTTAATGGTGAAAGTGTAATATGACGTCACATAACATATCAAGAGGGCTATGACCCTCTTTGTCTAATCGGGAATTTCAATCATTCATATCTCGCTTATTTTTAAAGTTATTTAAAAAGTAATTTTACCTTGATATTTGTCAAGTAAACATGCTTCAATTCAAGTGAAAAAAATTTTCATGCATATTCCCTATTGTAGAATAACTTGAAGAAAAAGATGTAGAGATTGAATCTTCTGTTGTATCAAAAGACCAAAGATCCAAACCTAAAGATGAAGCCAATGTTTTTCCTATTATAAGTGATCTGCAGCATGAATGGCTCGTTTCACCGTTCATGATATCAGATGGATTTGATCAATCACACAGTACGGTAGAGCGTCCAAGGGTCGTGGCCGAGCGGTCTAAGGCGTTATTTCTACGTAATATGTTTACTTGGAAACTGGGATCTTATGGGTTTGAATCCCGACATCAGCAGTTTGTCAATTATTAAGAAAAAGAAAAGGGCCGGTTTATTGATTAAACTGTCGGCGTATGGACAAGAACGAAGTAACCGGCTATGCTTGAGAAGGTTTTCTGCAGTTTCCTTCACGAACTCCAGATGAATATCGGCATAATTCCTATCATAGTCAGCTGCAGCCGCATATCCTACTAATTCCTAGTCTATTCACAAAAATTCCTTCCACTCCACTCACATCCTCTCACATCACAATGGACCTTATGGTCGAAGTGTAAGCCCGTCCAGGGCAGCCTCTACAATCAATGTATCTATCTATTGGTCTAAGATCCGGCATTAGTGAAAACCTTCCCTCATATGTTAATTGAATGAAATAATTTTTAAAAGGAAGATAAGTTTGTCTCTCTCTCTGCGTAGAACACATTTTTTGAAAATTTTATTACTTAAAAATTTTATATAGGCCAGAGGTGGGCAGGAGATGACTCGGCCAAGCTTTCAAACATTTTCTGAAAAAAATATAATAATACCAAATCTTTTTTATGGTCACTATTATACAAAGTAAATAATACAAGCAATCATTCAATACATACTCTGGAATTTTGGGCAGGTAATTAGGGTCATTAAATGTACCTTTTTAGTATATATCATATTTGTGTATGAATAAAATAAAAATATATAAAAAATATATATAAATCTTTTGAACCTTTAAGTTTACCGCTGGACCATTGTAATAAAAGAGGGAAATTTTTGCAAAGGATAATTTTAAATAAAATTAAAGTTTTGGAAATTCCAAATGATTTGTCTAAATATTTTACTATTCATATCCGAGAACTAATAAAGAATTATTTACCTGATTTAATTATTTTTTCTTCGTATGGAGTATGCTCAGTATAGTGTCATGGGAATTTGACGAATTAAGTTAAATTTTACATAAAGTGGGAATTTGAGTTCTTCGAGTTAGTCTACTTTGAATTGAAAAAGTGAAAAGTACTATTTGTAGTAGTGGAAATTATTTTTCGCATAATTTGTTTTTCAAAAAAAATAAAAGTAGTGAATTTAATAATGGAGAAGACATCGCAAGCAGTCTTGGATAAGTTCAGATTATTATTATTGTTATTATTATTGTTATTATTATCATTATTGTTATTATTATTATTATTATGTTTTTTGGTGTATCTCTCCATACTGTAAAAGATATTATTTAAACAATAAATATTTTATAAAACTATTTCTAAATTGATTGAATAAATTATTGGGCAATAATCGGTAGGCAACCTGTATTGAAACATCGTTCCGTCTTGCTTCAAAACATACCTTCTTTACTTACTCTCACCCAGCTTATGGAGAGCTCGTAAGGCTCAGACGAGCTGTCTGTGCCTACCTCTGATATAGGCTGCAAATAATTTAATTTTATATTTATTATACAAAATATATTTTATAATATCACAGTAATAAAATTTTCAAAAAATGTGTTCTAAGCAGAGAGAGAGACAAATATATTTGTTCGAGCAACAAACAAAGACACTATATCATATTAATTAATTAATTAATATGATATAGCCAGCAGGACTACGGTGGCAGACATTGCACTCCTACATTTATAATATTGTTATCTGCCTTTTAAAAATTATTTCATTCAATTAACAGATGAGGGAAGGTTTTCACTAATGCCGGATCTTAGACCATATCTACGGTAGTGCGTTAGACAGAGATTAAGCAAAGACACCTATCGTACGTTTCGTATGTTTTACACGAGCAATTCGACACGGTTAGATTCAGAATTCTGCCATTTCACGTTTCTGAAGATACGTACCAAATCATTACAACTTTAACAATTTTCAAGATATGTATCCCTAACCCCAAGATATTTGAAGACTGGCGATCATAATCATCATTAATATTCTAGGGTACTCCCAAGAATCAATTCGCAAATATTACGGAGAAGTGTCATAAAAATGCCTCTTTTTGAACCCATTTCCTGTACTATATACATTATAAATAAACAGAGAATAAAAATATCTAAACAAACACAAGTCAATTACATCTGTAAATAAAATTTTAAAAAAAAAGTTATTATTTTCTCTCTCCCATTTGTATTGAGAACCTAATCTTAATTAATTCGTATATTTCTGTATAACCAAACAAGACTTGTTGCTATGCGCGTTTGTTTCGTTTCATTCACAAGAGGGGAAAAACACGAAAGGTAATCCACACACACACACGAAAGCAATTTTTTACTTGACAGATATATACTGTATTACGAATCAAAATAGCCGTAGGATATTACAAGGAAAGGAGAAAATACTTCTTTTTATTTCTTGAAAGAAATTAGCTTTTCCATGAAATACTGTATGTAACCCTTAAACGATACAGAGTGGTGCCATTTTCACTCCAACTAATCAAATTTTGTCAAATATTCTCCCGTTTTGACCATTTATCAAATTTTCTTTTCTAAAGATATTTTATCACAAACATGATGATCTTCCTATCTCAGCCCGTGCCAGGTTTTCCTTGAAAAATTCACCATTGATCCCTCAAGCACTTATGGGACCAAGACTATGTTGAAGTGGTCTATCTTGGGTGTGAAACCCTAAGTTTTTTCTTAAAAAAATTTAAAATAAATGGCGTGTGATTGAGTGGAAAAAATCTTTTTTCATTTTTATGTTCCTGATGTTTTTTTTTTTAATGAAAATTTCCAAAATCCGGTATGGTTAAGGTTGAGGCGTCTTTGTAAAGGTGAAAAATATGTTGCAAAATTTTTTCAAAGAGAAATTTCGAAAACTCAAGTATGCCCATTTTTTTACGCTGGGGTCAAAATCACCATGTGGTATATACGAATTATTTCAGAGAAGTGTGTTATTTAAGAGTGTATTTGTTTTAAGTTCTCTACAGACGTGCAACCAAAATTGTGGAACATAAAATTATTATTTTATTGCTTTATGACGGTAATCTTAAAAATGCAATCACTTGTCATTTGGTCTCTGTCTATTTCATTTAATTTAGTATCTACTAGTTTATTTGTATGTATTTCTAGTAACTAGTTTATTTATTTGTATGTATTTTGTAAAAAATTTTTACAAAAATAAATTATATTTCAATTCAAAAAATAAAGTATAAAAATAATGAAGTATATTATATAAACTATAAAGTAACCAATCTAGGTAATAAAACAAAATAAAATATTAGGAAAACATAAAATTTTAGATAATATGTTGCAAATTTCTCTACAGACAACCAATTTGGACAGGAACATTAAACTCCTCCTACAAAATATAAAATAATTTTGATTTTTACTGCAACCAGTTCAAGGACATGTTTTTTGTTGCTGCAACAGCTATACACATTTGCAACCTAGTATAGAACATTCATAATGTTCCGGCTCAGGTTGCACGTCTGTAGGGCTTATTATAGGCGTTTACACGTTTTTATTGTTCATCCTAGCAAAAGCATGAGTCAAATCGTATCAACTTTCAAAACGAACACTATATAAGCGTTTGTTTATTTATCTGTCATGTGAACTGGGGATTTTTTTAGTGTATTCCAATGCATTTTTTAATTTTTTTAATCAATTTTTTTTTGTATGAACAAAACATGAATGTACAAAAATCTTATTAGAAAATAAACCTACATTACAGACCAACTATTTTATTTTAAATTGCCAGTTTAGGGTATTTTGGGTTTATTTTAGCGGCTTTTAAACTCACTCACACAATCATTCTACTGCTTGAGAAACAGCTAAACTTTTTTCATACGATATATTGAGTATTGATGGCAACTGACGCTTACACGTACATATAATGCCAAAACATTTGGCATTTTCAAGAGTAACGTAAGCGTTCATAAGCCAAAACGAACACCTTTAAATTTCACTTACAAGCATGAGCGCTGCCAAGTGCCTAAAACGAGTACACCCAAAGGGTTAAGATATCAGAGAATATAGACAGAATATCATCAGAATAGTTTAGAACAGTAATTTTGAACATTATCTATAATATAATTGCTACTTTAATATCTATAAAGTATCTTAAGTATTTTAAATTTATATCTATAATGTCCAGCCAAATAATAATTTATGGATGGAATGATAATATATTTTAAGTGTTTTTGTACTTTAGGGATACCGCGAGACGAGAATAGCATGTCTCTTGTATTGTATTGACGTGTAAAAGTTTTCTATCGCCTCGTCTCGTTTTTACAGTTGAAGATTTTCTTAAAAAAAGACAATTAAAAAAACGCTTTTAAAAACAAGCTTTTTATAGTAAAACTAATTTTCTACAACTTTACAACTTATGTTTTTCGATTTTTTCATTAAGAGAGACATACCAAATCTTGTGTTTCCCCCTCTCTCTAAACCCCCTTTCCGATTCCGGTCGTGCTTACCAGAAAAATACATTGCCATCGGAACTGAACCAACATGTAAAAATTCAACTCCGTAGGATAAGAGGAAGTCGGTCAAATTTAACTTGCAAGATTCCATTAAAGACAACGGGGCAAGTGAAACTAAATAAAAGCTTGTAAAAATTTTTGACTATAGTTTCGGAAGCATAATTCCTTCATCAGAAAAAAACGTAATAATAACAATCGAAGATAACAACTAACGGAGTTAATTGCTTAAATACCCCGTATATACTGAGGTTATGAAATGAGATTTTCAAACAAAAGTTGTTTATTTTTAACAAAGGCACGTCTCTTATCGTTTCAAAGGTGAATATTTACTGCCTTAGAGGGGGAGGCCCGGTCCGAATTTGCCCATTCAATTAAAATTTCAGCTAGTTATTTCTTTCTGTTTTTACTTCATTCAATCCAAAAAAAAAACTATTTTAAAGTTTATGCGTATTAATATATTCTCCTATCGATGTGTTTGTCGAATATGTAAGGGCTATTTTACACATGTAACTTTTCAAGCAACTATTCATAACGCATATCTTGGTGAGCAAGCGCCGTAGTATTTTTTGATGGAAAAATGTAGTTATAACACAATAGATCTCGCAATCTCCTTGTGATTGGTTTACTATGATCATGTGAGTGAAGTGGTTGACAAAGAAAGGAATATATAGCAAGACGAGAGTTATAGCTATTAACAAAACATGCGATTGATATACTTCTGCATGTATATAGTAAGAAGTAAGTCTAGTTATAACAAATACATTTATTGCGATTGAAAACTTTCATCAAAACTTTCACGTGTAAAAACAGGCTAATGAGTTTAAAAACAATTGAAATATACAACAAAATAATGAGTGAACTAGGATTGATGTAAATAGCTTTACCGTTTTGACGGAGGTAGAAGTAACGAACAACACATATCACATATATTATGTAAGATAAAATGAGAGAAGCAATGGGTGGTGGACGTACGGCATGAAGATCGTTCGTCGATGGTGGACCTATTCTTCGTCCAACCACCGCAGCAATGTTCTTATATTTATTTACAAGAATACATAAGTAAAAATAATTTATTATATATATATGTATAGATAGATACGTATATATATACGTATCTATATAAAGTAGAACCAAAGAGTAGTAGAGTTTTATTTATCGTACCATTAAATATATTTTGTTCATATATACAAGAGGATGAAGCGTCATTATTTTGTTAATTCAAGTGGTGACTGGAGCCAAAATAACAGATTCATTTTTATTTGTATTGATTCTGTAACTAAAAATAGTCTTATCGCCAACAACACTCTCTCATAACTTTAGCTAATTCATACTGATGATGACTATCTTGTAGTCGAAATGCGTATTTATAAAATACAAATAATTGTTCTAGGAATTGGGGCAAAATTTGAAATTTAATTGGATTATAGTTTAACATATCTAGCGACAGGCCAAGTTTAATAGTGTTCGTGTCCCGACGTAATAGTGTTCGGTGACCTAGAAACTCTTAGTCACATTCTTTGTGCACCACCGTTCTAAAAGTTATTACACAAAGATATTTGCAATGCCTTCCAAATTAGCAGAAGTATGTCGAAGACAAGATGAACGTGTTGAGATTTTTTATCCAAAAAAAGGCTGCATGTAACATTTCTAGAAATCATGTTAAATTTGTTCATAGATTCAACTGCGTTGAATCACCGTTTTTTTACTTTAATTAGCCACCATATACAGACTGCCGGAGATTTTCATGGACCAAGGACGGGACACCTGCCTTGTAAATTATTTGTTACTTGCATTTTGGTTACAGATTCGCCCCATCACATCTTATACAGCTGGTGCCTAACGAAGAATGGTCTTGTCTTAGAGCACCTGATCCAGCCCTGTTTCAGGAAGAACATGATCTGGATTAGGCCTTAGGTTGGTAGCTCCCCTGAACGAATCTGGTAGAGTCCATTTTATCCTTTTGTGTATGAGGGCGTCGTTCCTCCATATCTTCACAAAACCTACAGGTGTTCTCACTTTCCAAGCCAAGCTACCTAAGGTGTCCCCTGAGTCTACAATGCCCCTTAAGAAACGACATCAGTAGCCGCAGTCTATTTTTGCTCAGGCCAATGCAGATATTGTATCTTTTGCGGTTAAAGATCCCGAAAAGGTGTGGCTCTCTTTGTATCTTCTCCCTTTCTGATCTCTCGATAGAAGTGATCCCGTAGTCCGCAGAACGGCAAAGGCCCTGTAAGTGATGTCAATGCTCCACGTTATTGTTTCAGTTGCATTATTGACTTGACTACTTTCTTCCGCACGTATACAGACCGTCATTGGTAGACTGTCTGACTATATCAATGTTTCGCTTTCAAGAGACGCATTATACGATCTTTTTTGTGATAATGATTCGTATCTGCATCACATGTAATACAAACTATTTATTGATAAGCGCCTATAATGTCATTTTGATGCTTTAACACCGCTTGGTTATCAATAATATCAATACAGTATTTATGTGTAAAAGTCTATCCAATGGTTTGAATACAATAAAATGAACATTAGAAATTAGCTTGGATAATAGACTTTGATTTGTTATGGTGCTTATTAAGGATGTTCCAGAATGAAACTAGTTTTCTATAGATTTTGCTCCTTTATTTTTCACAGGCCAAAAATAACGTTTTCTATTAAATCCCAGAAGTTTCAGAATGTTTTACCGTTTAGAACGCGAGATAATTAATAGTAAAGTTATCATTCTCTGTCACTAGAAGTATGTATAACTTCATGCCCGCCCAACTATTATCTGTTGTATTAAAAAAAATACTCAAGAGAATTTAAAAAAAAGCTGGGATAGTAAAGATAAATATGTATTAAATAATTTAAATTAAAAAAATCGCATTTTACCGTTTTGTTTTCGAAATATAAAAGTTTAAAATTATTTCAAAATTAATATAATTTGTATATATATAGTGAATATGTGTTGTGTTTATGTATACCGGTTGTTTAGTTTACATCTTCGCATAGTAGATCTCCCACGAGTATGAGAGAGTACATATGTATACATTAAGCAATGTATACATATGGAGGAGGAGGTCTGATAGGTTTGTTTTCTTACTTAAAATTAAACTGTTGTGTGTTGTATGTATCGTACGATACGCTTTCAGTTAGATGATAGATGTTATGATTTGTTCTGTTGTTCAGACTTCAGTATGCTATATCATCTAAAAATATGCTTGTTTATCAAACCTATAAGACCTCCTTCTCATATACATTGCTTAATGTATACATATGTACTCTCTCATACTCGTGGGAGATCTATTATGCGAAGATGTAAACTAAACAGACGGTATATATATATATAATATAATATATTTTTCAATAAACGCTTCAGGTATTTCATAATGTTTCTCTATAGTTATTTAGTTAGTTATATTCTATTATTATTGATCGAAAAACGTTTTTATTTTATTTATTAATGTAAAAATTAAAGTATAAATAGGTAAATATTGTATACAGGCTGCTAGATACAACTTTACACAAAATTACTTTTAAGAATAGACTTCTAAATTAACTTTTATCTTATTAATGATCATGGTGCCCTGTGGCTGGAGCGTAGCTACAGATACATATAAATAAAGAGATTATTTTCCATTTATTTGTATACTCTTTAACGGTCACAATTTTAGTCCGATCGAAAGAAAATTTCGTATCTGATATGCTTTTGGTATTTGAAAGTCTGAGGCTGATGAAAGGCTGAGTTCGTTATTGAGTAGAATCGATCAAGGAGAAAGGGGAACTTAGCGAAGGAAGAAAACACAAAATATAGAATATCTCCCTTTATATTAAAAATCGAAAAATTTATAAAAATTTATAATAGTAAAGTTCTATTTCCTTGTTTAGAAAATTGCTAAAAATATAATAATTAGTAAAATACGAATTCAAAAATTCTCCATTTTACTATTTGTAATTCCCACTATAAACATTAATCAATGTTAATAATTTCTATACTTAAGGACGTTCATGCATGAGGTTTGATAGTAGATAAAACTTTTAGTTTGTGAATTGAATAGCTCAATTATGTAGTTATCCTCCCTCAAAAATTAAAAACTGTTGACGATCATTTGAAACAGTAATTATCGATTAAAAATAACACTTATAACACAGTGTCTTATGGAGAACATAATTTTTTTGTACTTAAAATTATAATAACTATATTATTAAAGTTGACACCATAATACATAATGTTTATAAATACTCTTTGAAATATGCAGTTTATATAATTGCACTAAAAAAAATGTTGTTGACTAACGTTTGAATTAATTATTTAAAATGAAAACTGTTTTGTTAGGTTTGTTTTTGTCACCACATTTTCAAAACTGGAGACAGCGTACAGTAAAAAAATATACACATACACACTGTGAATGTCATAATAAAACATAGTTTATTGTCAGATTTGTCAAATCAAGTCAAATAAATTTCTAATTTACATTTACTGATGTTTTACAATAAATACTTTAAAAATATTTAGGACAAATAAAAAAAGGTTATAAATCGTTGTTAGATTCTTGGTGGGCAGGAGTTGACTCCGCCAAGCTCTGAGTGAGAGGTAGGGAAGAGAGATAGAGTTAATACAGGGTAACCTACCAATTATTAATATTTTCTTTTTTTAATTAAAACATTTTCTGAAAAAAATATAATAATACCAAATCTTTTTTATGGTCACTATTATACAAAGTAAATAATACATACAATCATTCAATACATACTCCGGAATTTTGGGCTAGTAATTTGGGTCATAAAATGTACCTTTTTAGTATATATGATATTTGTGTATGAATAAAATAAAAATATATAAAAAATATATATAAATCTTTTGAACCTTTAAGTTTACCTTTAAGCTGGACCATTGTAATAAAAGAGGGAAATTTTTGCAAAGGATAATTTAAATAGAAATATAGTTTTGGAAATTCCAAATAATTTGTCTAAATATTTTACTATTCATATCCGAGAACTAATAAAGAATTATTTACCTGATTTAATTATTTTTTCTTCGTATGGAGTATGCTCAGTATAGTGTCATGGGAATTTGATGAATTAAGTTAAATTTTACATAAAGTGGGAATTTGAGTTCTTCGAGTTAGTCTACTTTGAATTGAAAAAGTGAAAAGTACTTTTTGTAGTAGTGGAAATTATTTTTCGCATAATTTGTTTTTCAAAAAAAATAAAATATTGACTATACTATAGACGATACTATATAATTATTGGGCAATAATCGGTAGGACAACCTGTATTGAAACATCGTTCCGTCTTGCTTCAAAACATACCTTCTTTACTTACTCTCACCCAGCTTATGGAGAGCCCGTAAGGCTCAGACGAGCTGTCTGTGCCCACCTCTGCTTTACTTTAACTTTTTTTTAAAATCCTAAATAAATTTTTTTTAGGATTAAGATAGTACTCATTTGACTTTGATTTAATGTTTTACTCAACAAACTGTGTTGTAACCTTTTTTTTTGTATTAAATACTATTTTTATTATAAACCAGGATGTGAATAAATATTTTTTAAATGATAATAAATAAATGTTTATCGAACTGTATTCTAATTCGAACAAAAATAAACCATATTTGATACTCAGAAGACCATAAATATTTATTATAATCAATTAAAATTATGATGAAACAGTTCAATTTTTATAATTTGCGTAAAATTATAAAAATATTTTTAATCGATTTTGTGTTTTAATGTATAAAAATCTATTTGAGGAATTAGTTGCATTTTTCATAAATTGCGTTCGTCGTAATATTCAAATCTAGAATTTAAATGTAAGGATATTTTTATGTTAATCATTTTATAGATTAGTTTTTATTTTTTAATAATTGGGCAATGAATCAAGTATTTGAGCGAGTCGAACCGTTTTGAAAGTGCCATTATACTTCTCGCAAACCACAAATTTTGTTCCTACAAATCTCACACATATATATTCTTTTATAAAACTCCATCGACATGAAATTTTCGATCAAGTTCTGATTCAGAAATATGGGGATCGCACGATTTCATCCAAAGTAGTGGAAACAAATAAAAATAAAATTTTTTTTACGAACAGGCATAATATTATCGATTTTGACGTCACATGATAGTTCTTGACAATATTTTAGAATATAGAAACCAGTTCAGCTTTTTTCCCGATGAACTAAATTCGGAAAAGTTTCTTCAAATGTCTATATGTATGTATAAAATTTAAATCATCAAATAGCACACTCTTTAGGGCACAATGTTAGTCCCGTTAGAAGGCAATTTGGTATGCTGCGTGATTGTTTTATTTTAAATATCAAATTCGTTAAAAGGCAAAGTTGTGCGAAGAATAAGGTGGGATTAGAGAGAGAGGGTAACACAAAATATGGAATATCTCTTCTAATATTAGATAAATGAAAAAGTTTATCATAAGTAAAGTTGTAGAAAATAAATTTTACTACAATTTATCATCTGGCCGTATTTTCTGCAACTTACATAATACTTACAGAAATATTTTAATATTCGACTAATTAATATTGCTAATGTCACCATGGTAACTTAATTTAATATTGTTAAGGATTATGAAGCCTAGCTCTGAAACTAAATTTTGCTATCGTACGTAGCTCTTAAATGACGAATTTTGTATTTATTTAATACTCCGGTCAAAATACATATTTCAGTTTGCATTAATTCGCATAGAGCTGATATAGATGTTGGGTACACTATGGCAAATAAAATTTGAAAAGTCCCCATCAATGCTCCATCGGGGGAAAAATTTTATTCGAGGTCAAAGGTCAAAATTTTCGGTTTTTTCATTTTTCTGGCAAAACGGTAAGTTTTATCATAAAAATAAGACAGACCAAAATTGTAGATCATTTAATTATCTATAAAAATTGTCCTTGCATTTTTTTCCCTAAGAATCATCATTTCTGTGATATAGCGATTCTAAAAGTTGAAGAAGTGTGCATATTATGTAGAATACGACTTTTTTTAACGTTTAGAATCGCTATATCTCAGAAATTATGATTCTTTGGGAAAAAAAATGTAAGTACAATTTCTATAGATCATTAAATGATCTACAATTTTTGCTCGATCTATTTTTATGATAAAACCTGACCTCGAATAAAATTTTTTCCCGATAGAGGATCGATAGAGGCTTTTCTAATTTTATTTGTAATTGTGTACCCAAAGTCTGTAACAATTTTCAGCACTATGCGAATTATTGCAAGCTTTATACCACTAGTTTTTCATCTAAATTGACCGGATTATAATTTTATTCCAAGGGTTAAGTATTGGTTACGTGAATACGACTCATTGCAAAAGAATCTGTAGGTATTCATGAAAGACGTATGAATAAATTAATAATACAATCAAGAAAAACTACACACAGCGATAATAATATTTATGTACGAGTATTTCATTTTTAAACATTAAAAAAACATGTATTGTATATGTATTTTATAATCTTATTTAAATTGTATTGTTGTATCGCGTGGGATTTACCGTGTACACTTCACAATAGTATTTATCTAAAGAACATCATGGATGATGGTATGATAGTATGTAGTCGATGTACGTTGTACATCATTTTATATTGTTCCTCTATACACAGGCTAATAATCCAATTTTAAATATTAAAAATAAAAGACATAAAAAGTTTAATTAAAAAGAAGTGAAAATAACAACTAACTCATTTAATTGCTTAAGGATGTTCCAGCATACAACCACTTTTCGACAGATTTTGATAATTTTTTTTCACAGGCTAAAAATAACGTTTTCTAATAAATCTTGAAGTTATCATTCTCTCTCACTGTCTCTCATTAGAAGCATGTAAAACTTCATGCCCGCCCAACTATTATCTGTTGTATTAAAACAAATAATACTCGACAGAATTTGGATAAAAAAACTCGGATAGTAAAGATTAATATTTATTAAATAAATTTTAAACAAAAATCGCATTTTACCGTTTTGTTTTCGAAATATAAAAGTTAAAAATTTTTTTTTTTCAAAATAACATTATTTTGTATATATGAACAGTAAATTTGTGTCGCGTATTTGTGTTTATGTATTTATTCTATAATGAAATGAAACTGATTTTTTGTCCTGATTATATAACACAGATCTGAACGTCCTTAAATAAATACCCGGTATTTAATTTATGAAAAAAAGGTTTCTTACAAAGGTTAATTATTTTTCAAAAAGGAACATTTTTGTCTTAAAATTTTAGTTCTATTTCTTACGGTTTCAAAGATGCCCAGTTTTGGCCATTTTAACCAAACATGATACGATTTTGCCTATTCACGAACTTGACCTCACTTTGTAGCTCTAGAACACACACACACGCACAAAATGAGTTCAGCTGGTTATCTCTTTTGTTTTTTGAGTTAGCTTGTTTATCGACAGGCGGACGCAACTTTCTAATGAACAACTTTTAGCCGAAGCATTTTTTCGAAAACCGAATCAATAAGGCACAAATCAATTATAAAATTTTAAAAACTGACATCAACTTCTGTGGTTCATTGTACATAAGTAGAGTTCTTTTCTCAAAATTTTATTATCGATTTGTCCTTTCATCATTCGATTTACGAAATAATAATAACAAATGGAAATTTTTTAGAAAAAAAAAACCGACTCCAAAAAAAATAATTTTTTTCTATGGGACCAATCTGAAAGTATATCCTTTCAAATAAAAAAAGAATTTTCCAAATCGGTTGATAAATGACGGAGTTCTGAGATAACAAATATAAAAAAATGAAAAAATACAACCGAATCGATCACCGCCTCCTTTTTTGAAGTCGGATGTTTTGAATTAAAGTGGTTCATTATAAATATACTTACAACTTTTATTCGTAATATTTTTCCATAAACAGAATTAATAACGCACAAATCAACTATAAAATTAAAAAAAAAAACAAGGTTTCTTTGATGTGCCATAGTAATTACATGTTGGAAGCCGTCGTAAAATTCTGATGCCTAAGAAAAGATTCAAAACATGATAAAATTTTCAGCTGCTAATCAGGATACTCATTAGCATTCCAGTCTGCATGTGGAGGTCGATATCGCTTTTTACATCACTTTTTTTTATATTTTTTTTAATATGTTAATCTTCATTGTAGAACATGATTGGGTATACTTTTTTTTTGTTGATGCTGTGTGCTTAAAAAATAAATGAAGCAAGTGAGATACCCCATCTGTCAGTGTTTAAGCAGCGCATAGCTTAAAACTTAAAAACTTTTATTTTGATGAATAAAAAATATTATTTTTTTATTTATATTTTTAAATAAATAATATGAATTTAATTCCTTGTAATAAATAGTATAAAATTTCCATCGACCTCCTGATATTGTTTAAAGGTATTGTGGCCTGTACAAGAGAAGGTTCTTAATACCTGTGTTGAATACACAAGAATAGTGTAATATATATGTACAGAGTGAGTTGGTAGGAACGAACCAAACTCTCCAGGAGTGTATTATACACGGGAAATAATGCAAAAAACTCAAATATTCTTATGTGATTTTCATTCTTTTTTTTTTGTCATAAAAGCTAAATAACTGTCATGACACATTATCAGAACAACAAAGTTATCAATATTGTTTTGTAAGTCTTAGACGTAGCATACTGATTGCAAGTTTTAAATCATTAATTTGGAATACTGTAGAACACAACATCTAGAGCACGGTAGTGCGCAAGGCCGAGTTTAAGGGGCATATTTTTATAATGCCATAACTTGAAAACAAATTAAAATCGAATAAGAACATATGAGTGGTTTGCATTAATTTCTCGTGTACAATACACTCCTGGAGTTTGGTCTGTTCCTCCCGTCTCACCTATATATATATATATATATATATATATATATATATATATATATATATATATATATATATATATATATATATATATATATATATATATATATAGGGCGTCAAAAAGTTTAGACACGGCATAATATATCGTTTAAGGTGGCTCTAACTAAAAATTTTCAAACGGTAACCTCTAAGGGCGAAGCAGGGTCTAACTTTGAAATTTTAAATAGAAACCCATATTTTTTATTGCATATTCGTATTCTACGGGGGAAAATACGTATCTTTTGTAGGAAAACGTTTTCTTAAAAGTGCTGTGTTCTCTCGCTAGAGGGCGTTTTAAATTTATTATTTACTATTAATAATAACAAAATTTATAATTATTTTATAAATTTATTATTGATAATAATAAATTTATTAAAATCAAAGTATTAAATGAAGTTTATTATACATCGAAATTTACTGTTCAATAAATTCTATTATATTTCATTGGTTCGTAGAATTTGTCCGAAATTTCTCCGAAAAAAACGCATTCTAGAAAGAGAACAAATCGCTTTTAAGAAAAAGTTTTCCTAAAAACGATACAAATTTCTTTCCGTAGAATACGAATATGCAATATAAAAATATGGGTTTCCATTTAAAGTTTCGCCCTTTTCATTACCGGACCCGAAATCTGATTAGCGCATTCGATTTCGCGGGAAAAATTACTACGGGTTACCATTTGAAAATTTTTAGTTAGAAACCACCTTATACGATTCATTATGCCGTGTCCAAGCTTTTTGGACACTCTGTATATATATATATATATATATATATATATATATATATATATATATATATTATTCAGCAGGTGATGTTTTGGGAATTGGGAGAACACACTTTGCTATACAGATGGATGTCGAAACGTCTAGGATATAAATTTATTTAACTTACATTCTTAAAACTTATTTCTGTGTTGATTTGGTGAGAAATTTATTGCATTTTAATACAGAATTGAAAATAGACTTTTTATTTAATTTTCTTGTTCGTAGATGATTATAAAACTAGCTTTATCGATACAACAGGGAATTCCTTTGCCAAAAATAGTTTCAACAATAGTTTCATGATAATCTGATCAAATTTAGGTATAATTTCTCGTCTAGTCAAATATTAATTGTTTTTTGTATACCGCTTATCTATCCATTGTTAGTATGGTTGCATTTCGGTAATATTGTACCAATGGAAGTAACTAGTGTTTACTTAATTCGACAATTAAGTAATATGTCTGAATTGATACATTCTTTGACATCAAATACTTGACATGAAAAATTATTCACATTAAGGAAGGGAATCGAACCCACAACATCTGGCATTCTAAATGAGCGATCTTCTTTCGATTAAATATATTTTCAAGCCTACTAAAATTAACAGAATAAATCTAGGGACCTCGAAACGTGTAGGTGCAATAACTTCCCAAATGGGAAGTTAAAAATATTGAGTTTATTTCATGTGTAATTTGTTGTATTTGTGTAGTCAGTTAAATATTAAAAAACTTATATTTTAAAATAGGAAACTAGCTAAAATTTTTGAGAAATAATAAAATATCAATATTATTTAGAGACTTAGGCCGGGTACACAAGTTACGGTATACCTGTACAGGTTTTCCTGCACAGTATAACGGTAAGGTATACCTGTGCAGGCCTAGAGCACCCACACGTTACGGTATACCTGTGCAGGTTTACGGTAAATCGGAAGTTTGACACAGGCGCACCAGGAGTATCTTGTACCACATCAATGTACCACAATTTTTATTTGTAGACGTTGTCTGTTGACGATCCGGATTTTTTTGACATGTCACATTTCTTCTTTTCTTTCCCCACATTACTTCTTAAATTGTTTTTGTTTTTTACCACTGATTTTTTTGAAGCATCGGATTCTTCCTCCTTTAATTTTATGAAAAGGCTTTCATAGGCTGCATCTCTCTTGTGACGGTCGTGGTAGTCTTTACTCTTAACCCCCCACAGACAAGGTTCCGACCTAGTATGTATATCAATAAATTCTTCAATCAGTTGGTTAGGTTTTCGGATTGACATGATGATCACAAAAGTCTATTGTTGTACACGTAATAATGTTGAACAAGTCTACTATGTACACACAAAAATGTTGTAAATACAAAAATGACTCACTCGTGTCAAGAAGAAACTAGACGCATTTAATAAAACCGTTATAATAATAAAACCGTTTAAAAACATAAAAATTGTGCAGGCATACCGGAGTGACTCATACACACGCTCAGGTCTACATGCCTACGCAGGTAGTCAATACTGAATTTCGATTCTTGTTCGGTCGCCTTTACAGGTCGCCATGCCTGTACAGGCGGCTGGTACAGACGCTCCGGTTTGTCTGTAGGTGACCTGTACAGGTATCCTCTCCGGTATACCGTAACGTGTGTACCCGGCCTTAAATAGTATGAGTGTTTGTTTCCAGACACTTCACTCTTAACGCATCGAAACCAGTTGATATACTGCACAGTGAATTGTCTGTAATTTGTTGTCACCTTAAGAAATGTTGTTTCATTTCGGTTATACCGTAAAACAACAATCATCATTACGAGCTCTAACAATTTCTGAAATGCTGGTTTTTCATCGATAATTTTTTCTTTCGCTATGCTGTTATCTCAGCAGCGCACATAAAACATGATTTCTGAATGAGAATGTCGGAGTAGGGGATCGTAGTTTTGAAAGGGGAACTTATGACATCGCATCCTCTACGCATAGATATTTTAGTAGGCATACTATTTTAGTTCTGTCGCAGTTGTTCCGTAAAAGGAGCTCCGAGGAAAATGTCGCGCGTCCCTTATTATACCTGCGACGGATCGTATAGGCTGTAGTAGGCCGATTTTCCAACGCGTAGTGAAATATATTTAGTTAATAAACAAAATATACGTGTTGGTGTAGATGTGTGTTGGTTTGCGGCACTCGTACGCTGAAACTATTCGTTTTACAAAAAAAAAACGGTTACTACATAAATTATAGGAAATTTTCTCTAGTTTAATCTATTATGTGACTATTATCATTGTAAAATGAATCGAAAAGGAGATATTGCCAAAAAACTGTTTTTGGAAGACACTTTTCCAATATGACGGTGCGAGCGGCCAAGATACTAGGTAGCAAAGTGGAAATTTAACTTATTAAGTTAAATTTTTTTTTCCGAAAAACTTTCCAAGTAAAACTACCAAATGATCGGACTACAACCTCACACGGTATCAAAAATGACGAAGTTATCGTTAGCGTATCTCAATAACGACAACGTTCATGGTTCTGACTACTCGAAAAATAAATGGCTTTAAATAAAGTTCAGTTTAAAAATAATTTCATTGAAATTGGTTTAGTTCCATTTTTCTATGAAAATGGACATTAAATTCAAATAGAAAAAAAAAAAAACAGTTTTCTTCATCTTGATACTAAGATGGATGGAATGGACACCCTGTTGTATTTACAAACTTAATTGATTTTTATGTATACAAAAAATTTACATTGAATAAACATCAAATTAAATTTTATTTTACAAGGATTTTTATTTAATAGTTCAATACAATCCCTAATATTTAATGGGAAGTTTTTTTTACTTACAAACTTTTAAAAGTTTAAGCATTTTATTATTTAAATGGATATACTTTTTTGTGTGGTAAAATTTATGCCAATTTATATAATGTGTTTTTTTTTTATACCATGAATATTTGTTTCATTCCATAAAAAATATTTGTATTCACATAAAAATTAAATTAAAACGCCCATATTGATTTTTATCGTGTTTTTTTTAGCAAACTTTATGAATTACAATCAAAACTGACGCCATTTGTGGTTAACATTGATTTGGATATGTTTATTTTTACAAAAATCGTGTTGCCGTCAGACGAGACAAGAATGACTTCTTTATCAAACAAACAAAAATTGTTCTCGCTTTGATAGATAGATAGATAGACACATCTTGGGGTCTAAAAAATATTACACTTCGACCTTATGGTTCATTGTACTCCCCATTCTACCTAAACCTGACGAGACGCGCTTCTCCCATACGTTGGCAATAGCTAGGAGCTTGCTAATTAGGTCTTCATATATTCGGGGTGAGATGCACCGAATATCCTGTATCTGCTGTAACCTAGAGGTTCGCAGTCAAAGATAACGTGGATGGATGTTTCTTCCTCCCCTCCACACAATTTGCACATAATGGTCCGTTATGGAGTCCCATTGTGTGCAGATGCTTCCGCAGGGGATAGTATCCGGTAATGAATCCGATTACTCTCCGTAGTTGCATCCTGTTCAGCCTCAGTGAATCGAGAGATAGCCTCTTCGTTGCCCCGTGAAGCAGTACCTTCCCGAGCTCCTGCCGTGGAACTTTTTCCCAGTGATCACTGTGTTTAGCATTTGACCATCGTTGATCACCTGATTACATGGAGTCCCTGGAATTCCTAAAATAGGCTCTGGGTCTCTGAAGTGTATTCCGACTCCCTTCTTTGCCAAGAAATCTGATTTTTCGTTTCCTTCGAAATCACTGTGACCCTGCACCCAGATCAGTTTAACATTGTTCCGTTTTACCAGCTCCAGCAGTTCCTCCAGACAATCCTTTAAACGTTTAAAAAGTTTAAATTATTTTTTATGATATTATTATAGTTCAATAGGCTTAAATATTTAGATGTACTTAGATGTAAAAATATTTAGATGTAAACTGAAGCTGTTTTTGATTTGAAATAAATCATGAACTTGCAGAAATTTTTAAGCGCTAGATCATTTATTGCATAGGTAGACCTGTCCATGTGGCCGAGTGGTTTAGTGCGCTCTACTTGGAACTGGGAGGTTACGGGGTGGTTAAAATTAATTGGGTGGTTAATTGACTAAACAGTCGGTGTATACAGAAGAGCAAAGTAACCGACTATGCTTGTGAAGGTTTTCTGCAGTTTCTCTTTGCGAACTCCAGATGGATATCGGCAAAGTTAGTATCAAAGCCGTCTGCAGTCTTCCAATTCCTAGTTTGCATACAAATTCCTTATCCTCCACTCACATCATTATCGTTAAAAATTAATAAAAGGTAAGAAGTAATGACGTATATAGACTATGGAGTCTCAGAAAAGGAGGTAAAACTCTTATTATTGCAAATATGTCAAAATTTTTTGTAAACGAAATATCAATTTAGTCACAAAGTTAGTTTCTCTTTTATCAGATATATCGACTTGAACCATCGACTTTCCAGTTCAGTTTTTAACGAATTTCCGAATAAGGTCGGAGTTTAGTCTGATCGGAATGAAATTTAGTATCTGACGTGCTTTTGTTATTAAAGGGTTGGGGGGTGATCACAAATTTAGCAATATTTTCATATTAGTAAAATCAAAAAAATTTTTATGAGAAAATTTGTAAGCAATTAATTTTACTACCAATTATAATAGAAATATTTACAGTTTTAAGTATCCGCCTTAATAACTTAATTTCATTTGGATCTACTTCTGAAATAATTTGCTCAGTTTTCGTACGTCCGACGTGAGTAATTTCATATTATACGATGTCACATTTTTTGTAACGATCGGTGTGTGTATGTGACAGTCGGCAATCATCGGCATTGTTCATTGTTCATCATTCGTGTTTGTCAACAAATTATATTGTTTGGCAATCACATTTCTCACAATAAATATGACATTAAAGTTTCATGCCTGAGTCCCTGGCTCAAAACTTAGTCTTAGGTTGTTATGAAAGTGGTGGGCGTAAATCAACCAAAGTTAATGGTAAAGTTCGTGTAACTCAAAATACACGAATTCGAACCACGTTCGAAGATATTTTAAATTAATTATTAATAAAATTATTATCAAATAAAAAAATAAAAATTTTTTTAAAATAATAATTTAAGTATTATTTTAATTTTAATTACACTGACGTTGCCTAACCTACTGTGACAGTATAAAATAAAAGTAGCTTTTGTACCATTTTTCGATCTAAAAATTTAATTATCTCAGAAACCAAAAACAGGATTTTTTGAAATTTGGTCCAGGTATTTATAAGACTTTAATAATAATTATGACAGTTTTTCATAAACCTGACATTTTTGGTGGTCTAGGTATAGATGTATTAATGTTTTTACCGCCGAGTCCATTTGAGCTATGTAAAAATCAATTAAAAATCGTAACTATCAATTTTTTTTTGCTCAAAAACTAAAAACAAGATCAAGTTCACACTTTGACAGGAAATTCTTTATTATTAAAATCATAAGCTGTCAAATATTGAAGAACCTATCCATTAAATTGAATTTTCTTTATAACAACCTTAAATATGTAATTTCCGGGCATTCAGCTCGAAAAGTTACGAATTTTCTGTTAGTTTTCGTTAGCTAATCGTATGAAAACATTTGATTAAATAAAATATAAAACCTATTTTGACAAAATGGAAACCCGACTTAACAAAAGATGCACTAAAAAGTAAAAAAATAATTGCATATTCTTGTGCCAATTTTAGTTCACCAAAGCAAAAATTTTTAAATATATATGTACAATTATTGTTATTTTTGGAGGCGGTGTCAACATAGAGAAATTCACATATCTTTTGGACACCGCCTCCAAAAATAACAATAATTGTACATATATATTTAAAAATTTTTGCTTTGGTGAACTAAAATTGGCACAAGAATATGCAATTATTTTTTTACTTTTTAGTGCATTTTTTGTTATAGAATATTTGATTTTAGAAGTCGGGTTTCCATTTTGTCAAAATAGGTTTTATTATGCACCTGCAGAAATTCACGTAAAATATATCAATCGCAATATCAATGTTTTGTTAACAGCCATAACTCTCTGCCTACTTGGAAACTGGGAAGTTATGGGTTCGAATCCCGACATCGGCAGTTTGTCAATTGTTAAGAAGAAAAAAAAGAGATGGTTAATTGATTGACCATCTGATCTTTTGTTAAGTCGGGTTTCCATTTTGTCAAAATAGGTTTTATTTCTCGCTTTTTAGTGACTTTGAAGTTCTATAACTGATTTTATTTGTCTAAATATGGGTAGACCTACTAATTTTTAGTGAATTTTTTTATAACACATTTTTTTTATCCGTTTTTTTTTTTTTTTTGTAATTTTTAGTGCAACAGATTTTCAGTTTTTTTTACAAGCATTTTGTTGTTTTTTTGTAAAAATTTTTTTTTTTGGGGTCGGTTTTTTTTTTGTAAAAAATTTTTTTGAAGTCGGTTTTTAAAAAAATTTTTTTATTTTCCCATTATGAATGAGTATACCCTTTCAAAAAAAAAAAAAATTTTGCAAAAATCGGTTATCACATATAAAATGAGGATTTTCTTCAATTTCCCGGAGATCCCCTCATCAGAATGCGATTTGGTGACAATGGGACCAATCGGGAATCAAACCCTTTAAAACAAAAAAAAAAAATTCAAAATCGGTTCATAAATGACGGAGTTCTGAGGTAACAAACATAAAAAAAAAAAAAAAATACAGACGAATTGAGAACCATCCTCCTTTTTTGAAGTCGGGTTAACAAAATAATATGTCTGCATTGTTTTATGAAAAAAAATTTTTTCAAAATATCAAAAATATTTATTTTGTCCTTGAAACAAATATTTTCTTAAATTATTTTCAATGTCACACAATTAAGTTAAAATTTATTTAAATTGTTGCAATGTTTGAATGAAGTATTTGTAAATTTCATGAATAATATGATAAATTTTTCATTCATGAAATTATGAAAACTAACACCATTCATATGATTTTTGCGTGACGAAATTTTCTTGTTAACAAGTGCAATTTCAACATTTCATACTATTAAAATCTTAAGATATGTTAACAACATATTAATGTAAAGAATCTCTTTTGATATTTTATGCAATCAAGGTGGCGTAGTGCATACGTCAGTTTTTTACGTATTTATGAAAATTATAATTAATACAATGTTCGTTTTTCTGCATGTGGAAAGTTTATTTTAGGAACACAATCGAATAAATAATAGAAACATTCCATTTAATTTGTAAAAATTAAATTGCATCAATTAAATAAAAGTTTATTGCATCACATATAATACAAATTATTTATAGATAAGCCTAAAATGTCATCTAGATGTTTTAACAGTTTTAAACACCGATTGGTTATCAATAATATCAATAATATAATAAAGTATTTATATTTAAAAGTATGTCCAATGGTGTGAATACAATAAAATGAACATTCGAAATTAGCTTGGATAATAGACTTGGTGCTTAAGGATGTTCCAGAATGAAACCACTTTTCTACAAATTTTGCTCAGTTTTTTTCACAGGTTAAAAATAATGTTTTCTAATAAATCCCGAAGTTTCAGAATTTTCACCGTTTAGAACGCGAGATAATGAATCAAAGCAAGGTAATCATTTTCTTTCACTCTCTCTCAGAAGCATGTAAAACTTCATGCCCGCCTAACTATTATCTGTTGTATTAAAAAAAATACTCGACAGAATTTAACTAGGATAGTAAGCATAAATATATATTAATTAAATTTTTTTTAACCGTTTTGTTTTCGAAACATAAAAGTTTAAAATTATTATTATTTTCAAAATTACATTAATTTATATATATGAATAGTGAATATAACAATGTGTTGTATATGTATATATGTGTGTATATGTATTTGTTCTATAATAAAAGCGATTTTTTGTCCTGAATATATAAGACAGTGCTGAAACTACCGTTTTGTTTTCGAAACATAAAAGTTTAAAATTATTTTTTTTTTCAAAATTACATTAATTTATATATATGAATAGTGAATATAACAATGTGTTGTATATGTACATATGTGTGTATATGTATTTGTTCTATAATAGCGATTTTTTGTCCTGAATATATACGACAGTGCTGAAACTACCTTAATCTTTAAATAGTACATATAATAAAAATTTGTTACGAGCTGCTTCAACTTCGCGAATTTCCTTAGAGTACATAAATTAGTCTCTAGCGGTCACAATTTTAATCTGATCAAATTGAAGTGTCATATCTGAAATGATTTTAGTTTCTGCAAGGCCAATTTTATTAATAAATGTCATAGTTCAAGGGGAAAGGGGGCATAGAGAAACAAGAAAACACAAAATATAAAATATCTCTCTTAATATTAGAACAATCGAAAAATGTATCAGGAGTAAAGTTGTAGCCAATCATGTTTGCTACTTACTATTCATTGTCTAATCATTTTTTCTCAAACTCTAATGTGTACAGAGATATTAAGCATTTTAACTTTGGCTGATAGCCTTCAAATGAATCGCAGAAAATCGTTGAAGGAATAGGGGTTTGGTTTACAAAATTCTGTCAAATGATATATCTTTTATCCCGTTTTTTGATACCCTGAATAACAACTATACAGAATTGTTAAAACAAACCGTTTTTAATGCGTTTATCCGATCTTATCATTACAAGCTCATAACGGATCGTAATAAGTGCTTAATATTTAATTTCCCCAATTCCCAAATAATAAATCCAGGAGCGGATTAAATAAGCTCTCTTATTTTCTTATTAATAAGGCTTAAAATACATAAAAATTATTAATAAATATTTCTCTTTTTCAGGTAAGGAAGTATTTCTGTTTGTCGATTTTTCCGATTGCTACTATAGTGCTGATTTCCGTACGTAACTTTATTTTTTAAGACTATTTTTGTAAAGATTTTGAAAGAATTTAGGAATTTGTATTAAGTGTTCCTTATGTTCAAAAATCTTTTCAAAGAGAAAATAAGTTTTTTTTTTTTTTATTGTAATTATTCCCATAACTATTTCTTTTTATACCCGGTATATAATATATGGCAGGGTATACTAAATTCAGTTCCGACTTTGTAACGATGGAAAATAATGATCACAGAAAAAAAATTTTGTTATAGGTGATCCTAAAATGATCTAATTGGACAATTTGCGCATGTCCGTTCGTAAACACCATAACTCAAAAACGATAGGAGATATCGAGCCAAAATTATATATGTGTGTTCTAGAGCTTAAAAGTAAGGTCAAGTTCGTGAATGGGCAAAATCGGACCATGTTTAGGTAAAATGGTTGAAACTGCCTATCGTTGAAACCGTAAGAGATAGAACCACAATTTAATGACAAAAAATGTAAAATAAACAATTTTTGTTTGAAACTTTTTTTCATCAATTTCCATCAATTAACTCAGTTAGTTGTTATTTTCACTTGTTTAGGTAAAAGATTTGCGTGAAATTTTGAGACCCATACCGTATTCAATGACAGAATTGACACTGTTAAATAGAGTTTTGTGTTTCGATACCATTTATAGGAACTTTAAGAAATAATGAATGATTTCTTAATGAACTAAGAAATAATAATGACTGTATGGTCTTTTAATACTTTTAGTTGAATAGGAACGCATTTGAAACTTAATTAACTTTTGAAAAAAGAAAATAATAAGAAAAGATTAAATTTTGTCTTATTATTGTAAAAATTCAATTCAATAAAAAAAAATTTTATTACAGAAAAAGTATCATATTTTTCTATATGTATATATAATATCTTTAAATGTCCGATGTATCCTGTCGATCTCCAAAAATATTCCAAAACCTATCTTAGAAAATTAAAGTTTTCCGTGGATTTTAAATAGGACAGAGATCTTAAATAACACCTGCACCTGAGAAACTTACACAAATATTAAGTGACTCTTTTAATCCCGCGAGTGGAATTCAGGAACAACCCACAACTCAAGGGATTAAAGGCACTTTAGTCCCACGGTATATACACTATTTTTTGCACTTTTGGGACTAAAATGACAACTTTACTCCCTCCAAATAGGTACTAAAGTAGTACTTTTCTCACATATGGGAAAAGTAAACTTAATACGTATCCTAGCAACAAAATCAAAATGACATTTTTATTTAACAAATTTTTTTTAATTTCATATTTGTTCATGTTAAATAGAAATGTCATTTTGATTTTGTTGCTACGATACGTTTTAAATTAACTTTTTCTCCCATGAAAAAAAATCTACTTTTTTCCCATGGGAGAAAAAGTACTACTTTAGTACCTATTTGGAGGAAGTAAAGTTGTCATTTTAGTCCCTAAAGTGCAAAAAGTATATACCAATCATTTTCTCAGTTTTGTAAAAAAACTTGGCCCTTAGTAATACATAGAATTCACTAATTTTGAAGGCGAACATTTTGTTGTTGTCGGGAAATCATTACTTTTTGTATGCAAAAACTCTTTTACAATTATATTTTTGGTCAGATTCAATTATTGTCCGTCTTTTATTCAATTCATATCAAACAGACATCAAGTTTGGATCAAAAAACGGATACTATTAATTTTTCAATGAGTTTCTTTTTCATTTCGTATAATAATTTCGTTTAAAAGTTTAATGGTATTTAATCGTCCGTCGTGTATGAATCGTTTTTCATATCTTATTTTGTGAATGGAAAATTTGTGTTTGAATTATTTATAAATTGATTACATTCTACAGATATACAGAGAGATACAGCTGTTTCTTAATAAATTTTAAAAGTGGAGAAAATATAATAATTTTTTTTTTGTAAAGATATAATACATACAATTCTTTCTTTCATTTTTGCATTTAGAAGATATATAATAGATACGCAAAATATATTCTTAAGGATTTTTTTTTTGTTATTTTATAAATAAAATAATTTTATTTTCTTGTATTTGAAACATTTTAACTGTAATAAAATTGCTACTCAAATACAGACAAACGTTACAATCGAAATCACACAAGTTTTATTTACGAAGGTTCTGTTGAACTTCTTCATAGACTAGGTTTATAGATTCTTCATGGGCCGGGAGCTGACAAGTGAAAACTCTATGATTGTTTTCTATATACCAAGACCGTAGCAGACGTTTTGATCCTCAGACAAAATATCCTCGACAAAATATCACAGGACAAAATATCCCCGGGACAAAATTTCACCGGACCAAATATCCCCCGACATAATATCTTTTGATGATGAAAAAAAAAAATACCTCGAGTTGTTTGCATGTTTTTGGGCGCTCACACAGCGTTCTGTATGTTTCAAATATCGGGGCAAAAATTATTGAAATTAAATAAGGTAACTATTACAACCGAGTACTACAATCTTTCACTTCATCGGTCATACCCCGGGTTGGTCGGTTTTTTGAGTTTTTGGGCCCCACACTAAATGACGTTCTATATATTTCAGATATCGTGGGAAAAACTATTATTATTATTATTAATATTATTCTATGATTTCAAAGTTTTCGAGATATTTGCCGATATTTCGAGATATTTTCGAGATATATAAATTTTCGAGATATATTTTGTTTTTGGAATATTCCGTCGGGGATATTTAGTCTGGGGATATTTTTTCTTGGGGATATTTTGAGAGTTTTTGAGGCCCGCACTAAAAGGGGTTCTATATATTTGAGTTATAGTGTCAAAGATTATTGAAATTAAACAAGGTAACTATTACAACCGAGTACTATAATCTTTCACTTCATCAGTCATACCCCGAGTTTGCGGGTTTTGGGCCTCCGCACTAAAAGGCGTTCTATTTATTTGAGATGATAGTGTCAAAAATTATTGAAATTAAATAAGGTAACTATTACAACCGAGTACTACTACAATCTTTCACTTCATTTGTCATACCCCTAGTTAGTAGGGTTTGCGTGTTTTCGGGCCCCGCACTAAAAGGCGTTCTATATATTTGAGATATTGTGGCAAAAACTATTATTATTATTGATATTATTCTGTGATTTCAAAGTTTTCGAGATATTTTGTTCTTGGGATATTTCATGGGGGATATTTTGTCCGGGGACCAAAAGCATGTAATGTCGAACATTTTTTTAGTTGCAATTTTCTTCTTTCTATAAAAAATCTACATGATCTACCAATATGCAGGGGGAAGCAATATTCTTTTAAAAATTGTTCGTAGAATTTATTAAACAATTTAGAACAAAACAAATTAATTAAAATTTAATCATATAAGAAAACAAAAAAATTGAAATATTATTGATGAGATCGTTGACATTGCCCAGATTTGGCAATATTTGTAAAGTCTGGAATATACGAAATAATTGTAAACATTGGCCAAAATGTTCGTCATTCAAATAATGTTCTTCATATTCTTTGAATCCGCATTCAGAGAATGCGGATTAAATGAAATACGTAGAACAAAAACTTCAATTTTTCTGCAGCATTCGTCCTAAATAGCTTGGAGAGATTTTAACAATGAGGTGTCGTTAAATTCGTCTTAATTGTGATAGTGGCATAGGGTATAATATTTAAATATGGCGTCCGCGAATCAAAAAAGTAAGAAGGAATTGTTTTGAGGAAACTGTTGGAGTAAGCGAAATAATGACAAGACAAGACCCTAGATAAACTTATCCAGATAAATTTAGAAGTTCAAAATTCCAAACCGTTCGAAAGCTATAGCCGTTTTCTGACCATTCCAAAATTATAGCCGGCCCAGATCTCTAATATACTTTATAGTTTGTATAGAAATACCTGCATTCACAAAATTTTAGAAATCAATTACTTTAAAATTTAAATCGCCGTTTCAAGCTGTCAAAATTTATCGAAAAAACTTGCCGATGACCAATAGTTAAAACCCTCGAAGTTGTCACACTGGTTTGACAACCGGGGTTGGAAAAGGTTATAGAGCAAAATAGAACCCATAATGGGACAAATTTATCTATACCTACTGCTCACCCAAAATATATACCCGAGACAAAATGTACCTAAAAGAGCAAGCTAAATTACTTTAAAAACTGAGACGAATTTTGATATAAATATCCCAAAAATGGGACAACGATCGAAATAAAATGACGTCACGATCGATTGGTTTTTTCTTTTCCACTTTGCCATCAAAAGTTTGTTAAGCAGTTTAAATAAGACATTTTTAACATTAGTTTAAACGAAACTTTTATAATATCTGTGTGAAAAACTTTTCTTTCAACATATTTTACAATCTTTTGTTTCTGTGTGGGGCTTAATTTTCCCTAAAATGTAAAAGAGAGTTGATCGTCATGCCATATTTCAAGCCCGTTTGATAATTTTTGAGATATGAGAGGATATTTGACATTGGACAAAGGTCAAGATAATTGTATACAACTTTATATATCTTTAAGACATCATGTAAAATATTAAGACTTTCTTGAAATTATTATAAAATAAATGATCGTACTAAACGCATGATATAATGGAAAGAGTTAACCCTTAACTACACACAAACTCAATAATAATTGACTAATTAAATATCATCATATGAATGGCCGTAATGGTCTAATGGTGGTTTGATAAGTAATACCCTTTTCCTATTCATGCATAATGTAATAAAAACCACTGTAATAATTGGTATATAAATAGACATTGACTTTAAGATAGTCCGGCCGTTGCGTTTAGTATAGGCAAATAACTAAAACTTTATAAGATGAACATTTTATATATTTTAAAATGTTGATGTAATTTTTAAAAATTTCATAGTTGATTTATGCCTTATTTCTTCGGTTTTCGAAAAAATGCTTCGAATAAAAGATGTTCATTATAAATATTGTAAAAAACTTTTATTCGAAATATTTTTCTGAAAATTGAATAAATAAGGCGCAAATCAAGTATAAAATTATGAAACGATAGTGCGACTTTGCAGACGATTTGAAAATAAATTTAATAAAATAGTTTAAAAAAAAGTTTAATCGCATAATACGTATAAACTTGGATTTGAGTTATGGGGCACGCGCAAAGCATTCGCAAAAGCACAAATATACTTATAAAACTCAAACAAAACCGACAAAGCACAAAAATAATAATAATAATAATAATAATGGGGTTTTACCTCCGTTTCTGAGACACTACGGTCTATAACAGAGACCACCCACATCATTATTTTTCAACGTTTATTAATTTTGAACTGTACATTTGTTATGATGTGAATGGAGGACAAAGAATTCATTCAGACCAGGAATTGGTTATGCTGCAGCCGACTTTGATAGGAACTATGCCGATATTCATCTGGAGTTCGTGAAGGTAAACTGCAGAAAACCACCACAAGCATAGCCGGTTACTTCGTAAAATTTCATATTTTACGTAAAAATTCATTATTCACTAATAAATTATAACGTTACTTATGCGCCACCCTATATAACTGTAAATTTATCCGTGACCGGGCTGCCTTTCAGTAATAGTATTGGAAATAAATTATTTAAAACGGAATGAATATGCAAGCATGTCTGTTTTGTCTATGTATGCATCCATTCATCATCATGTGTGTCAACATTATTAGAGGTTTATTGATTCATTTAAATTTCATTTACATTTTTTAATGGCGCATATATATCAACAGAATGTTCCAAGAGCATGGCAAGGCCTTCAATCTATTTTTATCTATTTCTATCGAGTTTAACTACGCCAGATAACAGGCCTTAGCAAAACTAAACGAAAATGTCATTTTAATTACATAATCGCAATAATTTAATTACATAATACTGTATGCGTATGGTAGTTTGTTTGTCATTTAAGAGTGGGGATTTTTTATGATGCACATACTAAAGTTAAGATTTCAATGAACATATTTAACCATTACATGTGCACTGACTGACTCCACACAGTAACCACACAGCCTGCCAGTAATAGATAAATTTAACATTGATTGTCTATTGGAAAAGCTTTCCAACACAGTCTGTATATTAGCCCGTTTTTCCACGTGAAAGTTTTCAATCGCAATAAAATTAGTTGATATAACTGAAGTTACTTTGTTAACCCGACTTCAAAAAAGGAGGATGGTTCTCAATTCGTCTGTATTTTTTTTTTTTTTTTTATGTTTGTTACCTCAGAACTCCGTCATTTATGAACCGATTGTGAATTTTTTTTTTGTTTTAAAGGGTTTGATTTCCGATTGGTCCCCTTGTCACCAAATCGCATTCTGATGGGATCTCCGGGAAATCGAGGAAAATTCTCATTTTATATGTGATAACCGATTTCTGCGAAATTTTTTTTTTTTTTTTGAAAAGGTATACTCATTCATAATGGGAAAATAAGAAAATTTTTTTAAAAACCGACTTCAAAAAAATTTTTTACAAAAAAAAAACCGACCCTAAAAAAAAAAAATTTTTACAAAAAAAAACAAAATGCTTGTAAAAAAAACTGAAAATCTGTTATAAAAAAATGCACTAAAAATTATAAAAAAAAAAAACGGGTAAAAAAAAAAGTGTAATAAAAAAATTCACTAAAAATTAGTTAGTCGTTTAGTAGGTCTACCCATATTTAGACAAATAAAATCAGTTATAGAACTTCAAAGTCACTAAAAAGCGAGAAATAAAACCTATTTTGACAAAATGGAAACCCGACTTCTAAAATCAAATATTCTATAACAAAAAATGCACTAAAAAGTAAAAAAATAATTGCATATTCTTGTGCAAATTTTTGTTCACCAAAGGAAAAATTTTTAAATATATATGTACAATCATTGTTATTTTTGGAGGCGGTGTCCAAAAGTTATGTGAATTTCTCTATGCTGACACCGCCTCCAAAAATAACAATGATTGTACATATATATTTAAAATTTTTTTCCTTTGGTGAACTAAAATTGGCACAAGAATATGCAATTATTTTTTTACTTTTTAGTGCATTTTTTGTTATAGAATATTTGATTTTAGAAGTCGGGTTTCCATTTTGTCAAAATAGGTTTTATTATGCACCTGCAGAAATTCACGTAAAATATATCAATCGCAATATCAATGTTTTGTTAACAGCCATAACTCTCTGCCTACTTGGAAACTGGGAAGTTATGGGTTCGAATCCCGACATCGGCAGTTTGTCAATTGTTAAGAAGAAAAAAAAGAGATGGTTAATTGATTGACCACTTGGACTGTAGCCGCATATCCTACCAATTCCTAGTCTATACACAAAAATTCCTTCCACTCGCATCCTCACATCCTAAGGCATCACAATGGACCATATGGTCGAAGTGTAGCCCGTCTCTATTTCATCAAACTAAAAACATAAATACTACTGCGCCAAATCAATCGCATTAATAATTACATCTGAAATTACATGTGTAAAAACGGGCTTAGTTATGTCTGACATCATTCTGGACCTATTTTGACTATGGTCATTTTTTTGGACACTTTGTGGTAATCATGATACTACTTTCTTGCTTGGTATATTGTTTCGATTAATATTATGATATAAGTATATTGAGAATAATTGTTCCGAATAATTTTTATCGTTTTCGAATAAAGAATAAGTTATCTTGATTCACTCTGTATGTTCAAAAAAGACAATAAATTGATTATCCTCATTTAGTATTTAAATCAATTACGGGTATTTATCCAATTCTTTTTTTTTCGAATACTTGATAATATTCAAATTGGAAATGTGGGGAGAGTAGGTTTCTTTTGAATCGAAAGCGTCATCTAAAAATTTTACCGGAAATTTGAATTTCCAAGGGAATGAAGAGGGCGAAAAATGTTTCATGAAAATTCGATTTAGTTGATATTTAAGACTTTAAAATTATTATTTTGACTCTTAAGAAGAAAATCAATGGGGCAGTTTTTGAAAATCAACCTTATATAGAATAATATATGGGAAGAAAGTTTGTATGGAAATATGGGAAGAAAGTCTCGTCTGAGCGGGAGAAAAAGTATTGCAAAGTTTGGGAGAGAAAATTCTATTTGCGATGATATTTCTTCAAAGTTTAATATTTGAGGAGGGTGTGGTTTAAGATGTTTAGTTCTTTTATTGGCGCCTGATTGCCTGATTTTTTTAGGTGTATTTTGTATATAGTTTGGCCGACTTTGGTTTTGTCTGTTGTACTTTGTCCCTGCATGCGTGGGAAGTTAGTTAGCTAATAAAATTAAAACTTGTATTAACTTTGAACATGTTTGTTTTTTTGTAAAACGCCAACTGTCTATCTGATTTTGAGTGTATTCGTTTTGGGCGCTTACACACTTTCAGTGCAATCAAGCGTAATTGTTTTTAGTGTTCAACTTAACGCTGTGTAGCGCTCACAAACGCTATATCCATCGCAGTAGGGCAGCAAAAGTGTGAGCGTTAAATCGTACTAGCTTCCAAAACGAATACTTTATGAGCATTTGCTTATTTATATGTCATGTGAACTAGAGATTTTTTCAGTTTATTCCATTGCGTTTTCAAATTGCAAGTTTATAGGGTTTTGGTTTGATTTTTGAGGCTTTTGAAGTCGCTCAAACAGTCTATTGTTTGAAAAACAGCTAAACGGTTTTCATCCGCCATATTGAATTATTATGGCAACTGACGCATACACGTACTTATAATGCCTTAAACGAACGACATTTTTGAGTAACGTAAGGTTCATAATCCAATACGAAATCCTATAAATTGCGCGGAAAGCGTGTAAGCGCCCAAAAAGAATACACCCTTTGTGAAATTTTATTAATACAGAGTCTAATTAATCCGGCACTATTAAAAACTAGAAGGTTCCGGATTATTGGAATGTTTGGATTGTATAGAAAAATTCATAATAAGCAACTTATTTTTATAGAAGCACATTACTTTCTACGAAGAGCGGGAGTAGGGAGCGATGAAGGAGACGCGGAAATAGGGAGCGGCGAGGGAGACGTGGTTGGAGCGTGTCGGATTATTGGACGTGCCAAACTATTGAAGTGTTGGATTAGTGAGACTCTACTGTAATATGATCAGCCAATCGAATTATGATCTCATTACTTCGGAGATATTTCTTGACGTACGAAATTACTAAAAACAAAAAAACCCATTCGATGAGGATATTTACAAAAAAAAATTCGTTACGCAGGAGCTGCTTCAACTTAGCGAATTTCCTGAAAATACATAAATCACTTTCTAGCGGTCACAATTTTAGTCTGATCAAAAGGAAATGTCCTATATGATTTTAGTATTTGTAAGGCCAATTTTATTAATAAATGACACACGTTAAGGGGAAATGGGGGCATAAAGAAAGAAGAAACCATAAAATATAAAATATCTCTCTTAATATTAGAACAATCCAAAAATGCGTAAGGAATAAAGTTGGAGAGAATCATGTTTGCTACAATTCATCACCTCATCATTTTTGCTCAAACTCTAATATGTACAGAGATAGTGAGGAATTTAATTTTCAATCTTAAACCGTCAATATTTCTGTGAATATTAGGGTAACAGAAAAAAAGGTTAAGAAACAAAATTACAGTAAAACTTAATATCTACTACTTTATTTCTTATAATTTTTTCTATTTTTCGAATATTAAGGGAGATATGTTAAATTTTGTGTTTCCCCCTCCCTCTAAACCCCCCCTTTCCCCTTGTTCGATTTTACCCATTAACGAACTTGACCTTTTGAATAACAAAAGCCCCTTGCCTGTGACCGCTAGAGTGATTACAGACGCATATATATATATATATGTCCATATATAAATTTTACTGATGGTTTTTGACATCTACTAGGTAGGATCGATGGACATTAGCTCTATTTCCTTTCAGGAAATTCGCTAAAATCAGACAAACTAATTAGATATTGATGTACGTATGCGCAAGCGTAAACATTAAAATAACGCTTAGTAGCTCACTCTGTGTAAAAAGTTAGTAATATAAACTATATTATGAACAACTTTCGAATAGTGAGAACATTAGTATTTTCTTTCTATAACAATGAAAAAATCCGGATATTATATTTTTTAAATCCGGAGTCCGGATAAAACATAATTTTTGAAGAGTTGGTAAGCCGTAAAATCGAGTTATAATTTTACCAAAACCAAACAAAATTTGATAACCAACCAATCAGACGCAATCAACCTTTTAACAAGTAATTGTTTGTAAAAACCATAAAGACTCTTGCATCATAGCTGCCTGCTATTATTGTTACAGCCAGAGTTTTTTAATTAAAAATAATTGCTCAATGATGTTTAATTATAATTAAATTAAATTAAAAAAGATGATCTCTCTCGTCGAATCTATTTTCAATTAATACATTTATACATACTATTATAAATTCAGTGTATACTAGCCAATCGAAAAGTTGACGTTTTTTTTTGAAAATTTTACAGTTGATTTGTTCCAAATTAAATAGATTTTGTATTAAATGTTTCGAATAAATTTTTTTAATTTAAAAATTTGCATAGCTTTTGTACGTACTGTTTTTTTCGCATACCTGTATGAATTCGACACTAATCAAGTGTAAAACATTGTAAAAGGTATGCCAGTTTTGGAATCGATAGTATACGTACAGTATATATATTTATGGATTAGATTGTGGCATATTTCCAATAATTATTAAAAAATCATGTGTTATATAGAGAAAATAAATATAGAATAATTTTTGAATTCAGTCAACCTACCTAAATAATATTTTATATTTTATTAGATTTGAACAGACATTTTCATCTCTCTTTTTTTTTATATTAAATTTATATTAATATTATCGAATCGACTTGATATATGTGCAAATGTTTGTGAAAAGAGAAAATACGTTTAAAAATGTGTGTGTGTTATTTATTGAATTAATAATTTGTATACCCGGTTCATAATATATACCAGGATATATTTAAAATTTCAAATTCGCCCCCTTTACCTAGATCAGTTTTTTGTATTATAAATACGTATTTCGACTACAATGTAGTTATCATCAGTATAAATTAGCTAGTCGTACTTTACTCTTTGACAATTAGAGATAGATATAAAGTCGAGATCAACAGACAAAAATAAAAATATAAAATTAACTAGATTGAAATATACTAGATTTAAAATATAATAAATTTTAAATTATATTGAAATTACTCTTGTTTAAATTGCCTTCATTCACATTGGCGTCAAATAAAGAAGTTCCATGAATCAACTATAAAATTTTGTAAAAAGGACATCACTATTGATGAAGGCTATGTGTACACTTAGAAAAGATGTTCGTAATGTATTTGAATAATAACTTTTTTAAATTATGTTTTTAAGGTAAATTGAACATAAAAAGTCCAATTTGTTTCCGTCTTCCGGCTGTCCGTCTTAGTAGGCCCTACCAGTAGCTAAGCTGTCACCGGCATTGCTCTCCACCGCCGCAAGGGGGAAACACGATTGGTGAGAAAATCTTGTCTACATATCAGAAATATCGGATACACCAGAAAATGTATGCCACATTTACACCAAAACTATGAGATATATGAAAAAAGTTTCAAATAAAAGTTGTTCGTTTTTATGAGATAAACATCTTTTGCATTTAAAGATTTTCCATATCTTGCACCGTTTAAAAGATATGGTATACCATGCGAGCATGGAACAAAAATTTAGTTATTGCATTATGTTTACTCTTCTAAACTGCAACTTTTGTTTCAAACATATTTTATGATTCCGCTTAGTTTTGGAGATATTTAACTGGATGAATTAAAATGACTCACCCGGTATAGAAGGATGTTATAAGTTTAGGTTTCTACATTGTAACGGCTGAAATATTGATCGCAGAAAAAAAATTTTGATATAGATGTTCATAAAATGACCTAATTAGGTCATTTCCAAGTGAATAAAAAAGTAGTACCTTTGTAGTAGTAGTAGTCCTTCAAAAATCTAGAACTGGTTGAATAAAATTAAAATACGATTATCAATCTATGTCTAATTTAGTTGATTTTTATTTTGAATAAAACCTATTTTGACAAAATGGAAACCCGACTTAAAAAATCAAATATTCTATAACAAAAAATGCACTAAAAAGTAAAAACATAATTGCATATTCTTGTGACAATTTTAGTTCACCTAAGCAAAAATTTTTAAATATATATGTACAATTATTGTTATTTTTGGAGTCGGTGTCAGCATAGAGAAATTCACATAACTTTTGGACACCGCCTCCAAAAATAACAATAATTGTACATAACACTTAATTGTGCGTAACACTTTTTTTTTATCCGTTTTTTTTTTTTTTTTTTTTTTTAATTTTTAGTGCATTTTTTTTATAACAGATTTTCAGTTTTTTTTACAAGAATTTTGCTTTTTTTTTTGTAAAAATTTTTTTTTTTGGAGTCGGTTTTTTTGTGTAAAAAATTTTTTTGAAGGTTTTTTTAAAAAAAATTTTTTATTTTCCCATTATGAATGAGTATACTCTTTAAAAAAAAAAATCGCAAAAATCGCAAATCCTCGGATTTCCCGGGGATCCCCTCATCAGAATGCGATTTGGTGACAATGGGACCAATGGGAAACTAAACCCTTTAAAACAAAAAATTCAAAATCGGTTCATAAATGACGGAGTTCTGAGGGGACACACATTAAAAAAAAAAATACAGACGAATTGAGAACCATCCTCCTTTTTGAAGTCGGGTTAAAAAGATATCTAACGATAAAAGTTTTCTCAATTCATTGTTTAGTGGGATAACAAAAGCAATACAAAATGACCATTAATTGCCATCTATAATTTATTAAATCTATGAATTACCACACATAAATTGTAATAATGTTTTTTTGTGTGTGTGCGCAGATATTATATAGTGAACATTCATTTTTATTATTTTACTATGTATTTTATTCATACATGTACATATTTAACCCTCTAATTCCTTTATAATTGTTTTCCTAGAATGGACTTGAACGTGTTTATGTACTGTTTTAATTCCAACGAAAAAAAAACAAATCAGGAAATTAAACACGAACGATTAGGTCTGATAATTAATATTGAAAGTATTTCTAACGCATGCTAGCAGCACTTTAAAAATGTTTTCTGTTGTAGCAAACAAAATATTGGTTCACATGGGTTCATCAAGTAAGCGTTCTTTTTCAAAATTTTATAATTGATGTAAACCCTTAGTCATTCGGTTTTTGAAAAAAATGCTCTGGATAAAAGTTGTTCATTATAAATTTTATCAGAAAACCTTCACAAGCATAGCCGGTTACTTCGTTCTTGTCCATACGCGGGTAGTTAAGTCAATTAATGGCCCCCTTTTTTTTAACAACTTTTAATCGAAACATTTACCCAAGAAACAAATGAATCAGGCACAAATCTACTATTGCAGTTGGAAAAACTAATAAATCCACAGTAAAAATAAAAATAGGAAAACCAATTTTGAAGCTGATAGTACGTATCAGAGTATATTCTAGCCACTGTATCTTTTCGTCGATGACCATGGCACACAGATACTATTCTGAGAATGCAGAAACAAGAGAGGTTGTTGTTTATTATTGTGAGGCCAAACGCAAACACGATCGAAATTTTGCGTAGACTACGATCTTCTGCGGCAGGTAATGGGGAATATGCATGAAAATTTTTTTTCACATTTATTTTCAGATTATGAAAATACTGTTAATACTGTAATAATATTTTAAAATGAAATTAAAATCCGACAAATATCAAGGAAGCTATAAGCTTTTATAGATTATTATCTGTATCTTTCTTGCAAAAATACTAAAAACAGTGTTTTACGTGTAATTTAAATGGTGAAAGAGTAATATGACGTCACATAACATATCAAGAGGGCTATCACTCTCTTTGTCTAATCGGGAATTTCAATCATTCATATCTCACTTATTTTTAAAGTTATTTAAAAAGTAATTTTACCTTGATATTTGTCAAGTAAACATGCTTCAATTCAAGTGAAAAAAATTTTCATGCATATTCCATATTGGTAACTTTACAAGTATCATTTCAAAAACCAGTCCAAGTGGCCGAACGGTCTAAGGCGTTATGTCTGCGCAATATGCCTACTTGGAAAGTGGGAGGTTACGGGTTCGAATCCCGACATCGGCAGTTTGTCAATTATTCAGAAGAAAAAAGCGGCAGTTAATTGGCTAAACTGTCGGCGTATGGACAAGAACGAAGTAACCGGCTTTGCTTGAGAAGGTTTTCTGAAGTTTCCTTCACGAACTCCAGATGAATATCGGCATAGTTCCTATCATAGTCGACTGCAGCTGCATATCCTACCAATTCCTAGTCTATACACAAAAATTGCTTCCACTCCACTCACATCCTTAGGCATCACAATGGATCTTATGGTCTAAGTTTAGCCCATCGCATATACTTTACTCCACATGCCCATTATTTATGTGGAAAATATCATAAATGGGTTCTAAGAAGATCTAAGACTTTTTGAACCCCTAGATATTTTCAAGAATAACCTAAAGATCGTATCTCATACAGCTATTTAGGACACTGTTATGAGAGGTGTGGAATCCTCTCTTAATATTTGGTAAATTGTGGGTTAAATACAATTTTTATTTATGATTATTGTCTTTTCTACAAATGTATGGGTGTTTTTTCTGTGTCCATGTATCAGTCAGTATTTTATGTGACTATACGCTGAATGAAGCCGGCCGGCCGCGGTCGTTTGGTTAATGTGGACGTCATTTAATATAGTAGTGAACTGAACTAGACTGGTTGAGGTTTATATATTATATTTTTGTAGTAATAATGTGTTCGTGAGTTTATTTTTTTATATATATGTAATGAATATAAAATAAACTTATGTAATCGTGTCAAAAAATAATAATAATTCCTCAAAATTTGAGGTTTTTTTTCCATTTCAAAAGTGGTGGAATCTAAACAAAGAATATTAAAATTCCGTCGGTCTGCCGTATGCCATCCGAAATTTGTTGTTGTCCGTATAAGGAGATTCATGTGAGACAAATTTGGCAGCGTCTTAAGGAAGTTCACGTACACATGATTACAAAAGTTGATATCATTTTTTTAAATTTTATATGTTGCGCTGTTCATTAGGTTTTCGAGAAAAAAATTTTCTAATAAAAGTTGTTACGACATTTCTAATGAACAACTTTTAACCGAAGCATGCTTTTGAAAACCGAATGAATAAGGCACAAATCAATTATAAAATTTAAAAAAATGATATCAACTTTTGTGGTCCATAGTCCACTCCCGTTCAATAAAATTGAACAGATCTGAACCAAATTAGTCTCTCACAATTTTGATTATTCTTGTAGTTTATTTTGTTTACTATACTTCCATTTCTTTTTTCACACTTAGAATATATACTACTTATGTTTGTTTATAAATGAATTATTATACAGAGAGTGAGAAAAGTGAGGAGTTTTATGAAATGTAAGAAAATGAACATTTCAGGTCTGTTCAATTTTATTGAACGGGAGTGTGCTTTTAATCGTTGATATTTAGCAAATTTAATTACGTAATTATATCGTCTCAAAAATTCAAAACATATTATCCATCAATTGAAAAACTTATTAACAATTAAAATCTTGTTATATTTACACTTGTAACAACTATGTTAATAAATCATACACTGTTATATATTGTTATAAAAATTTTTTTGAATTATACAGTTTAACTTTATTGAATTTAAAAACATAGTGTTATCGAAGGTTATAATTAATTATAACTTATTTTAATCAACATAATCGAAACTATTTACGCGCTAAAAAAAAACACACAGTTGTACAAATGTACTGAAACAATCATGTTTATTAAAATAATCAATTTTAATTTCAATTAATGACAAAAAATGATTAAACTTAAATAACATGAATTTATGAATGTAAAAGCCAGTTTTAAAGTCGATAGTGTCTACTGAATGATTCAACTTTAAAATTTTTCCCGGCGCTTCCACTAATGTTATTTTGCTTCCCAGAACCTCCAACAAATTAAATAATTTGTTAAGAACTTGACTACATCACCACCTATCGGATCCCAGCATTGCTATGAAACATCGTATCGATAAAACAAATATATTGTCTCAATATGACCTAAATCGGTCCAGTCGTTACACGCTTTCTAACAAACACACCAAAAATATATACACAGATAAAGCATAACATGAACGCAATACATAAACGTTCTAAAAACAAGTGAAAATAACAACTGAATTAATTAAATACCCGGTATTTACTGAATTTATGTAAAAAAATTTATTACAAAAGTTGTTTATTTTTACAAAAGGAACATTTTTTGTTTTTACATTTTTGTTCTATCTTTTATGGTTTCAAAGATGGGCAGTTTAGCCTATTTTTCCAAAACATGGTCCGATTTTGTCCGTACATGAACTTGACCTTACTTTGCTCTAGAACACCCAGACAAAATTTCAGCTCGATATCTATATTCGGTTTTTAGTTATCGTGTTTACAGGCGGACATGTGGAAATGGCCGAATTAGGCCATTTTATAAACACCTATATCCATTTATGTCTGCGATCAATATTTTCAAGCGTTACAACGTCGGGTCATAACTTAATGTACCTTGTATATTGACATATACCGGGTATAATATTAGATTCGAATCGGGAAAAGTCCGTATGGGGGATCTGAGATTGAAATATTAAATATAAACTCTTGTGTTATTCATTTGCAGTGTTTTTTACTTTTATTTTAGTTAGTTTTTGTATTATAAAAGCCTTTAACGCTAATATAAATATATATAACTGACCTTGATAATAAATATACACAATATACTAACTGATTTTAAAATACAACTTTGTGTCTTTATACGTGTATTATTGTGTTATAATATACAGAAATCGATCAAGTGGGACGCTGAATCACTTGGACAAAGTTCCGTAATGTACTCAGGCACGATGTACAACTCGTCTGCGGAAAATGAAATTAATTTTCAATAAGTTGAAGGGGTGGATCCTAATGGGATCGGAATGAAAGTAGAACGAACCTGACTGTCTAAAACCAGATTCCTTTCCAATAAGAAATAATTTTATTGATATGTTGATTTGATAATGCCAGTTGTTTTTGAGAGGTTGAGAAATTTGCGTTTGATGTTTTTTGATAATTTAATTTATATTTGGTCGTAAAAATGACAATGCTACTCTCATACCGTCCTCTACATTTAACAGTCACGATCTTTTTTTAGTTTTTATGTTGGTTAATACTTTACTATATACATTTCTAAAATTTGGCGGCACACTTTAAGAATTTGGCGGCAAACAAAAGTGCCGCGGCACAGTGTTTGAGACTCACTGCTCTAGAGTGTGGCTCTCTTAGTATCTTCTTCCTTTCTGATCTACTCTCGATCGAAGTGATCACTTAGTCCTCAGAATGGCTCCAGCCCTGTAATTCCCCTCTATTTCCTCATGTCCTGTGATCCAGTGGAGGGAGACTTTGTTATTCTTGCCCAGATTGTTAAGTTTGTTTAGACACACCCATAACATCTTTGAACCGATGACCTAAGAACTCAGCGATTGACTGTGGGAGAGGATCGTTATATTGTGATTCCGATAGGTCCTATACTAGTAATAGTTCCGATAGTTCCATAACCAGTAATGACATAGTTACAAATGTATTAATGATTTTATAATAACTACATTTGTTACATTCTTCATGAGATACAGAACCCTAATATAATCGTGTACTAATGAAAAATTGTAATAAAACGTGTGTGTAGCTTGGCTTTTGCTATCCAACGTAGCTGTTGGAGTCTGTATTTTTTTATAATCAGTTTTTTTGTACGTATAATTATATTTTATAAATTATTTAACATAATTGTAGACGCCACATAATAATACTTACATCTTATTTAAACGATTATTGTAATGAAAGTGTATTCTTGATATACGCTTGCAAAACTTATCGCAGTTGATGATTCTTATGCTTATCTTCAGTTGGAAAAAAATATACAGCCTGTTTACAAAAACAATGAAAATAATAATTACTATTATATGCGCATAGTCGTAGGAGGGAGTACTTACACTGTTTATTGTGGAATATGACGTATTGAATGATGTTTGCTGCATTCCTTTGAAAACCGACACTATCTAACGAGCCTCTAAATCCAATTCAAGTAATTCTTATTTTATATGTTAAATACAAGCTATACTGTGATTCGTAATTTCAATGTTTTTACGTATGTAAACACAAATTAACAAATGAAAATAAAAACTGAGTTGGTTGCTTAAACACCTGATATATATTGAGTTCGTTATCAATGAGAGGATTTTGGATTTTTGAAAGATAGATATTTTTCCACATGGGAATGCATGTCCCCCCTTCGTTATCTTTTTTCGTTTTCGAGCTATCGTGTTTACGAACAGACACAGACGGATGAATTTGCGGAAATGGATTAATTAGGCCATCTTATGAAGACATATATATTTTGTTTTATGACCACTATTTTCAATCGTTAAAAGTAGGGACTAAACTTAATATTCTCTTACATATATTGAAATAAATTAAATTAATATAGAACAGTCTGTGAAGACTGGGCCTTGCAAATTGTAGAAACTTTTTCGGTACAATGTTTTGTAGCCATTCCGGTAAATATAGTACACTCCCGTTTATAACCAGTATGTCACATTTCGTATTACATACAGACCGTTTTCACAAGCATTTCTAATAGTAAATCAATGTTTAATAATAAATAAAATATTAAATTTAAAACTATACAGTACACCTATACAATACACATACATACAAACATCTGGATAGTGTATAGGTATACTGTATGCGCATGGTTGTTTGTTTGTCATTTAAGAATGGGGATTTTGTGATACACATACTAAAGTTAAGAATTCAATAAAAATATTTAACCCACTATCTTTACATGTATACTGACTGACTTCACACTGTAACCTCACCGCAAGCCAGTAATAAATAATATTTAACATTGATTGTCTATTGGAAAAGCTTTCCAACACACACGGTATAATATTACATACAGTTACACTTAGAATGTTTTAACTGATTCAATTTTCATGAATGTGTAAGTATATAACACAGAAGGTTATATGAATGTATTTTATTTATTTTATTACTTATTTATTTTATTATTGGTCGCTTCTATTCACTGCGACCAATATGATCTATTGTGACCCCCTAGTACTGCTCTGTTAAGGCTTGCCTCAGAGCTCCTCAGCCAGTCTCAATTCTCGGAGAAAATATATGAATGTATAGTGATAATTCAAGATTCAATAAATTTTTAATATATTATTTAAATTTGAATACACTTAGCAAAAATAAATTACTATTATTTAGTTCAGTTTGGTTCTATTTAATTGAACAGTACCGTACATGTTTTATATCGTAAATTTTTAAATGTTAAAACAAATGATGTATTGTTCCGCTATAGTTTTCAAGTTATATAGTATGTATACATAATCATATTCATTTTGTTATATCGTGTGAATTTCTCTTAAAATGGAAATACTGTTTACTTTGTAAATAATTTATAACAGAGTTTTCACTATTATTGCATGATATTGTACCAATAAATTATGGATTTAAAATTTTATTAAAATATACCATATATGAAGCATAGGAAGCGTATTAGTTTAATATCTATAACAATGACTCTTATGAAGCTAGCCCCTTATTTTTGAAGCTAACCTATATTTTAGAGTTATTGGTCGGCACATAATAGTTTTGGAATTTCTTAGTAATTTTACAAACAGTTCTAGCTTTAGCAAAAAACATTTTTTCTACATATTTGTGTATACTTTATTACATTAAGATTGCGAAGACATAGTATGAAAAAACTAGCGTATACTATATAGACAAATATGTGATTGAATTTTTTAATTAATATTGAAATGAATCGTTCAACAATATCATCCGTGGTATAACGGTAGCACGCTGGCCTAGAAATCTATAGGTCCAGGGTTTGATACCTAATGGATGAATTAATTTTTTCATATCAATATTAATTAAAAAACTACGCCTTGTATAGTATACGGTAGTTGTTTGTCTGTATAGTATACGGTAGTTCTTTCATACTATATCTTAGTAACCTTAATGAAAATTGACAGTATTATAGTAGTGTGACGTAAGAAGAAAATTCATCTTGTTTTTATATTTCAGGTAGCATAATTTTAATTAGAATTTTTTACTTCCTCATAATCTGGGAATAACAAAAAGAAAAACTTTTCAATCAAAATGAATGGTTTTCTTATAAATCAAAATTGCAATAAAAAGTAGAAAATAATTTTTTTTCCAGTGATTATAAACTAATCAGAATTAATTTCAACATTTATAAAAAACAAGTGAAAATAACAACTAACTGAGGTAATTGTTTGAATACCCGGTATATAATGAGTTGAGATGAACAAAAAAAAAATTTTTAACAAAAGTTTTTTATTTTTTATAAAAGGAACATTTTTGTCAATAATTTTATGTCCTATCTCTTAAGGTTTCAAAGATGGACAGCTTTGCCCAAACATCATGGTCTGATTTTGACAGACAGACGGTCGAATATGCGGAAATGGACGAATTAGACCATTTCCTAAGCACCTATATCAAACATTTATTTCTCTATATTTGCAAGCCTTAGAAAGTCGGGACGAAACTTAAAATACCCTGGTTTATATCATATATACCGGATATAATAACGATTAAGCGCTCAACATAACAGCAATAGTAGCAATAGTAAGCGCCCAATCGTTATTTTAAACATTATTCTAATCAGCTTTATAATCACTGACAATAAATTATTTTCTACTTTTTGGTACAATTTGACTTTATAAGAAAACCATTTTAAAAAGTTGTTTTTTCAAAAGACCAAAAAAATCTATATAATTTCTTAACGCTTTCATCATTCTCTCAATGTTTTTACCAACTCTACTATAAAATTTCTATTTCAAAGAATATTTTCTAATTTCCCTCATAAGTTCATCCAGATGGTATCAAATTATTTTGTATGGTCATCAGAATAGAGAATATGCATGAAAATTTTTTTTCACTTGAATTCAAGCATGTTTACTTGACAAATATCAAGGTAAAATTACTTTTTAAATAACTTTAAAAATATGCGAGATATGAATCATTGAAATTCCCGATTAGACAAAGAGGGTGATAGCCCTCTTGATATGTTATGTGACGTCATATTACACTTTCACCATTTAAAATACACGTAACACTCCGTTTTTAGTATTTTTGCAAGAAAGAGACAGATAATAATCATTAAAAGCTTATAGCTTCCTTGATATTTGTCGGATTTTAATTTCGTTTTTAAATATTATTACAGTATTAACAGTATTTTCATATTCTGAAAATAAATGTGAAAAAAAATTTTCATGCATATTTCCCTATGTCATACATTTGTAAAACTTTCAAATCGATATGGCAATTAGAAGTGGATCGAATTTAAATTTAACTAAATTTAACACATGCAGACAACATATCGAATGTATGAAAAAACCTTGGATTCTCAAATGAGAGGGGGCTAATTTCGTAGTGGTATATAGTATATACAACGATAGGACATTTATTACCGTATGCCGTTTAGTTATACGCCGTTCTTTTAAAATTATCCTTGAATGATTATTGACTTATGTTTGATTTTATTTATTTTTAAATTTATATTTCAAATCATAATATTAATTTACGAGCAATCATCGTTAATGTTTAAATATATAGGAATATTGAAAGTCAGTCAATTCCTACGATTTTTTTTTTTTTTAACTTTATGTCACTATTAACTTTATGACATTTTTATTTTTATTGATATCTGGTAATAATTCATAGCATGTTAACATAAATGTATTTTTTATACAGGATGTTTACTGTTGATTGATTTTGTTGCCATTACACTATTGTTCTCAAGCGCGGATCCACCGTTGTGGGCACGATAGGCATGCCCACAACCCTAATAGACTTGTGACGTCACACTTTCACGGTCTATTGAGGTCGATAGGCTAATGATATTATATCCAATGCTTTAATAAAATAAAAACAATTTATCGTGCGTGATTCGGAACGCAGCGAAGTACTTAGTCAGCATAGACGATATGCTGACACGTTATGTCACATTTTTGACAACTTATTATCTGTTTCTTTTTGGCACATGGATACTTGTATTGGAAAAAAAAATGCATACTTGTATTGAAAAAACTATTCGCTGGGTGCGTATAATTAAAAAGTACATATTCGTCTACAAATTTAAAAGTGAGCGTGTGTTGTCTGCACATTGTATACAATGGCACAGGATAGATTATACGGGATAGCTCTCCTAAATATACACAAAATGTGAACCTGGATATCGATGAATTATCAATGTTTTCGCGAAAAAGAAACGTAAGGTTGAATTTGTAATTTAAGTAAGCACCTAAATGAAATTATTTAATGTAAAATGTATTAAAACTCGGCCTTACGCACTACCGTGCTCTAGATACTAGCGTTTAATTTAATTTGATGTCCTTTGAAGTTGTAAAAAGTTAAACAAACACACATTTTCAATTGCTCAAGAGCAATTTATGTTATAAGTTATCCTGAAATATACTCCAAGGTTGTCCTGGAGTACACCGAATTACTAATAAAATTAAGTAAACATGACAGTGGTTGGGTACCTGGAATCGATGAAAATGAAAAACTAGCCAGAATGAACGCAAGTACTCCACTAAACGACCCAAAACATTTCAAAGTACAATTAAATATAAAATAAATGGTTGGAGTTTGTGTCCAACCACATTTGGGAAAATGTCCATGGCCAAGACCATGCAATGGCTTCCATAAAGAGCTTCTAATGGAAAAAGGCTTCCAAACGCTTACAATTCGGAAGAAACTCACTGAGGATAGTTACTGGCCACTATCATCTCAATTTGCAAAAAATTTTACAAGTGCGAGCTGTGGGAGTGGTAAAATTTCCCTCTTTAGGATGGACAAATCTTAAACCGGATAGAATGATCGAAGTGTCGCTATAAGATTAATCATAACGTTTATTAAGACTATGGGTAAAAGCTCTTTAAAAACTACCTCCCAAATTTAATCTAATCAAATGTAGAAAGATAATTCCGAACAGTATGCCCAGTATTATTAAAACATACTGTACGAAAACCAATACATGATAAACAGTTATATATATAAGTCGTTTAATATAAATATTTTTGTTAAAATCGACTGAATGACCTATATTTTTATTAAATAAAATGGATTTATCATAAATTTACTTAGTAATCCGATCTGATTTTTGTGATTTATATAAAAAAATAAACCCACTCATTGACATTAAAATTTAAAAAATATAGAAATATATCAATACTATGTAATATATATATATATAAAAAAAAGGTTATACAATAAATATTGTGTAAAAATATCAAATAATATATATAGTGAAATTTGTATATACTTTTTTTATTAAGGAGCATGCATCTGTGAGGGGGAAGTTTCGTTTCTTAAAGAAAACTTTTTTTTTTAACTTTGGTGGTTTTTTTTCAAGGGAATGATCAAAGTATTTGACAACGTTTCATGACCGTTGCAAATAATGAAGGTACACTTCTTGTCAGTAGTTTGATCTATTGAAGTCATTTCTGAATTGATGACAAGAATTGATATTTAAATATAAATACCAATTTCTACTATGTATTTGTATTTAAATTATTCTATACAAATATGATATTATTTTGTTTTCAAATTTTTATATATATTTATTTTATGTATATTTGTAAATCGAATACTTACATTAAATTATTTATTAGAATAGCTACTACCATCTATCGATCAATGTATTTAAACATAATCTACAGTTGCTCAAAATTATATGAAATGGTTAAGAAAAAAAATGGCTGAGTGGCCATTCCTTGTTTATATATGTACAAAATCCTCTTTACCAGAGTTTGATGTTTGATAACTTTAGCAGAGTTTTAGCACAGCTTCGCGCTTCTTACAAACAACTAATTCTAGCAGTGATACGTGTAATTGCCTGCATTATAGATCCGATAACTGTATGCGCGGTATACAATTTGAAACAAAATAAGGATCTAGTATATTTATTACTTATACCATATACAATTCCATTCGCAAAGATTTTTTCAGTAAAATCAGTTTTAAATCAAATGATGTAAGGTTTAAAACTATTGTAAACCTATTTTCAGTGTCGAATATTTGTACGCTAACACTATTTTTTTTAACCCGACTTCAAAAAGGAGAATAGTTCTCAATTCGTCTGTTTTTTTTTTATGTTTGTCACCTCAGAACTCCGTCATTTATGAACCGATTTTAAATTTTTTGTTTTTGTTTTAAAGGGTTTGTTTCATTAAAGCTATTGTTTGCACTAGATCTTTCATTATGGAGCAGTAGCACAATATTAAATTATTGTATTTCTTGTTTTTCAAGCCTTTTTAATTTTTGATTAAAATGAACAGTTTTTTTCTCAGTTTAATTTTTATTCACAAAATTTGAGTTTAATGAATAGTTTTAGTTAATTTTAGATTATTTGATCGCTCTTTACCTAGTTATAAATCTTGCATAAGTATAAATCTTCAAAGTTGCATGATTAATTTCATTTGAAATATACACTTTATTTAATTTAACTGTTACGCGTAGTCATGAAAATACTACGTCATAATTTTTGTACACGCAATCTTTCTGTCACGCAATCTTTCGGTTTCTTACTGTCAAACTTATTATTTTCGTCTATTTGCTATTTGTAACACTTTTTTTTACTGTTCTGAACAACGAATTACATTGTACAAGTTGTATTGACTTAAACCAAAGAATACATTGTATTCTTTGCTTAAACAAATAAATTATTATCATTATTATTATTATTATTATTATATGTACCAAATGACACATAATAATAATACGCTAGTAAAGTACTGCGCCATCTCGTGTTTTTTATTTTAAGTTATGGTTCTGTCAAAACTCAGCATACGGATATACAAGTAAAAAGTTAACTTTCATTTTAACTATAAAGAAATAATTATATACAATGCCAGTGATAAAATTGATGAGCAGCTTCCAAGAAGTATAATTAGATATTTTTCGGAAAAAAAAATTTCTAAAGGTACAAAATTATGTACTAGTTTTCATTTTTCGAATGTCTATGAAGAGATTGATGTCAATGATTCTCGCTGAATTTTTGGTACAGAAGAGAAACACCTTTGCCACAAAAACATTTGTCACAAAGTTATTGTTGTAATTCGTTGTAATTAACAATGTTATTAATTATAACAACAGTTTCATGTGAACATTTCAAATTAATTGTGACATTATGATTAAGTGTGTATATACGCTAGTAGTGTGTATACTGGATCAAAAATTTGCCGAGAATCATTGACATCAATCTCTTCATAGACATTAGAAACATGAAAAGTAGTACATAATTTTGTACCTTTAGAAATACTTTTTTTTCTAAAAATATCTAATTGCACTTCTTGGAAGCTGCTCATTAATTGTTTCACTGGCATTGTATGTAATTATTTCTATATAGTTAAAATGAAAGTTGACTTTTTACATGTATATCCGTATGTTTACGAGTTTTGACAGAACCACAACTTAAAATAAAAAACACGAGACGGCGCAGAAGTCGCTCGCCAAAAATATTTTACTAGTGTATAGTAAAATATAGCAAGATCTTTAGCAAAGTATTTTATTTAGAGTGTTTCCAATAAACATACTGTATATGCAATTCAATCTATCAACTATTATAAAGAACTTAAATAAAAAAAATTTTGCAATTGAATAGTCGAGTTGACGATCATACTTATAATATATTATACCTCAATTATTATTCACAATACAAATAATAGGTTGGTAGTTTCCACAATATACTATTCATTCGCACAGGTACAGGAATATCCTGCAGGTTCGTCTCTCGTTGACTGTTGGTCATTGTAACTTTTTTGTTTGTTTGTAAGCAGCTTAAGGGCTTTAGTTTTTATGTGTGGGTTTTTAGTTTATTTTATCTATAGAAAAATATAAAATAAACTTGTGTAATGGTATTGGGAAACGAAGTTTTAATTTCCTCTCAAAATTTAAGGTTTTTTATGTTTAGCTTGCCATAATTAACATTTTGGAATATGAAAATATTTTATTCGTTTACTGTATTTACTTTGAAGAACAATCCATACAACGGGTGAGACTTAGCGCAAGTTGAGAATCTGATTTGGATGATAATGGAGACAAAATGATTGCAACATTATTTAACGAAAATCTTCTGAAAAACAATTATTTAAAGAAAAGAAAGACCTACGGGGAATTTATTCTTAAGAAAAAATTTCTAATGAAAAGCACTAACACCGTGTAACCCGTAAACAGTTTTCTAAATTGCATGGATTCATTAGAAGGGCCAATAGATGCTGAAAACTTCATCACTTCATGGCTAAAAATAATTTGTAGAATTCAAAATTTTCAGTACCAGGACTTAGTCACTAGTGAAAACTGTGACATGAGCTCAGACCTCCGCAGCTTATAGTTCGCGAGACCAAAAGGTTTTTTCCGGATGATGAGCATCAAGCTGGTACTTTATAAGTAGCTTCGTTTTGACAAGACGCCCAACTTTTTGAATTATAAAATTTTGGTTAACGGTCGATTTGACCGTTCATCCAAAGTTTACGAGCATCAAGTTGTTTTTAAGTTTAATTGTAAGATAATCATGTAAAGAACTAGGAAAAATGTTCGTCCTACAAATTCAATGGAATGGATTGCGAATCTCCCATTCTCAATGTTCAACGGCTCCAAGAAAATTTCGATACCGTTTTCCAAAATTTTATAGTTAAAAAATTTAGGCGTCTTGTCAAAACGAAGCTGCTTACAAAGTACCACCAGCTTGTTGCTCATCATCCTGAAAGAACCATTTGGTCTCCCATTTTTTTACATATATTTTGACATATTTTGATAATTTTCACTTCGAATAAAATAAGACAAATAAAAAAAAAACTACGCTATTTCTATAGAAAATAGAAATATCAAGAAAGAGATTGAACCAATGAAATTCCGGTATAACGGGCCTAAAAAAATGATATTTAAGAAAACAACTGCAATTTCAGGTAAATTTTATTGCTGTCGGCGGTAGCTTAATTACCCGAAATCTCTGGCTTTTTTTCTGAAATACCTTTTTTGTTGGACCCAGTATGACGCGCCTAAATTAAATTTTAATTTTAACTTACGACAAAAAATAATAAACATTATTGTGCACTTTTATGAATGTACTGTATAATATTTTGAAGAAGTTTATAAATGGACTATATCTAGTGCTCGTACATCCTTAAATATAATAATCTGATGTACAGATTTTGTGTTTAACGATTCTATATCTCGTTCCGTTTAAAAGCTTTGTTTTGGGCTCAGTTAGATATGTTGACTTTTAAAACATTTAGTATTACATTACCTAAATATTCCGACTAATAATTTTTGTAAGCCAAAATCACTTTTCTAACCACGAGTGTCGTACACCTTACAAGATTTTTTGTCATCCATCTTGCTTCTATGAAATCAACTCAGTTAAAAATTTGTAGTCCCTTGAGGTTAGAGCCCATATGGTAAAATTTCTCGGTGACCTGATTGGAATAAAATAATTCGATCGAGTCGATAGGAGTCTGTATTGAGGTTTTAAGATTAATATATAAAATATATACTCTTGTGTAAGCCATTTGCAGTGGTTTTTTTTCCGTATTTATTTTTGTATTATATGTAACATTTAGTAGTAGAGGATCATTTCCAACTAATACATCTATTTTTTTCTCGTATCTAATGGAAAATTGTGTAACTATTTGAGATCGTGTGTAAATAAATTTTTTATTTCATATGTAAGTTTTTCCGAGTATGGGTATTTTTCTTCGGATTTTGTTTTCCTAAATACGTATAATATTATTCTAGAGGGAAATTTCATGATAAATTTTTGATAATTTTCTTAGGAATATAGAAAATCGATAAAAAACATTTGTTCACTTTTTTCGTAGTAATGTTATTAATTCTGAAAAAAAAAACACGCACAACTTGGAAATTTTGTAGTTTTTTAACAACCAACTTTGTACACTACCATTCATAAAAATTGAACCAGTTCAAACATTCTAAGTGTATGTTTTTAATTCTGAAAAAAACTCAAAACTTGGAAATATGTATTTTTTTAACAACCAATTTTTTTTTAAACTGAAGGAAAATAATGTACACTTCCGTGCATAAAAATAAATGTAATATACATATATTTAGTAATATACACGCTTAGAATGTGACTTGCTGGTGGTTTAATTTTTATGAACGGGAGTGGACATTAAAATGTAATTTGAATCCACATCAAATTATAAAATAATTTAGGAATACTACGATTCATACGGCGCCACAATTTGGCCGCGGATTCTTCGACGTGATATGACGAAAAGTAAGAATAAAACTATTCGATATATCGAAGTTTGAATTTTTTTTACACATATAAAATGTGAAAAAAAAAACAGCACAATTCCGATGCACAATCTTTCACTTCATCGTTTATACCCCGAGTTGGTCAGGTTTGCGTATTTTTGAGTCCCTTTGCAATAATATCGGAAATATACCGTGTGCTTTTTAAACTACACCCAAACTGGAAACAATGTATGTATCTATCACTGTCTATATACAGCGCACCATGATACGGTGCACTCTGTTACTCACAGAAATTTGTAGAATGCAGAATGTAGAATATGTATTTATTGATATGTATAAAGACAGTGATATGTACATCACTGTCTGTGCACAGTGAGCGATGATGACAGCCTTGTTCCACCGAAACTGCACTCTACAAATGTCTGTGAATTTGGGTGTAAGAGTGCACCGTATCATGAAGTGCTGTAGCATATGGGCAGTAATAGATTCTCTGCACAATGTTCGTATTGGGTCTATGTTAATATACATATTGTATAGAATCCACCATCAGATTATGGTGCCGTATACGAATTGTGGTCTTGTCAATAATTTTTTTAAAGAGTACTCAATTTTGTATCCTACGTAAGAACAAAAATTTAAGAGCTTGTTCCAATTCAACTGTATTTCCATAACCAAGATCTCTCGTAAAGAAACTATTTTTCATAAAAATAGCTTGAGAATAGGCTTTTAAAGTTTTTGTGAAACAACTGATAATATACGTAAACGTAATTGTATATAGCTTATCGATTTCGAAAACAAGTAGAATATAAATTTATTACGTGATTTAAGGAAATCATTGTAAATGAGTTTCGACGAAGCTTTATTTTTTATTCATAATAAAAAACAAATTTTTTTATTACACATCGGAAAAAGTAATAATCATAAAAAGTGGTCAAGCGTGAATTGAATGATGAATCATCATACATTACTCTCTTACCGATACTCTTGATACTTCTGGGTTTACGATGTTATCGATACTTTTTATATACGTAAAGAAATGCGACACTTAAAAAGAACTTTTCAATAAATATATGTCTTCCTATATAGTAGTTGATTTTTAAAGGTTTTTAATGAAAATATTCCTGAAATTCTGTTGTGTTCTAGAATATCTCTATTAATATTTGAAGAACTGATAAAGCTTAAAATTGTTGTTTCCCTTTAAGGCTACTTTCCCCTTGACTTTTTTTTCCCATTATAACAAACTTGGACTCAAATACGGAAAGTGCGCTATAAACATAATTTCATGCCGATCGGACCAAAATAGCGGTTTCCGGTTATAAATATATATATATATATATATATATATATATATATATATATATATATATACAAATGTATAACCGGAACCATATATATATATATATATATATATATATATATATATATTTTCAATAGGCCAATTACCAATTAATTAACCCTCAAATTCAAAACTCAACTTTGTGTACCTTACGACTATAATTGGGTCAATTATTATTGGTTAAATTTCACGTCATTACTTCGAAAAAGTCGCATTTAGAGATAATCGCAATTGACAGGCGGGGGAATGGAATCACATCGGTGAATTCCTTAAGCGTTCTATTTTCCAAATTTTGGTACGGATCGCATCGTCAATTAAACATTATTTTCAAATTTACTCTGTATGGTTAAAAAAAACTGTTCCATCAATCCAAATCGATGATATAAAACTGTTGATAATTTTTTTCATTGATTTGGATAGAACCAGTAAATGTCACCCAAATCGGGAACTACAGTTATACGAAGTCCTGGATTTGGATGAAACCACCACAAAATACGGATATGTTTATTTGACGATTCGTTTCGTACCAAAATTGCCAAAACTGAAAACGTTGACGGACAGTTTCTCAGATATCTCCTCGATTTCGTACAAGGTTTCAGACACAACCGCTCACCAAATTGTCAAACGAGCACCTTTTTGTATTTTTAGTCCAAAATACCTTGGATAAAGATTTTAAGTTCAAATCGATGGTAAAAATTTTATTTTAACGATTTTACGACCTTTTTTAAGGGGTAAGAAAGTCCACGATTTTGGTGAAACTATACAAAGTACATACATTATGTATGATATATTTAAACTGATTTGTCAGCTTATATTTAAATTTCGTCCATAAACTCCATAGACGTAAATACTCATTTCAGGAATACTTGGCAAAGCCGGACGTTAAAGCTGTTATACCGTCTATTTAGTTTACATCTTCGTATCATAGATCCCACGAGTATGAGAGAGTACATATGTACATATACATTAGGCAATGTGTATGAGAAGGATGTCTTATAGGTTTGATAAACAAGAATATTTTTCAAAATAGTGAATAATATTCATAACGAGTATGAGAGAGTACATATGTATACATTTAGCAATGCGTATGAAAAGGAGGTCTTATAGTTTCGAGTGGTTGGTGACCACTCGAATAGTTATGAAAAATAAGCTTGATTATCAAACCTATAAGACCTCCTTCTCATACACATTGCTTAATGTATATGTACATACGTACTCTCTCATACTCGTGGGATCTATGATACGAAGATGTAAATTAAACATAGTGTATACCTAAACAGAGTATAAAATAAAAATTTAACCCCTGGATTTCTATTTCAAAACACAATTTTCAATATATGCACATCTATTGTTGTTGAAAACATTCCATTCCAGGAAATGTATGTATGATTTAATATGCCGTAAATAATATTTGTGTGTTGATGATTTAAATTGTAAATTGTTTCATATTTATTTATTAATTTATTTTATTAATTTTACTATTAAAATACATAAATTAAATTATGGGTTGATATACTTTACTCGTACATATATATTATATTTAATATATTATACCGCATAACTCTTTGGCTCTACATGTTCCATAATATGTTTCAACAAATAACTATAATATTTATTTTATACCCTTTTCTATAATTCCCTTATGGTGAAAGTCTTTGCCTCTAAAGTGCCTTAATATTTTCTCAACAACTTGTGCTAATTATATAAAAATGTTTGAATGTATAAAAATGTTTGAAAATAATAGTAGAGTACATTTCATAAAAAACAAAAACACTCTTTTGAACAGAAATTAAAAATTTTAAACTTTATATTAATTATTTAAATTTAGATAGCATCTAACATCACTAGTAATCGAATTTATGTATAATAAATAATCGTCTTTGGACGATTATTTTGACGATTTGATGAAAATTTTTTATCTTTTTAATTAAGATATTTACAAAACTCTTTGTCAGACTATTTTTTTTAACTTGAACGTAATATAAGAAATTTAATTTATAAAAGTAGAAGTTTTTTACGTTTTAATCTTTTGAAGGTGGAGCAACATTATCGATAATGTATGCGTTCATTCAACATTTGCTATTCACAACATGTTAAAATTCCAATTTTAAATGATTAATAACATGAAAACCCTTTGTCAGATTTTTTTCAAAAAATTATTTTATTCGTATGAGTTAGCAATTAATAACATATCAAAAATTCAGATTTTTATCTATACATTGCCGATTTAACCTATACATGTCCGATCAACCTTAACTAGAGAAATTTTAGCAAACGTGAAATTTTAACAACTATCTGAGTTAATTTTTCAAATAACCTGTATATATTGAGTGACAGCGCATATTAAGCGCAATATTTACTTGTGTATAAAAAAAAAGGTAAATACATCTACACAAGTAAATCTCGCGACAAGCTTTAATATCATATAAATTTTGTAATGTAATAAATTTATGGGTTTGATTCAATTTAAAGTTTATTTTCTTCTTTTTTAGAGCATTTACACAAAAGCTTGTTTTAAAAAATGTTTTTTTTACATTAATTTATTAATTTTAATTGTATGACATACAACTTTAATTAACATGGAGGTTTTTAAAGCTATATCTAAAAACTTCTGATAACACGCATAGCATTTTTCCACCCCTATTTATTCGCACACACAAGCATAAATCAAAAAAATCTGATATATATTTTCATGCAGTTAATTAAAAACCTATAAATTTATAACAGAAAAATCCAAACAAAAATTATGATAAATTGTCTGGCTGTATCTAGTTACAGATACATATATATATGTTGTTCAAATACAAAAATTTTACCATTAATTATTGTATGACAAAATTTTTTTTATTAATTATCTCGTACTGTTAAAATTTTTTTTTCGCTTTTCAATTATCGAACTATTTGTAAAATTGACAACATACAAACAAAAATCTACCTAGATAATAAAATAACAGAAAATAAAATCAATGAATTAAAATTACTTCTGTATATATTGTGTATATGTTTAATAATATAGATACTGAACATATAGATACTGAGAGTTTGTAAAATATTGAAGATGGAAGGTAACAGAGCTGAGTATATCGCCATCAATTTGGCTGCTAGAACAGAGTTGATTTTATATTCCAACTGAAATTTCTAAACGAATGGTAATTTCACTGCGCTCAGAGTCATAAAATTTAGGTGTTGAACATTTTTCCAGCTCGCGAATTTTTACACACTTTTACAAAATATATTTATTTTATAATGGCCAAAGTAGTGTAACAAATATTCAAAAATTAATTTATATGCGGCCCGCGGAGTTATGATGTATTTTCAAAGTGGCCCGCTAGATGATTTGGGTTGGCCAGCCCTGCTTTAAAATAAGGTATATGAATACTATTCTGAAGATATATTATTTGAATGTCGGTTATTGGAAATACACCTTAATTTTATGGCTATTAGGGCAAACATTTCTCATTCGTTCGTAATTTTCATTACTATTTTAAATTTGAATATAAAATCACGCCTATTTTAGTTGCCATATGCATGGCGAATTCATATATATAAGTGTACTTATGTAGTACTGGGTATATTTGTTCTTGTAAGCGTCATCTGAGGCAGTCAAAAGATTATTTTTATTTGCTACTATGATAAATTAATTTTGTCCAAGAGTGAGTTATTTAAGTTTTGTCCATATTATAGTTCAGGAGCCCATGGTAAGATTGTCTAGCTAATCGAACACCCTCAATTTGAGCCGTAAATCAATAAGTATGCATAATTGTCTTTCTTGGGCAATCGGTCGACTAGGTCAATCCTTTGAAAATTACTGCAATTAAGCTAATTACAGTCGAAATATTGGATCTTACAGTCCGTCATAAAACATCCGTGTCAATATTAGGATAATAAGAACCAAAATTATAATAAAATTAATTATTTATAACTTTCGATTTTTCCAAAATTAATACAGATATACAAAATTTTGTGTTGCCACCTCCCTCTTAATCCCCATTTTCCCTTGTCCAATTTTGCTCATTAACGAACTCGACCGTTCAAATACCAAAATCAGTTGCATACCAAAATTTGATTGCAAACGGATTAAAAATATGACCGCTGGGGCGATTACAGACACATGCATATACATACATGTATATATATATATATATATATATATATATATATATATATATATATATATATATATATATATATATATATATATATATAAATTTTAGAGACGGTGATTTTCGACATCTACTAGGTAGGATCGATGGACATTTGAAGAAATTTTGACTTCGTGATACGAGACCAATTTCAATAGCTCAATAAGAGACCAATAACTCTACTTCCTTTCAGGAAATTTCCTGCTAAGAGCTAAGATAATATAAATATTAATTCTAGCGAATCAAAACAATCTCTCCATCAAATATTTACATACACTGTTTACCACACAAAAGTATCATATCATATCCCATTTTCACACACTTGTCATCAATTATTTTTTACCTCCTGACACCCTCAACCCTCTGATGAAGTCATATATATGTATATGTAAAAGGTGGTAGTATTTATCCTCAATGTATCCTATACAACAATTTCAATTTAATCATCAAATTCATTCGAAGGGTTTGCTTACTGCTAATGATTTCCAATATATTTTCTATCCTCTAGAATGGTATGTGTATAGAATGAATAGGTTTCAACAAATGGGCTTCCGGAACTTTTTTGTCTGATTACTATCCATCGAGATTGGCTTAATAAATCATTCGATCGTATTGTAGGAGGTATTTTATTTTGGTGTAAGTTGAAAAACGTTATCCATGTGATGTGTTTCAATTTAAACGTTGTAAGCAATTATAGTGGGATGTGTAAGTAAAAATGTGACAAAGTGAAGAAAGTCTGAACTATTTATCGTTTTGTGAGCGTCATTTGGTGGAATTCCATTATATTTTTAAATTCATTTAACAATTTTTATCCAGTATATGTAGTCCCGACTTTGTAACGCTTGAAAATATTAATCCTTGACATAAATTCTTGGTATAGGTGTTCATAAAATGGCCTAATTTTGCCATTTGAGCATTTTCGTCCGTCTATCTGAACCCGATAACTCTAGAACGAAAATAGATAACGAGATGTAATTTTTTGTATGTGTTCCAGTAAGCAAAAAAGTAAGGTCAAATTCAGTAATGGTCAAAATCGGAACGTGTTCCCCCCGCTACGAGGGGGGGAGAAAAATATATATTAGCGTCTACCTGTCAATGTACACTCCCGTTCATAAAAATTGAACCACTATATATTACATTTAATTAATAACACTTAGAATGTTTCTGGTTCAATTTATTTGAACGGGAATGTTTATATGGACGTTTTGAATTTTTTTTTAGTGTAGAGCAACCTTAAATTTGTTTCCGTAAAATATACAAACTGACTTAATGTTGACGAAACATGAAAATTTGATAAAATTTAATTTCCTATTTGATTTTTTGATTGATTACAAAATATCTTTCATTTCCCCTACTTCCTTTTGTGGAGCAATTTTCTAATTGTTTTCATTCCTGTTTTTTCAAAACAATACTACCAGCTTAAAACAATTTTATTACTAATAAATAAAATAATTAAAATTTTATATCGGCTGTTATACAAATAACGTGATATCTGTTCACATGATATAATAAATTACTTTTGTATCACGCGAAAAACTTATTTGTAATAGTGCAATTACAAAAGAGGTCTCGTTGTATTGTAATTTATACCGATTAGAAAAAATGAAATTTCATTCGACTCGATTGGTTTGTCCCTATTTACTGAAGCTTCAAAACAAAACTCTTTCTGCGTGCTTCCCAACAAACCCGTGGACAATTCTTTCCCAATTCCCGTAAATTGTATAGAATATTCTTCATATTTATTATTAGCTTAACCAGTGAGTCATTAACCAGCGGTACCTATAGTTCAATTAAATTTAGCAATTTTTTGGATCTCAGATAATTTTGCACGAATTACATTTACAAGCGTATGAATTAATTTTACTCTATTTAACATTTTGGTAATAATTGTAAAAAAAGAGATATTTTCGATTTTATCAACTTATCTCCAAAACAACATGCACTTTTTTTATATTTTTAACATAAAATTTAATGATAATTGTATTCTACGATAATTTAACTATTTGCTTTATTTAGACTAAATTTAAACAATTTTATTTTTCATAAAAAAAGAGTTTCATTAACAAAATAATTCTTTTTTGTTTATTTCTAACAAACCCAAGCAACGCATATGTAACTCTCACAGTTGCCCCTGACTAATCTGTTTCTAATTATTGCCACCAGATGTCTTAGTCCTAAGGAACAAGCACCAATACTTCATATGAAGTTTTTCAAATTTGTATCCTTGGCAAGTGTGTTTCAGGATAAATGTGCGGTGTACTCGACGTTGACTATCTAGTACGTGCTAAAAATGCAATTTTTGAAATTTCATTTCACAAAAACTGATTTTTACTCTTCATTTTACACAACCGTAAACCACCATGCTTGTCTCTCTCTAATATAATTAACTATTTCTTTTTAATGCATACAGGTTACTAATAAAATCGTGTATCTTCGTTTTTTTAAAAACTTTATACTTTGGTGAGATCTTATATGAATCGTCAGAAACGCAATACAGCTAGAATTAGATTTTTCTCGTATAAACTCTAGCCTTTGAACAGGCACATCGTATAAATAAATAAACAAATAAATAACTTGATTTTAAATACAAAATTATTATTTTATAGTAATTTATTTCAGAACATAAATTAATTTATGTTGTGTTTGTTCATAATTTGACAGTTTTTACTAATTAATTATAAATTATATATATATATATATATATATATATATATATATATATATATATATATATATATATGTATGTGTGTGTGTGTGTGTATGTACAATCATTTGTTTTCTTACAATGTTTTAGGGTAATTATATTTTACTAATTAATATTTTATTTAATATTGTTATTTATACATATATAAATATTCGAATTCGAATTGTTCATTTATTTTATTATTAATGTGCTTGGAATATCTTAACGTTTTAGATGTTTTAAAAACAATTTTGTTTGTACTACTATAATGAAAAGTTTTTTTATGTCCATAGAATGTTCAAAAAGGTCCGGCTACGTGCATACACAGATTAAGCACCTGTACAGTCTCCAAAAATGTGTTATTTTGATCGGAAAGTTTGTTTTCTAAAACTTTTAGTTTCTGAGATATCCATCTTGGTATCCATCTGTGTATTTTCTCTCTTGGAAATCATCAAAATGCTTAGATCTTTCAGAAAATTTTGATGAGAAGCATTTATTGCGGCGTGGTAGACCGCCTGTTGGCCCGGCGACGTTTTTTCGCCACGCAATCAACAAGTTGTTCATAGGTGATATTACGTATAACAAATCAGTTTTAAAAAGATGTTCATAGGTGGCAATACATACAACAAATCAGGTTTAAAAATACGATACGCATTGAAAGTCTAAATGAAATTTATTGGTTAAAGAAAATGTTTTTACTATGTGCCGGATTTGTTATAATATAAAGATATATATTTATAGTACATTAAATACTTCGTGTATGTACATATACAAAAAAGGAAACATAATAATACTTAAATGTCAAAAAAAGTTAACGCTAGTCGCTTCCGTTGGTATAATATAACCGAAAGGCAACCATAATAACAATGGAAGTAAATAGACGTTAGTTTTCAAAAAAACAATTTAAAAATTTTAAGCTTTGAAAAATTGTTGGTGCGAATGTTTAGTATAATATACAATTGAATATACAGGTTGTGTGAGTGTTTCATATTCAATTTCTCAATACTGAGATTTATTATAATGATGTATAAATATTTACTTAAAAAAGAAATAAAATATTTTAAAGAATTTAGAATCAACCACTCGTTAAATATAACGAAAAATGGTTCTTTCAACCATACTCTGAAAGATTTATATTCAGAGATGATGTTTTATTCATTTTTTTTGATTTTTTTTAAGTACACTTCTATTAACAAAAAGTTGAATATTATCTTAAAAAAAAAAAAGTATGTATGTACTTATTATGTACGCACGTAAAAAGTTATATTTAAAAAAAAATAATTTCTTAAAATAATATTAAATAAGTTCAACACTACTACTACTATAAGATGCAAAAGTTTAATAAAATGATAAAGTAGTGGAAAAAACTACAATTGAAAAATTAAATATTGTATCTAAAACCAATGTTTCTATTTTTTATTATGGTAGAACATAATCCGCATCACTTCTTCCGTTAAAGTTAGAGCTTGAAAGACTGGCATTAAATCCATTATGTACATTAGAATCAGAACTAGTGAAATTTATCAAGACCAGGCCAGGTTTATCAATATATACAGGGTTCACAAGCCACCCATAAAAATTATATCATTGATAATGTGGCTCTTAATTTTAACATTTTTTATTTTATTGGAATGATGGAGTAATTGTGATGAAGACATTCCTGTAGTTATTTTCAACTGTATAGTAAAAATTTAAATGTTCTAATGTCAGAGGTGACGGTGTAGTTCAGTGAATCTCAACCACCGTGCCGCGGCACTTTTGTGTGCCAACAAATTTTAGAAAAGTATATATTAAAGTATTAACCAACATAAAAACGAAAAAAAGATCGAGACTGTTAAATGAAGAAGACGATATGAAAGTAACATTGTCATTTTTACGACTACATATAAATGAAATTATCAAAAAACATCAAGCTAAAATTTGTCATTAAAAGTATTCTTATTATTAACTTGTAATGAATCCCTTAATAAACGTACTGTTGCTTTTGTAGTACATATTATTTTATTTTACATTCAAAATAATTATCATAAACGGTTTTACACAGTGTATTATAGGTGAGTAAACAACTTTTAAACATTTATCTTTTTCTTTGTGTGCTGAAACTGTTTTTTTTTCTTGAATTGAAACAAGTTCCTAGAGTTTAAAATCTCTAACTTTCTTAAACATAGATCATTTTCGATTTTGTTTCAATTTTTTTTAAACTGAACTGTACGTCCGTTATTGAACCGAGTAGTAGGTCACTAGTTTACCAAACATAAATAACAGATTGCGAAAACATGATATACACGAAAGAAAAAATATATGTTTTTTTTCCACTAATATCTATGATATCATTGGAAAATTGAAGACGAGTATAAATAAATACTCTTTTGAAAATTGATCTCTTTAAAAAATATATATTATATATTTTTCTGCTGCCTATACCCAGTGGCGGATTTACCGGGAAGCAAAGGAACAGGGGCCCCAAAAAATGGAAAATTTTGAAAACACATTCGGAAATTTGAAAAATAAATAAATAAATAAAAAATACAAAATGAAAAAATCCATGTCAACAATATCGATCATACATTGTCCCCAAACGATTTTTAATTAGTTTAAAACTGTATTTCGCGTGTATAGTTGGCGCTTCAGTCGGTCGTGTTTGTGTCTTACTGTCTTCGTCTGAACAGCTGTAATTCTAAAAGCATCATCGTCTCTAACATACAGAGTAAAATATCGATGGCAGAACAAAATTTTGGATACAAGTATCATAAAATGGCCTAATTAGTTCATTTTGCTAAAATTATGTATGCGTGTGTGTTGGGAAAATATCCATCTTTGAAACCGTACATAGATTGATATCTTAGGGTATAAAAAATATTGCACTGCGACCTTAAAGATGATGTGACTGGATGTATCTTTCTCCTCTCCGCACAGTCTGCAGATAATGGGTCCTTTGTGGAGTCCAATTGTGTGCAGAGGCTTTAGTGGGTAATGAATGTCCGGTAATGAATACCGGAAACTTTATACACTCTTTATACACTACCTTGTTTTTTACACTTGTGCGTGAGTAAAAAGTAAAATAAACAATTCACGCAATTGATAATGAACTTAGTTATTACCGGGTATTTAAGCAATTAATTAACTATTTAATTAGTTAATTATTTAATTAAATAACTGAGGTAATATGCATGAAAATTTTTTATCACTTGAATTGAAGCATGTTTACTTGACAAATATCAAGGTAAAATTGCTTTTTAAATAACTTTAAAAATAAGCGAGATATGAATGATTGAAATTCCCGATTAGACAAAGAGGGTGATAGCCCTCTTGATATGTTATGTGACGTCATATTACACTTTCACATGCATATTCCCTATTATATTGTATCTCAGATTTCAATAACACAAAAAAACTCACTTCAATTTTGAATCAAAACAAGTTCAACGACCAGAATTCTACTATAATTGATTAAAAAATGAAAACACTTTTATTTCATTGTTATCACATTGATTTGGCAAAATTAACTGGTTATTGATTATTTTGAAATATTGGAGGGGGGGGGTTAATTTTACAATGACGGCCCCAAAAACCTGAGGTTGTTTGGGGCCCCGTCATAGGTAAATCCGGGACTGCCTATACCAAAGAAAATAGATAAATAGAATAAAATGTTAAAACAGAATAACGAAAATCTGCATAATATTTTTATCATAAAAATGAAAATTACGGTTATTTTTTTTTAATATTTAATATTACGACAGTAGTCGTAACACAAATTTTTAACAAACGTTTTTCCAAACATAAAATATTAAAATTTTTATTTTTCTGTGGGTGTATGTATACCGTATGGTTATTTGAAAAGTTACCACTTAAATATTTTTAAAAAAATATGCATTTTAGAAAAAACTGTATCATACAAAAGTTACAGGGAGTTTAAAGGGAGAAAAATATTAAAATAGTTAGATTTTTGTTCCCTTCCCACGTGGTATATCTTACCTTTTAAAAGTTGCATAATCGGGAAAATCTTTAAAAACAATAATTGTTAATCTCATAAAAACAATCAGTTAGATAGGTAAGTGTTTAAGCTTTCGATTAAGGCTTATAAAACCTAAAAATATTCATTTATATTTATTTGTGTATACTTACGCGTCAACAATACGATGTTTGTCCATATTCCTTTCGGTTACGTACACGTCGGTTAAGTATACACAAATAAATATATATGAATAATAACTTCGACAGAAGTAATACTGTCTAAATAAATAAAAATAAGAATGATATGAAAAAGTTGGCTGTTACGTCACAGTCGTCTTTGGTATAGCGGAAGCATACTGGACTAGATATCCAGAGGCCCGAGGTTCGATTCCTGGTTGACGAGTTAATTTTTTCATATCAGTATTTAATCCTAAAAATATTAATTTGTTTATAAGTAAATTAAGAAAAGGTAAAACATAACTTTCTTAAAAGTTAACGTATCGTTATATGTATTTTTTAAAATTAAAGATCTATAAATTAAAAGAAAATAAAGTTTATTTAAATAATTTCTTAACTGTTTTTTTTTTTAAATTTGTTTATAGCGCATTGTAAACAAATTGAAAAATAATGGGTAAAAATACAGTTTAAAAAAAAATTTCTTTTTCATTTTATAGATATTTTAAAGACCTTTTATTAAAAATAAAATTTATTCGTCTAACATGAAATGCACTATTTTTATTTATAAAAAGAAAATTCGTTACACAGGAGCTGCTTCAACTTAGCGAATTTCCTTAGAATACATAAATCACTCTCTAGCGGTCACAATTTTTAGTCTAATCAAAATGAAATGTCGTATATGATTTTAGTATTTGTAAGGCATACGGATTTATTAATAAATGGCATACGTCGAGGGGAATGGAGGGGGGGATATAAAGACAGAAGAAAACATAAAATAAAAAATATCTCTCTTAATATTAGAAATACAATCGAAAAATGCGTCAGGAATAAAGTTATAGAAAATCAAATTCGCTACAATTCATCACCTTATTATAATAATATTATTTATTATGGTAGCTACTTTAATAATATACATATTATAATTTTAAGTACAAAACAATTCTGTTCTTCATAAGACGTTGTGTTTAAAGTTTGAATTTTAATGGATAAGTGCTCTTTGATATGATCGACGACAGGTTTTAAATTTTTGAGGGAGTATAACTAGATAATTGAGCAATTCAATTCACTAAAACAAAATTTTGTATCTACTATCAAGCCTCATGCATGAACTTCCTTAAACTGTAACTTTTTGTTTGGTACGTTTTTTTTCTAAAATTCATATTTTAATATTAAGGTGGTCACTTTTCAAACAGACACACGGTATGTGTGTATATTATTCAAGAGTGTTTAAAATAAAGCAGATTAAAATGACATCCTCTTTTCCTCTGGTACGAATGTTATCGAAATCATCTCTCATACCCTTCTTTTGACGATGCCAAAATAATATACAGAATGACTAAGATAATAATTATTTCTGGATTGAACATAATAACTATATGTATAGATTCCAATATCTAGCCGAGTCCAGTGCAAATATTAGATTATTTCAGCTTGCCCCTTATGACAAATTTCATAGAGAATATCTATTAAACCTCATATTGGACTGTCGGTTTTCAAAGTTTCGTTCAAAGTAATACCTGTATATTAAAACGCATATCCAGAAAAAAAAAAATATATAGAAAGTTATAGTTCCAACTTTAAGAGTACTAGTTAAGAGTATAGTTCCAACTTTGTTTAAGTTTTTAGTTCCGACTTTGTAACGGCTATCTGTCTGTCAATACGAGAACTCAAAAACGAAAAGAGATAACGAGCTGAAATTTTGTGTGTGATGTTCTTGAGCATATGTGGGCAAAATGGGCAAAACTGTTTATCTTTGAAACCGTCAGAGACAGAACAAAAATTAAGGGACAAAAAATGTCCCAGTTTTAAAAATAAACTTTTTTTTATAAACCCAATATATACCGAGTATTCAAGCAATTAACTCAGTTAGTTGTTATTTTCATTTGTTTCATCTAAAATTTATCGATTTGAAATAGATTTCCTCTTCAACTGTGTTGAATCAAGAGTGAAGAATTTTTCAGATTTTTTTCTTTCGTTCACATCAATAGCACCTTTTTCGGAGGACTCCTCTGACAACCATTTGTCTCTTTGACGGATATAACTGGAACCGAAATCCAACAAGTTTCTGATTTTATGTTTCAAAATCACGAGAAGTACGTACAGAAATTGAAAAACATTCAAAATTTGATAAAAATTTGAAATAAAATTCCAAAATGACGAAAAGTTTTGCAAAACAATTTGCATCAATCGTAAAATGTGTACGTACTTCTCGAAGTGATGTTGCTCTAAAGCTCTACATAATATTGGAAGTTAATAAATAAATGTGATTTCGAGATAAACGCGTTTAAAGTTTATGCGTAACATAACACGCTCAGTGAACCACAATGAGCACACCTGCTGCAAACTATAGAGACAGTTAAGCTTGATTTCAAAAATGTAAGTGTTACCGATTTTTCTCGTCTACACAAATTTTTTCCCACATTATTCGTAAAGCACCTGATACGACAAAATAAATCGAAAAATTTAAAAATTCTGGAGTGATTTCACCTCTTAAAGTAAATAATTAGAATAAATTAAAGTTAAATAATAAAATTTTTAATTAATAAATAACTGATATTGGAAGAAAAACCTAATTCCACAGTATAAGAAAAAAATGCGAGGTTTGGCAGATGTGAAACATCGAAACTATTTTGTATAGTAGATATGCATGAAAGGAAGGTTTATTAAAGTAAATAAATATGACATAATCAGAAAATAAGGCATAATCAAAAACAGAATATTCAGATTTTTTTCAAGAAAAAAGTATTTTTTATTTAAAAAATAAATATTAATTGAATACCAAAAAATTACAAGTTAAATAATTTCTAAAAAATTGAGACGGCTCAAATCTTTTAGCCAGTTAGTTACTTAAACTATTATTATTATTATTAACTATAATGTATAGAAAATATGCATTGCCACCTATGAATGAGTTTTTGAACGTGTATAATAATAATAATATTTTGATTCTTTTTGACAATGTTGCATTGTATGGAACAAGTCATTTATAAATTAGTTTTTAATTTATATGTACTGCCATCTATGAACTTCTTTTTAAAACTGATTTTTTATATCACCTATGATCAACTTATAGATCGTAGAAAATGTCGCCAGGCCAATAATCGGTCTAACACACCGCAATAAATGTTTCACATCAAAAATCAATTGATCCCACTTTGGTTCAGAACATAAAATATAAATAACATCAATTAAAAAAACAGAAACATTGCCGAACGTAATAAATCGATTATCTGGTACATCCTGTACATAAATACATTAAAAAAATAAAAAAGTTTTATTTTTCCTCTCTTTAAATAATTTTTATTTTTATGTTTTCCTCTCGTAAATTGTCACAATTAATTTGAATATTTATTTTTTCTCAACACTTTTAATTTCACACACAAAAAAAAAAAAAAAACAAATAATATAAAAAAAATTGACTTATATATTTTTTTTGTTTGTTTCAGGTAAATATTTCGATTAATTATTTTGATATGAAAAAAAATATTTATGGTGACGATTTCTTTCAAAAATATGCCTGGAAAGATTTAATGACGTTTTTATGCAGAAAGGTATGGTAAAATAAAAGTGTTTGGGAAAGTGCATGCCTTTAATGATAATCTAGGTCTTAGACATAATTAGATCTTAGACATCTACAAATGCAAATTACTTCGAGAGGGCATAATGTAGTGTATATGAATAAAAATATTTTTCTGTCTATTTTCACATAAGGAAGTTAAGATTGACCTTTGTCCGCGGTTACGTCAGCATCTACTCGACCAATCTCAGTGACTGAAACTTAACAAGCTCATGGTAGTGTTTTGAAAGAAGGCTTTTAGACATTGTTTCATTTCGATATGTTAAACAGAAATTGAGCTAGTAGAGTCCCAAAAATTTCACGCTGTTTTGGGTAAACTGTAATGTTCAATTGAAGCGCTATCTATAGAGCAATAGTCACCAGATAACTGAGATAAAGACAGTTAATAAATGGCAGTTGAGATTATGTACGCATTCATTTGTTCTCGTAGTTAATATAAGATGGCAGTTATTTCTAACAGAATCAGTTAATTTTAAGGCAACTTGTTTACAATAATGTGTATAAAATTATATGCCATGGATGATCCATCATCGCCAGCCAAAGCTATTGTAGTTAGAAATATGAAATTTGGAAGATAAGTTCCTTAGACAGTGTAGTGGGTTAGAAAATATCCTAAAGGGGTGAAATAGGCTAATTAATTTTGCCTAAGTTGACAGTTCTAAACGTCAATTTTTAGTTTATTTTAAATGTATTAACAAACAAATTATTTACAAAATAATGTTAATGCAGGCATTTCTATAGAAACTATAAAGTATACTACTCTATCAATCGTTACATAACATGATACCATCTACAGTGACCTACACATATACAAATATCGGAACTAAACTTTATCTATATATAAGTTAGAGACACGTACAATGGTAGTTCGGCTATTAATAATAAACATAGAAATACTTGTTTTAGTGTTTTCCGGATATCAACCCCCAAGTGGGTGAAGTTCACAGATAAAGTCCACTGAGGTCCCGTTTTTATTTAAGAGACATAAAAATTGGTATCTAGAGCACGGTAGTGCGCAAGGCCGAGTTTAAGGGATTTATAAATAAACAAATAAATACGTGCAACATCGTTTTAAGTTAATGTTACTCATTTATAAGGTCTTTACACAAATTTCGTTGTCGAACCCGCAACGGGTAACGCTAGTATATTTTGAAGTCACAATAAACCAAAAGTATTCGGTTATAAATACCATATTTGAGAACTTTTGGGTAAATAACACAAAAACGTTTTACATAAAGAGCAACTAGTCGTCCTTTTTATTTCAAATATGACCTATATTTTAAAAAGGTATTATATTTACTCTAAAATTTTATGGTACATATGAACACATTTTTCATATTTTAAAAGTACCATAATAAGTTTTTATTATTGAACACGTCACGTATGGTGTTGGGTCTGTCGGTCGGTTGACTCATGGTTGTTGTCTGTGCTTCGTGTATAATAACTAGACGGTACTTATAAAATTTAATTCACAGTTTTAAATAATATAACTTTTATTATTATGATATAGTTTTCATAAAATATTGTTTGTTAGTTTTAACAATAGCTATAGAATTATTATAGATTTTGTAATTTTAATATTGTGTACTTCTGTGCTGGTACCAGAATAGACCGAATACCAGACCAAATATTCGAATACAATTAACCAATACCGAAAAGTTTTAGGATACCTATTTATGAATTGAACCATTGGTAGAAACCCGAAAAGTAGTAAATATAAATATAAACAAGTAAAAATAACAACTAATAACGAGTTAATTGCTTAATTACCCCTTTATATGCTGAGTTTATGAAAATCTCTTTAAAATATCATTTTTTGACATCAAATGCTTGATATGAAAAATCATACACATCTAGGGATGGGGATCGAACCCACGACCTTTGGCATTCTAGACCAATGCTCTACCAACTGAGCTACCTTAGATGTTATGGTAGTGCTTTGCATATCATATTATTCATATCAAGCATTTGATGTCAAAAAATGTTATCAATGTTCAGACATATTACTTAAATGTCAAAGTAAGTAAACGCTAGTCGCTTCCGTTGGTATAATATAACCGAAAGGCAACCATACTAACAATAGAAATAAATAGACGGTACTTTACAAAAAAACAATTTAAAATATCTTAAAAATATGGATATTTTCAGCACGGTCCGATTTTGCCCATTCACGAACTTGACCTTAATTTTTAGCTCTAGAAGACACACTATTAATGCCAGGAGCTACTAATATTCTCGTCTCGATATTAGGTGCAGTTATAGAACTTGTTTTCTCGCATACATCTAAGAAATGAGGAAATGAGATCGAAGATAGATTGATAGAGTCTTGCTTGATAGATCTTGGAGTCTAAAAATTATTGTACTTCGACCTTATGGCGACCTTGTGCTTCCCCTTCTACTTCAGTCTTCGCTTCTCCCATATGTTGGCAATAGCCAGGAGTTTGCTTATCAGGTCTTCCTGTAGGTTCATATATTCTAGGTGAGATTCACTGAAATCCTGTATCTGTTGTAACCAAGAGGTTCGCAGTCAAAGATAATGTGGCTGGATGTTTCTTCCTCCTCGCCACACAATCTGCACATAATGGACCCGTTATGGAGTCCCATTGTGTCCAAATGTTTCCGCAGGGGATAATGCCCGGTAATGAATCCGGTAACCCTCCGCAGTTATATCCTGCGCATCCTCAGTGCTACGAGAGATAGCGTCTTGGTTGCACTCTGAAGCAATACCTAAACGAGCTCCTTGCGCGGTACTTTTTCCCAGTGATCACGAGTATTTGACCACTCGTTGATCACCTGTTAACATGCAGTAGAGGTAGATAGAGGTAGATTGTAAAGGCTGCCCTGGACGGGCTAGACTTCGACCATAAGGTCCATTGTGATGCTTTAGGATGTGAGTGCAGTGGAAGGAATTTGTGAGTAGACTAGGAATTGGTAGAATATGCGGCTGCAGCCGACTATGATAAGAACTATGCCGATATTCATCTGGAGTTTGTGAAGGAAACTGCAGAAAACCTTCTCAAGCATATCCGGTTACGAGCATACGTCAAGCATACATCGTTCTTGTCCATTCGCCGACAGTTTAGTCAATTAACCGCCCCTTTGTTTTTATAATTGGCAAACTGCCAATGTCGGGATTCGAACCCATAACCTCCCAGTTTCTGCATACTAATAATTACTGCATACTACACAGATATGACGCCTTAGACCGCTCGGCTACTTGGTTAACATGCTCCTTGGAATTCCTAAAATAGGCTCTGAGCCAATGAAGGGATTCTGAACTTAGTATTCCCCTTTGTTTTTATAATTGGCAAACTGCCAATGTCGGGATTCGAACCCATAACCTCCCAGTTTCTGCATACTAATAATTACTGCATACTACACAGATATGACGCCTTAGACCGCTCGGCTACTTGGTTAACATGCTCCTTGGAATTCCTAAAATAGGCTCTGAGCCAATGAAGGGATTCTGAACTTAGTATTCCCCTTTGTTTTTATAATTGGCAAACTGCCAATGTCGGGATTCGAACCCATAACCTCCCAGTTTCTGCATACTAATAATTACTGCATATTACACAGATATGACGCCTTAGACCGCTCGGCTACTTGGTTAACATGCTCCTTGGAATTCCTAAAATAGGCTCTGAGCCAATGAAGGGATTCTGAACTTAGTATTCCTGACTCCCTTCTTTGCTAAGGTATCTGCTTTTTCGTTTCCTTCGGAACCACTGTGACCCGGTACCTAGACCAATTTAACATTGTTTCGTTGTGGCAGCTCCAGCAGCTCTTGCAGACAATCCTGCAGCAGCTCTTGCAGACGTGGGCGATTGAAATCTGAAAGTGGGAATACTATTAGGCAATTAGAGTTTCATATGAAAGGGTTTTGTAACGAAATTTGAGAAAAATATAAATTTAAAGTCTCTAGTGTCATGTGGTGAGTTTCATTATCCGGTCCAAATTTGCGATGGGACGCCAGAGGTCGTGGGTTCAATTCCCATCCTGTGTATGATTTTCATATCAAGCAGTTGGTTTCAAAAAATGTTATCAATGTTCAGACATATTAATTAAATGTCAAATTAAGGAAACACTAGCCACTTCTGTTAGTATAATATTACCGAAAGGACCGTTTTTGATACCCATTATTTTGTAGAATTCTTGTCGATTGGGAAATGTAAGAATTTACCACATCTAACATTTATATCGGTATTCGGGCTTTTATGATACAATTTTATAACACAGACGGGGATTTAATATCAACACACTAAACACCATTGGTAATTCATTATTGTACAAAGCGAAGAACTAACTTTATATATATATAGGTGTTCTCGAATTTTACGATCAACCTTTTATTAATGAATATTTAATGACCTTTGTTCGAAGTTTGTAGTATCGAATGAACCAATATTGACCATACCTATATCGAAAATGTTGTTACCGAAACTATGACATTGACAAATTTATATTTATAGTATACTCGCGTTCAATAAAATTGAACCGAATCAGTCTCTCACAATTTTGATTATTCTTGTAGTAAATGTTTTTGACAGATACAACATTTTATTTAATTTTTATACGTAAAAGGGAGATATAACACTTAACATGTATTAACATTACATATTCTTACTCTATCACTGACTTGTTTACATAAATAAAAAATATAAAACTTCCATTTCCTTTTTCACATTTAAAAAATATACTACTTATCTTTGTTTATAAATAAATAATATACAGAGAGTTACAAAAGTGAGTTTTATTAAATGTAAGAAAATTAACATTTCAGGTTGGTTCAATTTTATTAAACGGGAGTGTACGTCATCTTCGAAAAAGTTTCTTTTTTTTTTTAATCAATTGCTTCAGAATCCATTATAAGAATTACAAGGTATTTTAATTTGGTGAATGCTTTTGTGCTGAGTTGGCTAGTAGGGGTAGATTTTCAAGATAACGCCTTGTTCTATGGACCGCACAAGTTGATGTCATTTTTTTAAATTTTATAATTTATTTGTTCCTTATTGATTCGGTTTTCAAAAAAATGCTTCGGATAAAAGTTGTTCATTAGAAATATAGTAACAACTTTTATTTGAATTATTTTTTCGAAAACTGAATGAATAAACACAAATCAAGTATAAAATTTTTTTAAATAACATCAACTTTTGCAGCTAATTGTTACTATTGACTCCAGAAGGGTTCTTTTTTTCAAAATTTAACGGTTGATTTGTGTCGAATACATTAGGTTGGATGTTTAGAAAATAATTTGGTACTATTTTTTTAACGAGCAACTTATATGCCATACTTTTTTTCCACTACTAAATAAATTCAGTACAAATCGAACTATTTTATAACTATGGGAAAGCTTTCTTTTGGTATAAGCTTCCTATTTTGGTATGTCGCTATAAATTTCACGCGGCGTGAACAATATTTCGTGAATTTTATCCTAACGGCCACTTTTACAAAATGAGACCAGGTTTGTAGCTTAAATAATTCCCAAAACAATTTCGAAATAGCATCAATTTCAAATATTCCATGATTTTTTAAAATAAACACAACCGTTAAAGAGAAAATACTTAAAAGGTCTAAATCCATGCTTGTTTTTATTTGAAAAGTTATAATTTTACAAAAAATTATTGAAAATAACTTAGTTAAGTTTTTTAGTTAATTCATATTATTAATTTAGTTAATTCAGTTGAAAGATTTATAATGTGCATAAATCTTCTTCAGAATCCTCTTCAATCTCCACCTCATCTTTTTCTGTTATTCCATATCACTTTGGTGTGTGACTTGAATTAGTCACTGATCTCCACACTATCTCTGCCTAGAGTGGTAAGTTTCAGTTGTAACTCTGACTACATGATGTTCGCATGTTCTTACTAATTAAACTTGCAATTAGATCATAACTACCTGCCACTATATTTTGATAACTGTATATTCCTTTCATAAATGAACGTGTCATTGGAGAGAGTTAATCATTCACTGGATAGAGTAGTTATTTTATACCGCTCGCTTATAGTTTCATAATATTTTATTTAAAGTGTTCATTTATTATTTAAGGACGTTCGAAAGAGAAAAAAAAATGCAGAGAAGTTCCTGTAAATTAAATATGTTATAAAAAAAAGTCAATACGAATTCTTTGTTTCAAAATGTTAGTTCAAATGCGTTTTTTCATTTTCGATATTGAAAATCATACTTTGAACATTGGGTCCAATTGGGAAACTATAAATTCAATCTTTATAATCGAATAAAACATAGTTTATAATGCAGGGAAGTTTGTATAAAACCATATAAATTGTTGTTAAATAAACAAGGATTTATTTGAGCCAAAGATGAAGGTATGTTCAAATGCATTTTGGAAAGTAATAATGAATTATATAAATAAATTTATCATTTGAGAGAAGCAAAACACAAGATTTTACTTTTTTTATTTAAAATAAAAGAAACATTACGAGTCACGAGTATTATTATTTACCAAATAACCATAGAATATTTAAATCTAGTTTCAACGTATACATTCAATATGTAACGCTGCGGGCATGCGCAGTCGCTTGATACCTCCCTTACGCCTTTCCCCGATAAATGACTCTTTCGAACGTCCTTAAGTATTAACCGATAATTTAACAAAATTTATTTGGTTTCATAACCCGTAATTCGATAATAAGAAAATACAATCTCTTCAATTTTTAGTTATTCAGCTAAAGTACTAATTATTCACTTGTATGCAGTATCGACCAACTACCTACCTAATGTTGTTAGGTTCATTATTTTATTTTTTACAGTGTATATAAATGTTTTGCTCCTATTTTTTTTTTACAAATATGAGAAACTATTTGAAATATCATAAATATCAATAGCAAACACATCAAAAATAAAATTTATTACTGCCAAATCAAATAAAAACCAATTCGTAACGTACCAGGCAGATTGAGTTTAGATTCAGTTTAGAGTTAGAGAGGTAAGTTGAAGGTAAATAGGCAGCACCATATATATTTATATATAGGTAAATACATAATACTAAAGCTAGTAAATAATATTTACTTGTATTCGTGACATGAAAGAATTATAATATTTAGTAGTTAGCTGTGCTCAGTATAGAGCCTGGTACTTGATGGTTCCAAAATACTTATCAGAGAATATCACTACTAATATTATGATTATTATTATCATTATGTGTTATGATATGTACCAGGTACTGCCGTAGGACGTACGTACATACATACAAATACATGTACAGAAGGCCCATCTGCAATACCCAACACAAACCACACATAACTAGATCAATCTTTACCATTATGCGCCTCAGTTAGAGGTTATGTGTATCTATATGCATATAACACGGAATTCTCATTTGTGTATATGGTGTTGTATATAAACAATTTGCTGGGAAATACAATGATGATATCGAAGATATGCCAATTGTGTATTTGTAGTCAGAATCGGTGTAGGTAGTGAACGGACGATGCACCACTACAGGGCAATTATATGTAATTGTAGTAGTAGAAGCGGAGGGGAGATCAAATCCTGGCACGTAGACCTTTCTAGGCCGTTTTTACCGACCCTTTATAGGCCCTACAAACGAGGAACATTGAACAGCAACATTTTGCAGCGACCTGACCAGGATGTTGCTGTGTGTGTATAGCTGTTGCAGCAACAAAAATCATGTCATTGAACGGTTGCTGTAAAAATCGAAATTATTTGATATTTTGTAGGAGGAGTTAAATGTTCATATACAAATTGGCCATATTATCTGAAATGTTATGCTTTCCTAATATTTTATTATATTTTATTACCTATATTGGTTACAATTTACATTATGGATTATATATATAATATACTTAATATTATTTGTATAGAATATAGATATTATCCCAACACTAGTTTTACTAGACTACTAGAGATACATACATATAAATAAACTATACAAATTAAATGAGATAGATAGGGACAAGATGAGAAATGATTGAATTTTTTTACTAGCGTCATAAAATAATAAAATTAAATTTTATGTTCCCAAACTTTGGTTGCAACGTCTGTATTGAAAATATTTTATAGGCGGAGTTCAATGTTGCTGCAACCATGTTCTGCGTCTATTCCATACTTTAAGGACATGAAATTTGTGTGTAGACTAGGAATTAGTAATTTGACAGAACTGCAGGAACTGCAGAAAACTTTCACAAGAATACCCGGGTACTTTCGTTCTTGTCCATACGCCGAAAGTTAAGTCATTTAAGTTTTTTTTAAATTTGTAATTAATTTAATTGACAAACTGCCAGTGTTGGGCATTGAACCAGCAACCACCCAGTTCTGAGTAGAGCGCCTTTAACAACTCGACCAAAGGGACTGGTGCATGGCAATTGTATTCTTCTGAAACAAAATTACTCCTTAGGTAAAACTTTCTTTATAAGTTGACCAAAAATTCCATGAGTTCACAAAAATTAAAGCTGTGTTAAAATTATATACAGTTATGGTATCCAGTTGTTATGCTAAACAAAATCGTTTAAAAAAAATTGAACTTTGTGACACCATCAAATCCAAAAAATTAATTTGACTTTAACACATACAAATTTCGTACAATTTTAATCAGATTGAGATGGACTGGCACATAATTTGGGTCGTAAATTGATAAGTGATACTTTTTTTGACTGAGAGTAAACTCAAAAAATCTGTTAAACTATTTGTCCATTTTGTATTAATTGTATTAATCTCACTCTGTTATTATGTTATAGAAGGTGTCAATTATATTTTGATGGTACTGTTCAAGTATAGTTACATAAAATGTGTAAATATTTTTAAAAATTTTATCGGTTTTCTTGAGCTTTTTTGTATTTTTTATTAGTTTTTTATCAAATCGTTCAATTTTTTCAATTTGAAAAATACTTGAATGAAATTCACTTTTTTAAGTACTTATTAAAAACTTTTAAGTACTTGTAAATATTCTTTGCTCGAACAGTACTATCAAAATATAAAAGATATGACTACTAAATAATATAATTAGAGAGTGAGATAAGCACATAATTATATTAAATAAAATAACTAAAAATAAAAAATTCATATTTGGGAATGGGAGAACATTACGCAGATGACGTCACACGATGTAATTACTGCAACTACTCGGTCTAAAGTTAAAATTTTTCATTTTTGGTAATTGGGGGAATATGAGTTTGCGTTACACAAAAATACAGCAGTTATTCGGATTTTCTATCAATTAATGGGAAATTAATAGAAAATCCGAATGACTGCTGTATTTTTGTGTAACGCAAACTCATATTATATATATATAATATATATATATATATATATATATATATATATATATATATATATATATATATATATATATATATATATATATATATATATATATATATATATATATATATATATATATATATATATATATATATATATATATATTATTTTACTTGTTTCCTATTAATTGATAGAAAATCCGAATGACTGCTGTATTTTTGTGTAACGCAAACTCATATTCCCCCAATTACCAAAAATGAAAAATTTTAACTTTAGACCGAGTAGTTGCAGTAATTACATCGTGTGACGTCATCTGCGTAATGTTCTCCCATTCCCAAATATGAATTTTTTATTTTTAGTTATTTTCAATGAGAATGGTGAAACTTCTATAGTTTTTAATTCAAGATTATCTGCACATTTTTTTTTGTTTCCTCGTTGACAGTTTTTGCATTTCATAAGAAATTTACATAAAAATTAATTTTTCTCTACCACAGGCAAATTTCTCCCGATTTTAATAATCTTGATATCGATTTATACTAAATGTGGATCATCAATTCTAAATTTTGTATTGAATTTATGGTACGGCTTATAATTTTCAAGATTACTAAAAAATTTTATAGGTATCGCACCAAGGTATCGCAAAAAATTCTCAACGTAAAATTTTGGTAAAATCGTTTAAGGTACTACGCATCTGACTAGAGCATATTATAGTATAAAAGACAGTATGTGACATCGACAATACACGATAATTGGCAAAGTTTTAAACGTATTTGTTCGAAAGAGTTTATTGAAAAACATTTTATGACAACAATAATTTTCTAAAAACTATAAAAATAAAAAAAGTTTTGTGAAAATGGTTAAACTCAATGATATAGAAACTACTTGAAAAACAATTTAAACGTATACATACGGTATATTTATTTAACCTACTGTGTACAGCCTATATAATTATGGATATACTTGAAGTTAATATTTATATAAGTGATTTGTGTTTAACTTATGTTGTTACACTTTGTTTAGCCAAAATTATCGTCCTTGTGAATCATCTATATAAATTTACCTAATATTCAATATTAACATGGCCTCACTTTAATGCTAAAAGCCAAAACGTAAATATACATACACACAGTAATATGATTAGGATAAATAAATAGTTTTGGGGAAAAAATACAAAAAGTTAATTAATTTCCAAAATATCGTATACTAGCTGTTTCCCGCGACTTTTCCCGCATTTATATGAAAGCTAAATATATATGTTTTGAAAATAATAATAATAATTATTATTATTATTATTCATAACGCCATTAATTATGTTTACCCCCTTCAAGATTATCTTCTGAGACAAAAGATAGCCTATGTCTTTCTCCAGGATATAATCTATCTCCTTGCCAAATTTCATTACGATCCGTTCATTCCCTTAGTCGTGATGAGGTAGCAAACAGAGATATTTCGCATTTATATGTCGCATTTCGACTAATAGACGAATTTTTTTTAAGATGGTAACGTGATCAATAAACAAACTAAATGTATAGCCAATGTTTATAAATATAACACGTGTCTTTGTGTGTGTTTTTTAAAATAATATTTTATTATTTTGTAGCGATTTTAGTAAATTTTTGTATTTGATCAACTGTATACAAATTCGACAAATTTTAGTTTAGTTAGTAAATATTAATAATTTAGTAAATATTACTTTCATAGGTTTGCGAATGGGCTTATTAATTTTCAATATAAATTTCCACGCTTTGTGCCAAATTTGTGTCAACGGCGGAAATGCAACAATATACCAAAATAAGAAAAAAGTGCCTAATCCAATTGCCATATGTCTAGTCAAATGTTTAGTTTTCCAATGATATAGTCTAAGCAGAAATATATATTCCCCTAAAGGAACCTTAAAGCCCCTAAAGGAACCACCCGCCGTCATTTCATGAATTACAGCTTTAATCGCAAAACTCAATTGAATATGAACTTTGCAAATTGAAATACCGTAATTCTACATGCTGCTACTTTTTGACTAAGTTTTTATTATCCATGATGTGTTCCGTTTATTTTTATCTTTTGCCTTTTAATATTAAGAGAAAAGTGTGCTTTTGCCATTGAAGATGATCATTAGGAGTCTCATCATTATTTGAACTTGTTTTTATCATTTTTTGAGTTCGTATGATGGAAGCTTTTTTATAAGTATACAAATCATCATCACTTTTGTACAGAACGCACTGAACAACGACTATAATAATATGAAGGATACCGGGGTGTTAATTTACTTACTGTAACGGATTTATTGTGGTGTAAAGTAAAATCTTAAAATCAAATTATCAGCCATATGGTACCTTTTAAAACAAGTTTTTCATATCTACTTTCGAACAAATAGTACAAGTCGATCGCAACACATTTTTAAGATAAAAAGTAGATCTTATACACACAAAAGTTGGCCACCGTTTGTCGTAAGTTAAAATTAAAATTTAATTTAGGCCCGTCGTACCCCGGGCCTAAAAAAAGATATTTAAGAATACAACTGAGATTTCGGGTAGTTAAGCTGCCGGCGACAGAAATAGAATTTACCCGAAATCTCAGTTGTTTTCTTAAATATATTTTTTTAGGTCCGTCATACCGGAATTTTATTGATCAACCTTTTTATCAATATTTCTATTTTCTATTGGGTAGTTTTTTTTATTGTGTTATTTTATTCTAAGTGAAAATTATCAAAATATGTGTAAATATATGGGTTTCTCCATAAGAGCAACGCCCCTCCCTTTGATTTATATGCACATCAACTTCAAACAAAAAATCAAGCCTTAATCTTTTCGAAGCTCCATTGCTCGTACATCCTTAATCGGACTGTGATTCGCAAATATGTATCCCCATATGATATTGTAAAGTCACCGCCGTATTATTCGGGCACAAAGTTTGCAAAAACAATTATTAATTTGAAATAGCATTATAAGAATTTCTTTTGATTCAATAGGTTTATCTTTGTGACTTTTACTATTTCCTAACCTTGAAGGTTCATGTTGTAGAGGGAGGATAACTAAGATAGAGTCACCAGTCCAAGTGGCCAAGCGGTCTAAGGCCTTATGTCGGCGCAGTATGCCTACTTGGAAATTGGGAGGTTATGGGTTCGAATCCCGACATCGGCAGTTTGTCAATTATTAAGAAGAAAAAAGAGGTGGTTAATTGACTAGACTGTTGGCGTATGGATAAGAACGAAGTAACCGGTTTTGTTTGAGAAGGTTGTCTGCAGTTTCCTTCACGAACTCCAGATGAATATCGGCATAGTTCCTATCATAGTTGGCTGCAGCCGCATATCCTACCAATTCCTAGTCTATACACAAAAATTTCTTTCACTCCACTCACATCCTCGCATCCTTAGGCATCACAATGGACCTTATGGTTGAAATAAGGTCTCTAGAATCTATCTATCTAAGATAGAGTCATATTGAATCGTAATTGAAGAACACTCCCGTTCATAAAACATGAACCAGTAAGTCACATTATAAGCGTATATATTACTAAATATATGTATAATATTACTTACACTTATGAACGGTTGTGTTCTTAAAAAAATAAAATGACTATCAGAACGTATTTCCAATATTTTAGTCTAGCTGTTCGATACAACTTTGGTTAAACGGAAGTATTGTTTTTATAATCTCTTCCCAACGATTGAACATGTAGGTATAGATGCGATGATTCCAAGTAATTCTGAAATCTTTCTAATAGAAATTATAAAAGACAATTTTGGGATTGAACCAAACTTTTATTTTTCCTGATAAATAACTTTGTTGATAGTTACTGAGTAGCAACGTATAGTTACTGAAATAACAAAGGGCATATGTTGTGTGTTCCAAAGATCTCTAAATATGAAAGTAAATTAAGATTTAGTAGTGAGTACAAACTCTAGAAGTATCAACTTTTCATAAACACTCTGTATATTTGTGTTAATAATATAACAGAATGTTTTATAATAACATTATTTATAATACACTATGAATGTATGTATTATTATCATATAGTTTCATTGAATTGTTTCATACTATACGACGATACTATACAACACATCATTGTGCAAAAAAAAGAACATAGAATATTTTCATAACGCCAAATGAAAAATCATAATAATTTTTCGTTAGTTTATTCATCAGTTAGTCAGTCAGTCAGTCAGATGATAAAGTTATAATAATAAGCAGATATCAACATAATATTTATAATTAGATTTACTATCAAAAAACATCATCAAATACAGATAGTTTGGAAAATATTGAAGATCTACTTGATTGATTTGTTATTTTATTTATTATACTCGGTATATGTAAATATTCAAGGTATATTAAGTTTAGTCCCGACTTTATAACGCTTGGAAATATTAATCCTTGATATAAATCAGAGGTGGGCACAGACAGCTCGTCTGAGCTCCATAAGCTGGGTGAGAGTAAGTAAAGAAGGTATGTTTTGAAGCAAGACGGAACGATGTTTCAATACAGGTGGTCCTACCGATTATTGCCCAATAATTATATAGTATCGTCTATAGTATAGTCAATATTTTATTTTTTTTGAAAAACAAATTATGCGAAAAATAATTTCCACCAGTACAAAAAGTACTTTTCACTTTTTCAATTCAAAGTAGACTAACTCGAAGAACTCAAATTCCCACTTTATGTAAAATTTAACTTAATTCATCAAATTCCCATGACACTATACTGAGCATACTCCATACGAAGAAAAAATTATTATATCAGGTAAATAATTCTTTATTAGTTCTCGGATATGAATAGTAAAATATTTAGACAAATTATTTGGAATTTCCAAAACTATATTTCTATTTAAATTATCCTTTGCAAAAATTTCCCTCTTTTATTACAATGGTCCAGCGGTAAACTTAAAGGTTCAAAAGATTTATATATATTTTTTATATATTTTTATTTTATTCATACACAAATATGATATATACAAAAAGGGTACATTTTATGACCCAAATTACCAGCCCAAAATTCCAGAGTATGTATTGAATGATTGTATGTATTATTTACTTTGTATAATAGTGACCATAAAAAAGATTTGGTATTATTATATTTTTTTCAGAAAATGTTTTAATTAAAAAAAGAAAATATTAATAATTGGTAGGTTACCCTGTATTAACTTTATCTCTCTTCCCTACCTCTCACTCAGAGCTTGGCGGAGTCAACTCCTGCCCACCTCTGATATAAATGCTTCCAATGGGTGTTAATAAAATGGCCTAATCCGTCTGCCCGTGAACATGATAACTCGAAAACGAAAAGAGATAACGAGCTGAAATATTGTATGTGTGTTCTGTAGCAAAAAGTGAGGTCTAGTTCGTTAATTGGCAAAATCGGAACGTGTCTCCCCCCCCGACAGATGGGAAAATATATATCTTTGAAACCGTAAGTTATAGAAAAAAATTTGTAAACAAAATATCTTCTTTTTAAAATAAACCCTTTTTTTTCTTAATAATTGACAAACTGCCGATGTCGGGATTCGAACCCATAACCTCCCAGCTTCCAAGTAGGCATACTGTGAAGACATAACGCCTTAGACCGCTCGGCTACTTGAACTGGTAAAGGAAAGATACAGCCGGCTGTTGAAAAGCTAACCCAATGGCAGGGGGGTGTAATGCTGCAAAGTCAACCTGGCTTATTGACAAAAACCGGAAAGATATAAACCTTCTGATTGGGATGTTTACCGGCCACTGCTGATTCAAGAGGTAACGATCTCACATGAGGTTGGAGGACCTCATCATATATCAGCCAACCGTCAGTATTATTGAAACTTTCTATATAATTAGATTTTTACTATGAAATAAAATCATGAAATACATTATCATGTGTATTATATGATTTTTTTTTGTATATATGAATGAATTTCATGTGTGGTTTCATACATGTGAAACATGTACATACATTAATAATCAAACAATCTCGTTATATAGAATGCTATTTTATTAAATATGTTTTGTTTTATATCTTCAATATGATTCGTTTTATTATATCATAGAAAAATTGCTTATGAAAGTTGTTAATATATTTGAATGTTGATTTTATTATTGTTATTAATATTGTTACAGTCAAAATTGATATCCGAATCGAAATTGATATGCAAATTGCAATCATTTTGAAATCTATCAAAATAACTGCAATTGATTTTTAATTTAAAGTATGATTAGTTAATAATTCAAAATGTTTTCAAAGGCAGAGTTTTTTCTCTGCCTTTTACCTCCAGACGAATTAATTGTACACATTTGTATTAGCTTCAATCGATACAACAATTAGAACTTTAGTGGGTAAAATAGACTTCCTAAATTTTCTTATAAACATTCAAATAAACCTAATAAAAGGGTGTTAAAAAACACAACTTCATTTTTTTCTAGTTTTTGAAAAGCTCTGGGGGGGGGGGGCTGTGGGTGTTCACATAAAACTGTTGTTATAATTAATAACATTGTTAATTACAACGAATTGCAACAATAACTTCGTGACAAATGTTTATGTGGCAAAGGGTATATCTTCCTTCTTACTGTACCAAAAATTCGCCGAGAATCATTGACTACAATCTCTTCATAGAAATTAGAAACATGAAAACTATTACATAATTTTGTACGTTTAGAATTTTTTTTTCTTAAAATATCTAATTATACTTCTTGGAAGCTGCTCATCAATTTTATCACTGGCATTGTATATAATTATTTCTTTATAGATAAAAATAAAATTGACTTTTTACATGTATATCCGTATGTTGGTTGAGTTTTGACAGAACCATAACTTAAAATAAAAAATTCGTTACGCAGGAGCTGCTTCAACTTAGCGAATTTCCTTAGAATACATAAATCACTTTCTAGCGGTCACAATTTTAGTCTGATCAAAATGAAAACTGTGACCGCTAGAGTGATTACAGACACATATATATATATATATATATTTATATATATATATATATATATATATATATATATATATTTATATATGTCCATAGATATATATATATAAATTTTACAGATGGTGATTTTTGACATCTACTAGGTAGGATCGATGGACATTTGAAGAAATTTTTGCGAAATTTTGACTTCGGTACGGGACCAATAGCTCTATTTCCTTTCAGGAAATTCGCTTAAAATACGAGATGGCGCAGTACTTTACTAGCGTATACAACTGAACCTCATACAAGAATCAAGTGAAATGGTATCTATCCAAATCAATATCTTTAATTGACAATTGAATTGACACTTCAGCTAGAACGTAATATGTTTCATTTTATACCACTTACAAATCTCTTTTATTGTCTGTTTTTTTGATTACAAAAATACAATTTATACAGAATCAGTGTGAAAGTTTACATAAAATTTCCATTTGAACACTTCTCTATACAGAAAACAAATGAATTTTATTCACATATAAATAATATTCTGTCAAAATTTTGTAATGATTAAAACATGGAAAAACAATTTATTGTACTACGTATTCTTAAAAGTTCAAAGTTCAAACAAATATTCTCGTAATATTTAATTATTTGTGATAACAAAATTATACCTACCTATTATACCTACCTTTAAAAAAAGGAAAATTTTATATGAATAATCACTTTTATTGATTTGTTTTTCTTGGAAAAAAATTCGAACTGAGTTAATTCCCGGTAGGAGTAATCACAGAAGTTGCAGCGAAACTAATCAGTTTATGAACAAATGTTGTTTATTTAAAAAAAAGGAATATTATAAATATTGTTTTTTATATCCTAAGGTTTCACAGTTGGATATTTCCTTCCTAACACCCCCTTCCACTCCCAATGCGCCCATTTCAAGGACTGAAGAGGTGCAAAATCTGATTTTACCCATTCACAAACTTGACCCTACTATGTAGCTTTATAACATACACACAAAATTCCAGCTCATTATCTCTTTTCATTATTGAGTTATCGAGTCTACGGGCGCAAGGACATTCGGAAATGGACTAATTAGGTAATTTTAAAAGCACAACCAAAAATTTTAAGTCAACCAAAAATTTTTTTCTGCCATCAATTATATATATCGGGCTCGATTCTTGTTCGAGAGACGATTGTTCGAAAACTATTGTATGGAATACATGCGTCATTTGGTTTATGTGAGCACTGGACGGTAATGTAAACGGATCCCCGTTCTGTAATCTGAATTTGGCTGAGTCTGTTTATTTTGATGATATTTCTAGTTTATCATAGAGATTAGCTTTTTTTGTAGCCTTAATCTTCTTCCATAACAAAACAAAGGCGGCAATTACAAAATAAAGGTCCGTGATATTACATGAGTCGATATTCGGATGGAAAACAAAATTTGTATTCCTTATCCGGAAGACAGACAGATCATAACAGAAACTTTCGCCATGTAACGGCTTGTAATGTTACCAAAATTTTCTGAAATATAATACAACATTTTATAAAGTCCATAAATTTCATGGTTTTTCATGATAATGATTAAATTTGAAGCCCACATTCAAGTTCCCAATATTTATCCGTTTGTCCATTTTTCCGGAAAAAATATGAGGCTACAATTAATCATCAAATCTTAATCATCTACGTTTCGGTCGATTGATTTGATGTAACCGGGGGCTTCTGTGAAAATGTAAGACGAATCATTACAAAAAGCGTTCTTTGATTATCCACTTTCTGTTCCAAGTATAGCTCAGATAATAGGGAATATGCATGAAAATTTTTTTTCACATTTATTTTCAGAATATAAAAATACTGTTAATACTGTAATAATATTTAAAAACGAAATTAAAATCCCACAAATATCAAGGAAGCTATAAGCTTTTAAAGATTATTATCTGTCTCTTTCCTGCAAAAATACTAAAAACGGAGTTTTACGTGTATTTTAAATGGTGAAAGTGTAATATGACGTCACATAACATATCAAGAGGGCTATCACCCTCTTTGTCTAATCGGGAATTTCAATCATTCATATCTCGCTTATTTTTAAAGTTATTTAAAAAGTAATTTTACCTTGATATTTGTCAAGTAAACATGCTTCAATTCAAGTGAAAAAAAATTTTCATGCATATTCCTTATTGACTCTGTACAAATAGTATTCTCAGAAAAAGCGGAAATAATTACATGTATTTTAGAGTTAATAATTAGAATTTTCTACATTCCAACAGTATATTCAACTTGATATGTAATACATTTTTAAGAGCGAACCATTTCAAGTAAATTCATTATATTCAATGAGTAAATTAAATGTCTTCTAATGCACGTAGAAGAAGGTATGTTTTTGATTCGTTTATATATAATTCTAAAAACAATTACGAAAAGTGAAAAAGTATACTATTATATGGATTAATTTGATTCTGTATAATGGAATGTAATGTTGGATAACTCTCTCTCTTGAATACCTGATTGCAACTAAATAAAATCATGTGTGAAACACTCACACGACTTCTATACACAGAGTTTGTAGTGTACTACTCAGTACAGTTAAAATCAGAGAATCAGAGAATCTGAAAACGGGGTCAAATCACAATATCGATTTTGAACATCAGAGTATAATGCCACGAGGTCAACCAGGATCGTTGGAAAAAACCGGAAAGAGATTAATCTTCTGGTTAAGGTGCTTACCTCTCAACCTTAGATATAGAGTAATATCATATAATATTCATCTTCATTTATTAATATTAAGTAAATTGAGATCAGTGGCACTAAACAAGTATTTGGGCATCCTTTAAGTTGTCGTACTGTATATAACACCACGATACACTTGTTGATTATCACTGATCATATTTCACACCCCTAACTAAAATGATAAATGGACTTAAAGTGGGGGGAAACATTCATGTGTTTTATTCCCTTGATTTTAAAAATAGACTGATCCACTCAAACTGTGACAATATTCGAGGGTTCAATTGAAATGAACACAGTTCTACTGTCACTACTACTACTACTACTACTTGAACATCGACAACGATGGGCGTGTTTGTGCGTTGTGTGAACACATGTCTGAGTATCCTAAGTTAGATACTCAGCATAAAAATAAATAAGGTCTTAGGCGCAGTTTTTTTAATAATCAGCCTAGTTAGTTAACTCGCGTGGTCTAAGTTAAGTTTCCCCACTTCGAGTCCCTTCCCCTGATGACATACTGTACACGTGTCAATAACGTTGCAATCTTCACAATTTTAGAGACAATTACACAAAAATCATTCTTTGTTAATAACTTGATATCACTGTATAAAATATTTAACACTTGGAATTGAAATATTTGAGGTTATGATAAATAATATATATGATAATATATAATAAATTATTATTCAGATCTTAATAATATATATGATAATAATAAAATATAATAATATATTAATATAATATATATTATTATTATTCTGATCAACGCTACTATTTTTGGGATCTAGGTGGGGAAACTTAACTTAAACCGCGCGAGTTAACTAACTAGGTTTATCCTGTGCCTTAAAAAAACTGTGCCTTAGCGACTGAGTACAGCGATTTTCGACCTGAGACAGACTTGCTGACTAAGTAGCCATTTTTGTTTATTTTTACGTACAGTACATAACTAAACACATATATAAGTACCTAAATATATATAAATAGATATATAATACTAGCATCACCCGTCGCGGCTTCGCCTGCAAAATTTTGTAACGCCCTCATACCAAATAACATTATATTTTCTCCCGTCAAGGACTGATAAATTATACACCTATACGTCTGCATATGAACAATGGACTGTATTAATATATGATCCAATGTTACATATCAATCACTTTATGCAGACTGCTGCCTGTTGCATGCTTATATAAATAACAGTCAAAATGTCTACATCCCCACTCCTGGCAGACAATGTATAACACACAGCACCTAGAACAAGATACACAGCAACGAACATCTGTTACTATGCACTGATAAATTATAAACCTATACATCAATAAATTATACAACTATACCTTTTTTTATAATATGTAAGGACCAATTTATACAAAAACTTGATAAATTATATAGTAAAACCTTCCTCGAGAACCACACTATCCATTGGTGAAAACAGCATGAAAATCGTTGCAGTAGTTTTTGAGTAAATCGCGAACAGACAGACGCGGCTGAGGGACTTTATTTTATACTAAGTAAGGATAATTAATATAAATCTGTTTCTTTCTTTTTTGTCGGTTATAAATTTATTTATATACTAATACGGATGATACTAAGCAAATGGGCGTCTTAGTCTGAGACGCCAAGTATCTTCAAAGTGTCCCAGTTGAAAACTGAGTTAGATATTCTAAGTATCTAACTTAGGATACTAAGTACGTTAAGTACACCCAATACCTCTGTATTCTACGTATATATATATAGAGGTAAACATGTTCCTATTATCGTTTGAAAACATTATTATTATTATAATAATTCTAGAGAAAATGTATCCTATTATTATTATATATTCACTGTAAAGACATTTTGTTACAGTCCCAGTTAGTTAGTTGTCTTCTCGTTATCACCGAAAAATATATTTGTTATAATTATCTTTTATTACTGACATTTTAATTAAAAAATTTAGTAAGTTTTGCACCTTCTCCGTATACCTCCTATATAACATGGAAAATTGTTTTTGGTTGTTATTTTGTTATGTCGTTTTGTTTGCTTATCTAAATTTTTTTTAATGAAGTATAAATTGAATTAATTATTTTATACCCCGATGAACAAGTGTCAATTTTTAAAGATAGAGAAACGTCGACTTAAATGTCACTCAAACATAGGTGGTTGATAAAAAAATCATTTAAATCGTTTTAAAATTAGTGATAATATTTAATTTAAAAATTAATTTTTTCGTTTAATTTCTGACCTCGTCAGTAATTTGCTTTCACAAATTTAAGGTAGTTCACCCACATTTCTTAAGAATTTGATGAAATTGAAATATAAAAAAAAAATTCGTTACACAGGAGCTGCGTCAGCTTAGCGAATTTCTTTAGAATACATAAATCATTCTCTAATCACAATTTAAGTCTGATCAAAATGAAATGTCGTATCTGACATCATTTTAGTATTATCAAGGCCAATTCGAATAATAAATGGCATACGTCAAGGGGAAAGGGGGGCCATAAAGATAGAAGAAAACACAAAATATAAAATATCTCTCTTAATATTGGAACAATCGAAAAATGTATAACGAGTAAAGTTGTAGAAAATCATGTTTGCTATAATTCATTATCTTATCATTTTTTCCAAATTCTAATGTGTACAGAGATATTTAGAATTTTAACTTTCAATCTTTAATTGTAAATATTTCTGTAAATATTAGTGTAACAGAAAAATGATAAGAAACAAAATTACAGTAAAACTAAATACCTACAACTTAACTCCTGATAAATTTTTCGATTTTTCAAATATTAAGAGAGGTATGTCAAATTTTGTATTTCTATAATAAAATCAACCCGGTTTTTTGTCCTGATTATATAACACAGTGCTGGGGAACGTCCTTAAATATAACCTAATTCATGAAAAAATAAACTAAACAGGTTAAATAGAAGTCGACATGACTAATAATATTGTAATAATAATTTAATTTGTCAAATATAATAAAATATGTATTTTTTATAATATAATATAATTTTTATTAAAACTAACATTAATTTTATTATAAATATGAACATTGTATTTTGTTATAACATTATTTAAATCTTAACTGATATACTTATACGTACTAAATAAGGCAGGTAGTACTTTACAATATCATTTTTCTTTATATTTTTGTATAATATATATATCTTCTTACTCAAATATAATTTATCATTTTTTATAAAAATCACTACAGACATTTTTTCTATTTAAGATAATTTATTTTATATATTAAATAATATTATTTCTGCTATTATCTCTATATACGTAAAATATAGATGTATTCTTTTCGATACGAAAAATCGTTATTGAGATTTTACCGAATCTTTGTATTTTGTAGTTGCATGATACCAACAAACCTATTATTCGGTCATTAGTGTGTTTGTTTGTGTGTGCATATATGCAAGTATTTATTTTTGTGTCAATCAAAATGGATGTGTGTTTGTGTCGTCTGTGAACAAGATATCTCAATAGGGACTGTCCAATGTCCAAAATGTCCAAACAGAGGACAAGCAATTACCTTACATGACTAAAATTATCAATAGCATATATTGGGGGGGGGGGTTGTTTTTGTGAGGTATTAAGATCTAGGGGATTGCAGCGTGACTCAGGGGCAGGAAGAGGACAAAATGCACAAATTTTGTGTGACGTATTTTCTGGATGGCCACAGAACAGAGATGGCGCCAGTTATGAAACTTTAAGATAGATAGATAGATTTTAGAGGCTGCCCTGGACGATTGTGAGGCCTAAGGATGTGAGCTGTGGCTGCACCCGAGTGACCTGAGCTGTGGCTGCTATGTGGCTGCATCCGACTATGATAGGAACTATGCAGATATTCTGGAGTTCATCTGGAGTTCGTGAAGGATACTGCAAAAAACGTTCTCAAGCATAGCCGGTTACTTCGTTCTTGTCCATACGCCGACAGTTTAGTCAATTAACCGCCCTTTTTTTTTCTTAATAATTGGCAAACTGTCGGGATGTCGGGATTCGAAACCATAATGTCCCAGTTTCGAAGTAGGCATACTGCGCAGACATAAAGCCTTAGACTGATTGGCCAGTTCGACTGGTCAAATGAAACTTTAACTTAAGTTTAATATATTGTCATCTCATTCGACAGCAATGTTTTGGCTAAACCGGAAATGGCCCTTTATTCTTAATGTTTTTAAGTTTTTTGAGAATTTTTCAAAAACGATTCCGACGATTTTTTTTAAATACATAGTTCGCAATTTACTCTTGGTGTTTTTTTGTTTCAAGTATTTAATAAATACGTAACCAAGTTTCTAAACCCTGATCATGGATATTGCTTAAGAGATCTAAGAGTAACTTCAAAGATTAAATATTGTACTACCATTCAACAGACGGCGCCCGTAGTTAAAACTACTAATGAATTAAATTCTTATACTTAAGCTATGTGCGTCTAGTTCTATTTTCTGTAAAATGTAATGATAATAAATTATACTACATTTAATTATGAATGAAGACTGTATTGCATTTTATTACAAAAATAAAAATAAAAAGTAAACTACACGGAGATAAGTGCACAGAAACCTTTACTATCACGAAGAGAGAAAAAAGTAACAGTAACAATTAACTATGCAATATAATTCTTAGTCCACGAAAAACATTACCGGAAATATAACTATGCTGTATGGTACTGACGTTTCATAATACTTATGGGTAGGAGTTCTGTATTGCTTATGCCCGTTTGCACCGAATCATTTAACTCAGACTCAATTTTAAGTACTTTTCAAACAGACAAAACAGTTCTGAATTTTAAGCCCTCGATATCGATTGCTTTAACGACTCTTAACTTTAAGAGATTGTTAGCGCGTGATTAAATCCCGGACAACGCTGATAACGGCACTGGTGAAAATATGAATTATATTAGGGATGCTTTAATCTGTAATTATTTTGGAAACATTTAAAATAGTGTATAAAAAGTAATTTTTTATATTCAATGGAATCTACGGAACTTGTATTTTTTTAGTATCGTCCTTTTTAATGTTGACGCTGGACATCGGTTATATCTGGAAATAATTGCTTGGTTTTCGAATATTGACTTTGCATTCAATAATCAAAAAGTCATTTCAAATAGTAATTTCGACAAGGGACACTAATTACATAACTTTTATTCCATAAGTTCTTATTCGAAATTATTATTTAAAAAAATATAATTTTTAATTCTTCCTGTTCCTTTTCAATTTTAATTCCAGTTTAGTTTGATACACAAAATTACATTGATAGAAAGAATTTCTTAAACCAAGTACATATGTTTTCTTCAAAATAATAAACTCTGAGAAAGGAATCCTTGTTTTCATTTAAGAATTTGTTTATTTGAATAAGTATCTTCAAGTAAACAAACTCTAGAATGAAAACGAAGATTTCTATCTCAGAGTATATTATTTTGAAGAAAACATAAATTTACTTGGTTCAAGAAATTCTTTCTATCAATGTACGACAATTAAGCAAAAAATAACTTATATTTAAAAATTTAAATGTTTCATTTCTGAATACAACCTAAGAAAATAAATAGTTACTATTAAGTCCGTAGAATTATATCTCGTTTTCATGTGATGGACCTTTATGCATGATACCTCATGTGAAATTTGGGAGAACCGAAAAATCGTGTATAGCAGCGCACGTTATTGAGAACAACCACAAAATTTACAAATCGAATAACACTACTGAAATTGGTACAAAACCACGAATTAGATGCATACGAAAGTATCTACATACACAAATTAAGAAAACAGATAATGAATTTAGACAATGGCCCAATTCCAAATTCTGATTTAATAAAATTAAACCATATTCAAAATTTAATACCTGAATATCAAAGTTAACTTCGATCAACACCCCCACCTTATTGACAATAACTACGCCGCATGGTCAGAAAAGGATACCGCCAATAAATTGGTTGGTCTTAATGGGCTTAAGTAGTCAGTCAGCTCAAATAATCCTTCAGGTTCTACCTCAGTCAGATCATATCAGATCATATGATATAAGACAAAACTTTTTTAATATTATTGTGAGACACGCACCAAAACAACGAGCAACATACATATCTCCATATTCCAGAGATTGTTACGATTAGCTAATTCATCGAGATGATGACTACCTTGTAGTCGAAATACTTATTTATAAAATACAAATAATTGTTCTCGGAATTGAGGCAAAATTTGAAGTTTAATATCAAAAAACCTAGAGTTCTCTTTGATTATTTTTTAATAATCTTTATATTCTTTTGGTTGAAAAACAGCTGAAATGTTTTCATCCGTCATATTGAATATTGATGTTAACTGATGCTTACACGTACTTATAATTCTAAAACGAACGGTATTTTTAAGAGAGTAAGCGTTCATAAGCCAAAAAGAATGACAATAAATTGCACTTACATGATGACTGACAGCGCCTAAGTACCTAAAACGAATAAACCTAGAGACTATCACCACATAGTAATATTTACAATTGTTTTTTCAGTGTAGTTTTGTGGCATAGAAAAAAAAATTGTAATAGTTTATTTTTCACGTTATAGTATTGTTTACTGTCCATTTGTCTCCGTGTAAGAGAGAATAAGTATTTTGATAAATTATAAAAATAGTTTGTACGACAAATGTTATATTTAATATCTAAACACAATGTATACAAATTATATTTATTTATTTATATCGATTTATGCGACAAACAACATAACCATTTTAATAAATACATTTATCAAAAGAAAATCTTACAGAGACAAAATACAACAACAACAAAAATAATACTGAAATATTTGAAAAATCAACTCACAATATAGAAAGATATTTTTTTATTGAAGAAATTCCTTGTGGAATTTATGAAAAAAGTATTACAACATCAATCTTTAATTTTTACAAACATAATTTTTTTTTTGCAAGTATTTAACCGATGTTTGAACTGAAATTATACTAAAACTATTGAATTTATGAAAAAAGTTTTAAGAATGTTAGGGTGGTATATCGAAAATGAGACGAAACGAACGAAAATTTAGTAGAATGTTGTAAAGCTGTGAAAATTTCAAAACGATTTACAAAGGCGTTTAAACATTGCAATTGAAATTGTGATTTTCATATATTCTTATAGAGATTTGTCCAATACATAGATAAAATTAATTTCAATTACCATTAAAAAAAGCCATGCGCAATAGGGAATATGTATGCAAATTTTTTTCACTTGAATAGAAGCATGTTTACTTGACAAATATCAAGGTAAAATTACTTTTTAAATAACTTTAAAAATAAGCGAGATATGAATGATTGAAATTCCCGATTAGACAAAGAGGGCGATAGCCCTCTTGATATGTTATGTGACGTCATATTACACTTTCACCATTTAAAATACACGTAAAACTCCGTTTTTAGTATTTTTGCAAGAAAGAGACAGATAATAATCTTTAAAAGCTTATAGCTTTCTTGATATTTGTCGGATTTTAATTTCGTTTTTAAATATTATTACAGTATTAACAGTATTTTCATATTCTAAAAATAAATGTGAAAAAAAATTTTCATGCATATTCCCTATTTTATTAACATTCACTAAACGGCTGTTGAGAAAAAGTTATAAATGATATTTAAAATCAAGATAAATTAAAAAAAAAATTGTTAAAACAAGCTTTTATTTAAACTTATTTATACTAAAACTAATTTTCTACAACTTCTTATGTGTTTTTCGATTTTTTCAATATTAAGAGAGATATACCAAATTTTGTGTTTCTCCCTCCCTCTAAACTCCCCCAATACCCTTTCCGATTCCAGTCATGCTTACCATAAAAATGCATTGTCATCGCAACTGAACCAACATGTAAAAATTCAACTCCGTAGGATAAGAGGAAGTGGGTCACATTTAACTTGCAAGATTCCATTACAGACAACGGGACAAGTGAAACTAAATAAAACCTTGTAAAAACGATGTCCTTGTCACTTATACGTATATTGTATAGAAAGAAAAGGGATATAATATTTTTTGTTGATTTAAATTAAAGGTACATACGCTGCCAGAAGTTTTGCATATTATATATTATTTCTTTTTTAAAGTACCCTTGCCTTTGATTGTACTCTCTCTGACATCCTTAAATAAAAGTTGTTTGTTTTTAAAAAATGTTCATTTTTGGCATTCGAAATTTTCTTGTATCTCTTATGGTTTAAAAAATGAATTTTTTGGGAGGATGTATAAGAGGACGTTGTTTTTTAGCATCCTTAGAACCAAATTTCAGTTTTATTCATTTATTGGGATAGATGGACAGACAGGCGGGCATCCGGAAAACATATGTAAACAAATTTTATTTATTTATATAATTTTATACGACAGACATAACCATTCTAATAAATTCATTTATCACATAAATTATCTTACAGAATATTTGAAAAATTATCTCAAATCTTAGGAAGATATTTTTATTGAAGAAACCCTCTTGGTAAATTTTCCAATTTAACAAGAAATTTAACAACTAACTGAATTAACTGTTTGAACAACACATACATACTGATTTTCTTGTCAGTGTGTCTAATGTAAGACTTAAAATATAAGTTTTTGTGTGAGAATGAACCGATTTTGTCCTTCCACAAACTCGAAGATATCAAATTTGGTAGTTTTCTCTTTTTGTTTTTCGGAGTTATCGTGTGAATATACTTGGTGAACAATTTGTTGATCCCTGATTGTACCGATTTCTTTGGTGTTTCCAGGTAAAGTCTTAAATTTTAATTTTTAACAACGTGGGTTGGTATTCAAAATAACCTTTTAATTTGGCAACAAGAATTTTTTCGATAAAGCGTTTTTTAGTTAATTAGGAAAACGCTCCTTAAACGATCTATTTAGCTAAAATTTTAAATTCAATCTCTTATATCTCAGAAACTAAGTATTTTAAGAAACAACTGTATAAGACGTTTTTTTTGCTGAGTATAAGATAGATAGATTGTAGAGGCTGCCCTGGACGGGCTACACCTCGACCATAAGGTCCATTGTGATGCCTGTGGAAGGAATTTTTGTGTATAGACAAGGAATTGGTAGGATATGCGGCTGCAGCCGACTATGATAGGAACTATTCCGATATTCATCTGCAGTTCGTGAAGGAAACTTCACGAACTTCTTATGCATAGCCGGTTACTTCGTTCTTGTCTATAAGCCAACAGTTTAGTCAATTTACCGCCCCTTTTTTTTCTTAATAATTGACAAACTGCCGATGTTGGGATTCGAACCTAGAACCTCCCAGATCCAAGTAGACATAAATTCATTATATCTCTGTACACATTATAGTTTGAGAAAAAATGATAAGGTAATGAATTGTAGCAAACATGATTCTCTACGACTTTACTCCTTATACATTTTTCGATTTTTTTAATATCAGGAGAGATATTTTATATTTTGTGTTTTCGTCTTTCTTTAGGCCCATTTATTCATAAAATTGACCTTGCAAATACTAAAATCATATCAGATACGACATTTCATTTTGATCAGACTAAAATTGTAACAGCTAGAGAGTGATTTATGTATTCTAAGGAAATTCGCCAGGTTGAAGCAGCTCCTGCGTAACGAATTTTTTATTTTTGTATTGAATAGATCGTTACTTGACGAATTGACTTAAATTATTGTGACGAAAATCTCAAATATTTGTTTTATTTAATAAGTTTTTTTTTTATATGCGGTTTTTAATTTCAATCGTTGTTTTGAAATTATCTTATCAAAGGTACCAATCAAAGACAATAAAAGTGTAATCGAATTTACCACGATGAAATTAATAACTTTCCAAGTCGGTACGACATAACACTACATAACAGTACACAAACCAAATATTTACAGAAGTGAGAGAAGCATTAACATAACCAAGTAAAGTAACATAATATAAATGTAGTACCACCAAAAAAAAAAAAACTAATGGCTTTCTCTACTCTGGTTCGTATATACGATCAAAATAAAAGAGACTGTATTTGGGGTTTATATTTGACAAATGATTAATAGTTTAACTTATCTATCTTCTACTGTCTTTTTTAACAAACAAACAAAAAATGGTTAGTACGAAAGTAGTAGTAGATACCGCTGCGTATATTACTATCATTATGAACATACAGCTAAATCGATCATACATGTATAGAGTGTAACATATAAAACAGTGTAGGTGTTCATTTTAAGAGTCTTCAATAGAACTAACTTCATAAGAAAATCTATATGCTATTATACAACGTATAATAGTACTTGTCCTATATATAAACAAGTAAAAATAACAACTGAGTTAATTGATTAAATACCCGGTATTTCCTGAATCTATGCAAAAAATGTTTGTAACAAAAGTTGTTTATTTAAAAAAAGGGACATTTTTTATCTTTTACATTTTTGTTCTATCTCTTACGGTTTCAAAGATGGGCACGTTTGCCCATTTTGCCCAAACATAGTCCGATTTTGGCCATTCACGAACTTGACCGTACTTTTTAGTTCTAGAACACACACACAAAATTTCAGCTCGTTTTCTCTTTTTTTTTGAGTTATCGTGGCCACGGTTGGACGGACATGCGGAAATGACCGAATTAGATCATTTAATGAACACCTATTCCAAACATTTTTTTCTGCGATCAATATTTTCATGCGTTAAGGTTCGTTTAGACTACGGCACTAGACAACGTACATTCAATGTATACACCGAGTATCTATGTGTGCACACGAGTGTCTCTAGTTGTGACATTTATTACGACACTATTATTAGTGTCAAAGCAGCGGCTGTGTAAACACCTTGTGTCTGAGTGTCCTTTCAAGTGTCTTTTCAGGTTTTCAAACAGATTCGACATTTTTTCATACACTTCATACATTCCATATACATATTATATAGTAATAAATATAATAAATTAATTCCAATATAAGCAGCAGTAAGTTCTTTTGTAGGTGAACAGCTCGGATACTAGTTCCGTATTTGTGTCTGGATAGTGCCCAGACACCAAAAATCTGTTGTAAGTTTGTGTCGCAACTTATGTCGTAGTCTAAATGAAGCATTAGAAAATCGGGATTATACTTAATAGATCCTGGTATATTTATACATATACCGGGCATAAGTAACTACACCCGGTATAACACTGGCTAAACGCAGACTTTTATGGCAACTGTTATTCAAAATGTGTTCGAAAATCAGATGAATGAATTCGATTCTAATCTAACTGTAAACATTTTAAAAAGGAATGCCACTTTTTGAGTTGTGTTAGCACATGCCACAGCCGTCTTTAAGGATGTTCCCCAGCATACCACCACTTTTCGACAGATTTTGCTCAGTTTTTGTTCACAGGCTAAAAATAACGTTTTCTAATAAATCTGGAAGTTTCAGAATTTTTGGCCGTTTAGAACGCGAGATAATTAATATCAAAGTTATCATTCTCTCTTACTCTCTCTTATTAGATTCATGTGAAACTTCATGCCCGCTCAACTATTATCTTTTGTATTAGAAAAAATACTCGACAGAATTTAAAAAAAAACTAGGAGAGTAAAGCTAAATATTTATTATATAAATTTTAAAAACAAAATCGTGTGTTACCGTTTTGTTTTCGAAATATAAAAGTTTAAAATTATCCCTTTTCTTCAACATAACATTATTTTGAATACGTGACCAGTGTTTTTGTCTATGTGTTGTATATTTGAGTTTATGAATTGGTGCTATAATACAATCAAACCGGTTTGTTGTATTGATTGCTTAAAACAGTGCTGGAACGTCCTTACTATTTATCATTTCTACGAAACCACTCTGTATATCCATAACTCACACATTTTACATACACACGTATTCACCTATACACAGTTTATGGCAATTATATAGAAAACTTTTATCTATGTGTTCATAAGTCATTAAACAATTTTATGTTTTAAACCATTTTAAATCGCATTCATCATCAATAAATAAATAGAATATCATACATACATACATACAATTTAATACAGTTATCTAAAATATAGTTTGATATTATTACTTCGTTAGTCAATGTACACGCATTTTATTATTTATTCCCCATTTAAGGGATGTACGAGCACTGAAGCTTCCAAAAAGATTAAGGCTTGATTTTTTGTTTACATGTAGTTGAAATGCACATAAATCAATTATGAAAGTTTCATATTTTGATAATTATCACTTGGAATAAAATAAGACGAATAAAAAAAAATTCGTTACGCAGGAGCTGCTTCAACTTAGCGAATTTCCTTAAAATACATAAATCACTTTCTAGCGGTCACAATTTTAGTCTGATCAAAATGAAATGTCGTTTATGACTTTAGTATTTGCATGGCCAATTTTATTAATAAATGACATACGTCAAGGGGAAATGGGGGCATTAGAAAAGAAGAAAACACGAAACATAAAATATCTGTCCTAATATTAAAAAAATTCGTTACGCAGGAGCTGCTTCAACTTAGCGAATTTCCTTAAAATACATAAATCACTTTCTAGCGGTCACAATTTTAGTCTGATCAAAATGAAATGTCGTTTATGACTTTAGTATTTGCATGGCCAATTTTATTAATAAATGACATACGTCAAGGGGAAATGGGGGCATTAGAAAAGAAGAAAACACGAAACATAAAATATCTGTCCTAATATTAAAAAAATCGAAAAATGTATAAGGAGTAAAGTTGTAGAAAATCATGTTTGCTACAATTCATCACCTTATCATTTTTGCTCAAACTCTAATGTGTACAGAGATATTGAGGAATTTAATCTTAAACCGTCAATATTTCTGTAAATATTAGGGAAACAGAAAAAATGATAAGAAACAAAATTACAATAAAACTTAGTACCTACAACTTTACTTCTTATAAATTTTTCGATTTTTCGAATATTAAGGGTTATATGTCAAATTTAGTGTTTCCCCCTCCCTCTAAACCCCTCTTTCCCCTTGTTCGATTTTACCCATTAACGAACTTGACCTTTCGAATACCAAGAGCGCCTCAAATACCAAATTTCATTCCAATCAGATCAAAATTGTGACCGCTAGAGTGATTACAGACACATCTGTATTTAATTGTATTGTATATCCATAGATATATATATATATATATTTAAATTTTACACATTTCGAGATCTACTAGGTAGGATCGATGAACATTTGCAAAAATTTTTTCAAAATTTTGAAGTCGGTACGAGACCAATAGCTCTATTTCCTTTCAGGAAATTCGCTAAAAACTACACAATAGAAAATAGAAATATTAATAAAGAGATTGATCCAAAAATATTCCGGTATGACCTGCCTAAAAAAATATATTTAAGAAAACAAATGAGATTTCGGGTAAATTTTATTTCGGCGGTAGCTTAGTTACCCGAAATTTCAGGTTTTTTTCTTAAATATCGTTTTTGTTTGGCCCGGTTTGACGGGCCTAAATTAAGTTTTACGACAAAAAATAAAATTCGTTACGCAGGAGCTGCTTCAACTTAGCGAACTTCCTTAAAATACATAAATCATTTTCTAGCGGTCCCACTGTTAGTCTGATCAAAATGAAATGTTGTATATGATTTTAGTATTTGCAAGGCCAATTTTTTAAGAAAGGACATACGTCAAGGGGAAATGGAGGCATAAAGAAAGAAGAAAACATAAAATAAAAAATATCTCTCTTAATGTTAGAACAATCAAAAAATGTGTAAGGAATAAAGTTGTAGAAAATCATGTTTGCTACAATTCATCACCTTATCATTTTTGCTCAAACTCTAATATGTACAGAGATAGTGAGGAATTTAATTTTCAATCTTAAACTGTCAATATTTCTGTAAATAATAGCGTAACAGAAAAAATGACAAGAAACAAAATTACAGTAAAACTTAGTACCTCCAACTTTATTTCTTATCAATTTTTCGAATTTTCGAATATTAAGGGAGATATGTGAAATTTTGTGTATACCCGTCCCTCTAAACCCCCCTTTCCCCTGGTCCGATTTTACCCATTAACGAACTTGACCTTTTGAATACCAAAAGCGCCTCTAATATCAAATTTCATTCCGATAAAATGAAAACTGTGACCACTAGAGTGATTACAGACACACATATATATATATATATATATATATATATGTATATATATATATATATGTATATATATATATATATGTCCATAGATATATATATATAAATTTTACAGATGGTGATTTTTGACATCTACTAGGTAGGATCGATGGACATTTGAAGAAATTTTTGCGAAATTTTGACTTCGGTACGGGACCAATAGCTCTATTTCCTTTCAGGAAATTCGCTAATAAACATTATTGTGCACTTTTATGAATGTACTATATAATTATATAAATGGACTACATCTAGTGCTCGTATATTCTTAATACATTTATACCTATAGGGTTTATGGAAATCAGTGGAAAAACTTGAGAAAAATAATAGGTTACGTCATTTAAAATCATTTACCCAAATAGTACTATCCCAAATCGGTTTTCGAGTTGTTTGCGATATTCAATTTTTCGCCTAGTACTAAATATTAGCGAATTTCTTGTAAAAAACTGTAATGAAGTTTTTCTCCTATCCGAAGGCCAGCAAATCTAGAGCACGGTAGTGCGCAAGGCCGAGTTTAAGGGGCATTTGGCCTTTTCACTTACAGTTAATAACTACTTCGAAATAATTATGTAATTAAGACAAATTGTTGTGCTTTTTATGAAGCACCTAGGATGGAACTTTTCATGTTTACATAATACGCTGACGTTTCGTGAAATGGCTTGGATCTCTGTGAAAAAACAGATTTCACAATGTGATCAATACGTATTTAACTCCATTAATCAATCAATCAATAGGTAATAAAAATGCCAGGCACTATATCGGCTTCAATATGATATTTATTGAAATAAAATTTCACATGTGTGTATTATAAAAAATAATTAGGGCATCCAAACTTTTAATGTTTTTAAAAAGATAATTCGAAGTTTGTTAAACGAATTGCTGCCAAATTAAAAAGAGTTGTTTTGACACGAATACAAATTTTTAATAAAAATATATATATACCGATTGTATTTTAAATCATTTTATATTGAAATTAAGCGAAAAATATATTACATTAGAGTCTCACTAATCCGGCACTTCAATCGTTCGGCACGTCCAATAATCCGATACCCCTGTTCCCGCTCCGCGCATGCGCTCCGGCATCAATGTGAAGTCAAAACTTATCACATAACACACATTCCAGTTTAATACCTGAATAGGGAATATGCATGAAAATTTTTTTTCACTTGAATTGAAGCATGTTTATTTGACAAATATCAAGGTAAACTTACTTTTTAAATAACTTTAAAAATAAGCGAGATCTGAATGATTGAAATTCCCGATTAGACAAAGAGGGTGATAGCCCTCTTGATATGTTATGTGACGTCATATTACACTTTCACCATTTAAAATACACGTAAAACTCCGTTTTTAGTATTTTTGCAGGAAAGAGACAGATAATAATCTTTAAAAGCTTATAGCTTCCTTGATATTTGTGGGATTTTAATTTCGTTTTTAAATATTATTACAGTATTAACAGTATTTTTATATTCTGAAAATAAATGTGAAAAAAAATTTTCATGCATATTCCCTATTATTATGAATTTTTCTATACCATCCAGTAATCCGAACATTCCAATAATCCAACACCCTCTAGTTGTTAATAGTGCCGGATTAGTGAGACTCTACTGTATCTATGGTTATGATATGCAAATTTTTTTTTAAAACCATCAAAACTGAACAACGTTTGTTGGCATTCATATAAACTTCGATAGAAAAATGATCTTTGGGAGCAGCCTTATTAGTTATACATTACAAACATTATAAGACTTACAAAAAAAAAATGTCAACTATACTATAATACAAGTATGTAGGGCTCTCACAAACTGTTTCACTAAAGGAACAAATGCTACTACATCTGGATATAACCAATATCACGCCTATTGCTATCTTATCAAGAAATTTATAACGATTGCAAAAATATATAACCTGTTTTTTGTATATTAAAAGCATAATATTCAATAAATATTCTTTCTAACTCGGGCAACGCTAGATATTTCAGTTGGTTTCTATTTAAAACAAGTGAAAATAACAATTAACTGAATTAATTGCTTAAATTTCCGGTATATCCTGAATTTATGTAAAAATGTTTATAACAATTTATTGTTTATTTTTAAAAAAGGAACAATTTTTGTCTTTACATTTTTGTTCTATCTTTTAAGGCCCCATTACACCTACCGAGTACTCGGCCGAGCAACTTCGATGCAGCGAGTAGGTGATTACATTCCAGCTGGTCAGGGCGAGACAGTAGTCAAGTGTGTTCCGCGATGTTAACATGTCCCCGCGAAGTAATAAGAGAAAAATGAAAAAAGTTTTTAAATACTACTGTAAATTGCGCATACCTTCGCTATTGAATAAAATTTAACAGGATATGTACGAAAAAACAAAACAAATTGAAAGAAAGGGGGACAATAATTGACTGATAATGATAAGAAAGTTGCAATAGAACACGGGCACTCGCCAGTCGTAAACGTGGCGAGTGGCGAACGACCGAGTAGATGAGTGGAGGGGGTTCCTACTCGGCCGAGAAAATAGAACATGGTTCTATTCACTGACTCATCCAAAAACACTCGCCCATCGCTTGGCCGAGTACTGTCTCGTCCGACTTCATTGCGGCTTACTCGACCGAGTGCGCTGTCTTGGCCGAGTACTTGGTAGGTATAATTGGGCCTTTATGGTTTCAAAGATGGACAGTTTTTCCCATTTTGTTTTGCTCATACAAAATTTCAGCTCGTTATCCCTTTTCGTTTTTGAGTTATCGTGTTTACAGACGGACATGTGGAAATGGCCGAACTAGGCCATTTTATGGACACCTATTCCAAACATTTATGTCTGCGATCAATATTTTCAAGTGGTACAAAGTCGGGACTAAACTTAATAAACCTTGTACATTTATATACACTGGGTATAATGATTTAGCAATACACTCTTTATGTTTTGAATATTGAAAAGTATTTTTACACAACTAAGTAAGCTATTCAAAACATTTTGATTTAAAATGTAATAAAAATCAAATGTTATTAGATATACTGTTTTTTTTTTTTTAAATCATAAAATGTATAAAAATAGATTAATAAAATTTATCAGAATCACTTTAAATTAATTTTTTTAATATTGAATAATATATTTTTACAATTTAATATAATGTAAAATATAATTTTTTTAATGATCCCAGCATGTAGCTAATGAAGGAAAGGGGCTAAAGCATCCCCTAGTTATCATCGATTAAGGAATAAAGGTGGTGACTGTAGATTGTTTTTATTATGTACACTCCCGTTCAATAAAATTGAACAGATCTGAACCGTATCAGTCTCTCACAATTTTGATTATTCTTGTAGTAAATGTTTTTTTTACTAAACTTCCATTTCGTTTTTCACACTTAAAATATAAACTACTTATCTTTGTTTATAAATGAATCATTATACAGAGAGTTACAAAAGTGAGGAGTTTTATGAAATGTAAGAAAATTAACATTTAAGGTCTGTTCAATTTTATTGAACGGGAGTGTATATACTTTTTTAATTCCTATCCAAAATGTATTACTTTATTAATTTATTACTGTACACATTACTTTATGGCCATGTCTATAAAGTTAATAGGTATTTCTTTCATTAAATCATGGACTTTTGAAGATAACAGTTTGGACGTGTACTTCCGTTTATAAAAATTGAAACAGTAAGTCACATTCTAAGTAAGTCACATCAGTAAGTATATATTCCGATATATACACCAAAGCACCTACACTCAATTGGACTCCACAATTGATCCATTATGTGCGACTGTGCAGCGAGGTGGAAGAAACATCCAGCAACAATATCTTTAACTGCAAATTTCTCGGTTACAGCGGATTGATTGATTGATTTACATTGGGATCTAAAAACTATTGCACTTCGATCTTATGGTCCATTGTGCTCCTCCTTCTACTTCAGTTCGACGAGATTCGCTTCTCCCATATGTTGGCAATAGCCAGGAGCTTGCTTATCAGGTCTCCTGAAGGTTCATATATTCGGGGTGAGATTCACCAAATATCCTGTATCTGCTGTAACCTAGAGGTTCGCAGTCAAAGATTATGTGGCTGGATGTTTCTTCCTCCTCGCCACACAATCTGCACATAATGGACCCGTTACAGCAGATATTTGGTTATTTCTTTCCGTTTTGAGTAATCATGTTGACAGACAGATAGGCGGACAAACGGACCCATATACAAAAATGAACGAATGCCATTCTATGAACACCTTTATCCAAAATTTTGTTCTGCCAACGATATTTTCAACCATTTCATAGTCGGGATTATTGGGTATAGTTAATTAATTAAACCTAAAATTAGGGTGATTTTATTATTTAACCTAAAACACAAAAACTTTTCAAAATGGATAAAATAAAAAATACGATTTGTGAACGATAATAAAAAAAGGGAAACCTTCAACAAATACTTGGGATTTATGTTTGAAAAGTGTGTGCTCGTGTGTGCGATGGATGATGTTATATAAAGAAAAAAAACGAACGTAATTTCAATTATAAATTTTTTTTAAAATGATGTCTGTTTACATTTTTTTGATGAAAAAGAATGATAATTCAATAAAAAGATATTAACGGGAATGAATACTGACTGAATATTTGCTGAAACTGTTATAACTCTAAAAATAATAATTTTATACATTCACAAGATGGAAAACCCGTTGAAATATGGAAACTTTTTGTGTACTTGCTTGAAAAAATGGTTTTTACATTGGGAAAAACATATATATTTCACTTTTTTCACTTATATTATTTCAATTTCGAACAACATTTTGTCAACAATGTCTTGTTTTTGATAAGCTTACTCATCTTGCCTGGGGATGGAGCTCAAGAACTCTGGGATCTCATTCCAGACCAGTGCTCTGTACTTTACTAAACGTAATAATTAATATATGTTTTAACGCAGTGAGCTTTTGTGAGTCAGAGCAATAACTATTAAGGATGTACCAGCATACTACCACTTTTCGACAGATTTTGCTCATTTTTTTTTCACAGACTAAAAATAATGTTTTCTAATAAATCCCGAACTTTCAGAATTTTTGACCGTTTAGAACGCGAGTTAATATCAAAGTTATCATTCTCTCTCACTCTCTCTCATTAGATTCATGTAAAACTTCAATGCCCTCGTCCAACTATTATCAGTTGTATTAGAAAAAATAATCGACAGAATTTTAAAGAAAAGTAGGAGAGTGAAGCTAAATATTTATTATATAAATTTTAAAATAAAATTGTGGTACTGTTTTGTTTTCGAAATATAAAAGTTTTAATTTATTTATTTTCTTAAAATCAACATTATTTTGTATATGTGAACAGTGTTTGTGTATGTGTGTTTATGTATTTGTGCTTTTAATAAAATCAAACCGGTTTATTGTGCTGATTGCATAACACAGTGCTGGTACATCCTTAAAGATGTACCTAGCTAAATTGAACATAACTACTGTTTATGCAAACTGACTTGTGTTCATAGTGTTTAATCATTATACAGTATACATAGGGTGAATCGAACCAGGTGCATAATAGCACACGCCTCCATTTCTTTCTATGATGCTCCCATTCCCCTATAACATCCAGTAGAAATCGATAAATTGATCATCTCCTCGAAACAAACGAAACACCAAAGCACTCAAAGTGGAGAACATGTGGTAAGTGATATTATTATTAGTATTATTATTTTTTCATTAATAAAATAATATTTATGCTAAATTATAATTTTAGATGAAAAAATAATATTCCTATCACTTGCCACATGTTCTCCTAGCACTCCACTTTGAGTACTTTAATGTTTATCATATCTTTGAACCAATCACGAGTGGTCTTCGTTTGTTTCGAGGAGATCAGTTTATTGATTTCTATTGGATGTCATTGGGGAATGGGAGCATCATAGATAGAAATGGAGGCGTGTGCTATTACGCACCTGGTTCGATTCACCCTATATAATATATACAAGTATATATTAGTCCCAACTTTGTAACGGTTGAAAATATTAATCCCCGAATAAAATTTTTGGTATAGGTGTTCATAGAATGACCTGATCAATTCATTTTCGTATGTCCGTCCGTCTATCCGTAGACACGATAATTCAAAAACGAAAAGATATAACGAGCTGAAGTTTCGTGGGTGTGTTTTAGGAGCGAAATGTAGGCCAGGTTCGTGAATGGCAAAATTCGATCGTGCTTCTTCCCTCTCCTGGGATGAAAATAAACATCTTTAAAATCGTATGAGATAATACAAATACAAACAATGGTGCTTTTTTAATAATAAACAACTTTTGCTGTACCGTGTATTTAAGTTAGTAATTACAGATATATAAACTCGAATTGTTGCCAAGCTAATCGGGTTATGAAAAAAAGTTTCAAACATTAATTGTTTATTTGTAAAAAAGTTTGTCATAAATTTTTCTTCTATGCATTGACACACGAGCCTATTTTGCCCACGAACTTAAAGTCACTTTTCAGGTGTAGAGCACACGCACAAAATTACAATTGGTTATCCTTTTTCATTTTTAAGTTATCGGTTTGACAGACATGAGGACATGGACTAATTAGTTCATTTTATGAACACCTATACTAAAAATTGTATTCTGCAGCGATCAATATTTTCAATAGTTATGAAGTCAAGACTAAATTATAATTGTCAATTTCGATAATTCCGTGTAATGCGTAAACAAGGAGATTAAAATTAGAATTATTCTTCACAATATCTTTTACAATTTTGTTTCTTATAATGTTTTTAAACGTCTTTCTATCTCTTCTACACTGATAGAAGGCTACACTGATTGAACCAAGTAAATATTTTGAAGAAAACATGAAGATTACTGGATTCAAGAAATTCCTTCTATCAGTGTAGCTCTAATAGAAATTTGATTTTTCGTGACAGCTAATAGAGAATAGATAAATCAAATAACAAAACTTATACCACAGTACTCGAAACAAAACTCTTGCGGTATAAATTGTGGTCTACAACTATTGTGGTATATAAGTTTTGTTACTTTAATATCTCAACTGGAAGTTAACAAAAATTTATTTTATTAGAGAATAGATTATTTCCTGTAGAGTAAATCGTGTTGAATAATATCTCATGAACATTTTATTAGTTTATCAACCTTAGCATTACAAAAAATTTTAATAATTCTTTTCCTTTTTCAGGTAAGAAGCCTTTTTAATAGCCTGGCTATTTTAGAAGAATGCTGTTTTTCGTATGTCTAAATTAATTTTTTTAAACTAATATATATTTATTTATTTTAAAGAATGGTATAGAAGTATACTGATTTTAAAATCATTTTAACGTTGTATCAAAATACATAGATTTTTATAATCTATTATTTAATTTGTAATGTACCTATTTATGTATGTATGTTCGGGTCAAATCTTGCAAGCTGAATTAGAACCACTTCCTCTTATCCTACGGAGTTGAATTTTTACATGTTGGTTCATTTTTATAGTAAGCATGACAAGAATCGACAAGGGGCAAAGGGGGTTTAGAGGGAGGGGGTAACACAAAATATGGTATATCTGTCTTTTATTGTTTAAACAGTTATTAGAAGAGATATTGATCAAAAAGTCAATAAATAAATAGTAATAGTCGTTTAAGCGTAAACGGTAAGTGAAACAATAAAAAATTAACAAAAAAAAAACGAAATTGAATTATCTATAAGAAAGTAATGGAGATACAGACAAAAAAAGTTTTTCTCAAAATGTCGGCACTTCCGGTGTCGAAATTTATAATGAATTTGTTCATTTACATTCAGTACGTGATACTGAACCTAATTAAAAATAAAATAACTCCTGTAATTTAGTGCAATGCGGCCAAGTGTAACGGGCTTCTCTATTGGTTGTACTATTATTTGCACTTGACAGATGTTTTGCAGCGATATACGACATATTAAAGCGTACAGAGGATGTTCAAAACAATTATTCATATATGTATATGATACATTCACTCAATTGGTCGAACAGTCAGTCACAGAGATCACTTTACTTTATTCAATATGTGAAATATTTAGATTGTTATTCACATTGAAAATTATTATTATCGCTATTGAAATTAAATTTTTACAATATGAATTGTGAAGAGATACTACACTCAATTATAATCATTATATCGTTTGTTCTGGCTGCAAATATTACAAATGTTAGTTTTATAAATCATGTATACAACATATTTTTATACTACATGTCGTTTATATAATTTCTTTGAGTATTATTTCAATTTAATATACTGTTATTATACCGTGTGTGTTGGAAAGCTTTGCTAAAAGAGAATCAATGTTAAATATTATTTATTACTTTAATAATTACACATAAAGAAATAAAAATAGTGAGAGTACTCTGTAGTGTGTGTGCTGTTTACATGCTGACTACCTGTGTGAAGTTAGTCAGTACTGCAGAAACATGTAATGAGAATGGGTTACTTAAATATGTTCATTGACTTCCTAACTTTATTATGTGCATCACAAAATCCCCACTTTTAAATGACAAACAAACACCATACGTATACAGTATACACTATTAATGTTTTTAACCCGACTTCGAAAAGGAGGATGGTTCTCAATTCGTCTGTATTTGTTTTTTTTTTTTTTTTTTTAATGTGTGTGACCTCAGAACTCCGTCATTTATGAACCGATTTTGAATTTTTGTTTTAAAGGGTTTGGTTTCCCATTGGTCCCATTGTCACCAAATCGCATTCTGATGAGGGGATCCCCGGGAAATCGGGGAAAATCCTCATTTTATATGTGATAACCGATTTCTGCGAAATTTTTTTTTTTTTGAAAGGGTATACTCATTCATAATGGGAAAATAAAAAAATTTTTTTAAAAACCGACTTAAAAAAATTTTTTTACAAAAAAAAAACCGACCCCAAAAAAAATAATTTTTACAAAAAAAAAAACAAAATGCATGTAAAAAAAAACTGAAAATCTGTTACAAAAAAAATGCACTAAAAATTAAAAAAAAAGGATAAAAAAAAGTGTTATAAAAAAATGCTCTAAAAATTAGTTGGTCGTTTAGTAGGGCTACCCATATTTAGACAAATAAAATCAGTTATAGAACTTCAAAGTCACTAAAAAGCGAGAAATAAAACCTATTTTGACAAAATGGAAACCCGACTTCAAAAATCAAATATTCTATAACAAAAACTGCACTAAAAAGTAAAAAAATAATTGCATATTCTTGTGCCAATTTTAGTTCACCTAAGCAAAAAGTCGGGTTTCCATTTTGTCAAAATAGGTTTTATTAGTTTATATGTATGTGTATTGTATATTTTTATAGTTAATATTTTATTTATTTATTTAACATTAATTCTCTACTATAAATGCTTTTGAAAACGGCCTGTATATAGACGTAACTCTGATTGATATAACTTAAGGTAGTATGGTCGTAAACTCACTTTTCTGCAGAATGTAGTAAAATTTGTAGTAGATGTTAAGAATAACCGTCCCCTTGAGAATTGCTAAATTTGAAATGTTTTGCACATTTAATTAACCAGTGGATTGGAAATGACACATTTTACATCTTTTAAATACTTTACTTCAAATTAAATACTTTTCTGTAGATTTTTCAAAAACAACTTATTGGTACATTGATTTATGGCGAATTTTTTTAAACCAAGAAAACGATTTTTTGCCCTATTGTTGAATAGATTAATAAGATATGGAATTTTTAGCTATTGTCGGCAAATGGTATATGTAGTACTTGTATACATGCAATGTGTCAGTAATAAGGTAGTTCCAGCACTCTATTATATAATCAGGACAATAAATCGGTTTGATTTTATTATAGACCAAATAAATATACAGATACACATATACACAACATGAGCAAAATCTGTCGAAAAGTGACTTCATGTTGGAACATCCTTAAGTACAGTATCTAAGAAAATTATGGAAAACCGATGTCACAGACATTTTACATATATATGTGAATGTTTTTTAGACTGGTCATACTACCTTAAAGTTTATTCGTTTTTATGGAATTCTGTGAAGTAGTAGAATTATTTCATTTTATCGAAAACCAAATCAACAAGGCACAAATACATTTAAAAACTTAAAAATGTACATCGATACTACCCAGTAGATGTTGAAAATGGCCATAATTGAACGTATCGTAAGTAAAAATTTATCATTGGTAAAGTTGTAGAAATTACATTTTACTACCATTTATTCTCTGACCATATTTTCTGGATAAGTCGAATATTTACGAAAATATTTGCTATTTTTATATTTTTACAATTATATTAATTAACTAGCTAAAATACCCACCTTTGCCCGAGTATCAAAAACTTTTATAGACAGTAAGAGTGCGTAGGACATTTTTGTCAAATTTTTCTGAATTTTTTACAGGTTTGTCGTCATTTGTTATATTTTAAATTTATTATAAAATAATTTATTTCCAAAATTTTGTAAATGCAAGTATTTCTATAGAAACTATAAACTATATCTATTTTAGAGATCTAGACCGTCAGCAAACGGCTATAACTTTGGAACGGTTTGGAAATTTGAACATTTAACTACGGTCTTCTTTAATGATTATTTCGCTATATCCAATAGTTTTCTCCAAACAGTTAATATTATTGTCACCGTGGTAACTTGCTTTATTATCATTGTGACGTTTCATTTAGCCTACGTAGCTCTTAATTTCAGAAATTTTTTTACAATGAAGTTAAAAGTAATCAATAATATCTTCTAAATGGAAATAATTTCGGGCTGAACAAGTCCGCCTACATCAGTTAGTGTAGACAACTTGTATGCCTATGGAGACAGCAATAGGGTTTTTTGGGTACTATACAAGATTTTGAAATCCCAAAGGAATTGTTTTTAACTGGTTTGAACGAAATACAATGGCAAATAACTTGAAGGGTGTTTGTTAAAATCCTATATTACAATGCTTTTGTTTTCTATTATTCCATCAAAAACCAATATTAATACTGAATATAATTTTTTTTACTTATGTTTTCAAAGCTTTAATTGTTATTTTGTTTCAATACACAGTGATTTGTCAGCTCACCTATAAACTTTGGTGGATGCGAATTAAGAAACAATGGTATTTGATGAATATGTATTAACCCGTCTTAGTTATAAATTTCGAAAATGTCTAAACCGCAAAAATCACAATAGAAATCACATTAACAAGTGAAAATAATAACTAACTTGATTGCTTAAATACCCGGTATATACTAAGTATATGAAAAAAAGTTTCAAACAAAAGTTGTTTATTTTTAAAAAAGGAACATTTTTTGTCCGCAAATTTGTGTTCTATCTCTTACGGTTTCTAAGATAGGCAGTTTTGCCCATTTTGCCCAAACATGGTCCGATTTGCCTATTCACGAACCTAGCCTGTATGCTCTAGAACACACATTCAAATTTTCAGTTCACTATCTCTTTTCGTTTTTGAGTTATCGTCTTGACGGACGGACGAACAGGCACATTTACGGAAATGGGGTTATTAGGTCATTTTATGAACAACCATACCAAATTTTTTTCTGCGATCAATATTTTCAACCGTTATAAAAATGGAATTAAAGTTAATATACCCTAGTATATATTATATACCGGGTATAAAAAGTGCCATTGAATATTTATCAGCAGTTACCATTAACAGTGAATTGCAATCCTAGGAAAAATAGTATTTCAGTGATTACTAAAAAGTAGAATGCTCTATAATAAACTATGTTAGAAAAGTTGGGAAAGTTGGAAACTGGGAGGTTATGGGTTCGAATCCCGACATCGGCAGTTTGTCAATTATTAAGAAAAAAAAGGGGGCGGTTAATTGACTAAACTGTCGGCGTATGGACAAGAACGAAGCAACCGGAGAGCAGTTCCCTACACGAACTCCAGACGAATATCGGCATCAGGTTCCTATCATAGTCGGCTGCAGCCACATTTAATCAGGGCAGCCTCTACAATCAGGGCAGCCTCTACAATCTATCTATCTGGGTACAGGGGTTCATAAGATGTTTGAATTTCACTATTTCCGGATGTTCATTTCTTAAGCAGCTGTGCTCATTGTATTTACGAAAGTTTAACATAGAACTAACAAATCACCTTGTATTTTATCTATTTATAGCTGCTGTAACCTAAAGTATCGAATTTACATATGACATACACAGATACACAAATGAAATTAAATTATACTCGAACTAGACTTAACAACAGAAGTTACAAACATTTGATTCGATTTATGTATAAATAGATGATACTATACAATGAATGTATGTATGTATGTGTGTATACTCGTATGTATGAGTTATAGCGTTATAAGTGTTACATTAAACAGATTTTCAAATATCATATTTCAAAAGATTTGAAATATATGTAACTTATTTATTTATATAAACGCAATTAAAAACTGACATTAGAGTTATTAATAAGTGTATATACGTTTAAAAATTAATTAAAAAAAAATGTTTTGTTAGGAATTTATGGAAAATAGGCATTTTTATTAATACATTATGCCATATTTCTGATGGACCTTCCATAACATACGCAAGCAAAACGTGGGTGTGATAGGCCATGTGACTAACGTGACAATATGTGATGAGAAGGAGGACCAAAGGTCAACGTCATGATAAGCACTAATAATTGCCAAAGCATGCAAATAATTTTCTATTAAGAATGTACGAGCACTGAAGCTTCAAATAAAGTAATGCATGATTTTTAACCCGACTTCAAAAAGAAGAATGGTTCCCAATTCGTCTGTATTTTTTTTTTTAATGTTTGTTACCTCAGAACTCCGTCATTTATGAACCGATTTTGATTTTTTTGTTTTTGTTTAAAAAGGATTTGATTTCCGATTGGTCCCATTGTCACCAAATCGCATTCTGATGAAGGGATCCCCTGGAAATCGAGGAAGACCCTCATTTTATATGTGATCACTGATTTCTGCGAGAAAAAAAACAAAATGCATGTAAAAAAATTGAAAATTTGTCATGAAAAAATGCACTAAAAATTAAAAAAAAAAAAACAGATAAAAAAATGCACTAAAAATTAGTTGGTCATTTAGTAGGTCTACCCAAATTCAGACAAATAAAATCAGTTATAGAACTTCAAAGTCACTAAAAAGTGAGAAATAAAAAAAATTTTGACAAAATGGAAACCCGACTTCAAAAATCAAATATTCTAAAACAAAAAATGCACTAAAATGTAAAAAAAATAATTGCATATTCTTGTGTCAATTTTAGTTCACCTAAGCAAAAATTTTTAAATATATATGTACAATTATTGTTATTTTTGGAGGCGGTGTCCAAATTTTATGTGAATTTCTCTATGCTGACACCGACTCCAATAATAACAATAATTGTAAATATATATTTAAAAATTTTTGCTTAGGTGAACTAAAATTGACACAAGAATATGCAATTATTTTTTTACTTTTTAGTGCATTTCTTGTTTTAGAATATTTGATTTTTGAAGTCGGGTTTCCATTTTGTCAAAAATTTTTTATTTATTTACATGTAGTGGAAGTGCATATAAATAAATTATAAAAGTTTCAGAGGGGTTACGGGGGTCTTGAATTAATTATTTAATGTTTAAGTTTGAGTTTTAATGCATTACCCTTATGGACAAACCCATATTTTGATATATTTTGATAATTTTCACTTTGAATAAAATAAGACGGATAAAAAATTACGCAATAGAAAATAGAAATATTAATAAAGAGATCGATCTTATAAAATTCCGGTATGACGGGCCTAAAAAAGAAATTTAAGAAAACAACTAAGATTTCGGGTAATTTTCATTTCTGTCGGCGGTAGCTTAATTACCCGAAATCTAAATTAAATTTTAATTTTAAGTAACGACAAAAAATAATGAACATTATTGTGGACTTTTAAGAATGTACTATATAAGATTTTGAAGAATTTTATGAATGGACTGACTATACATCAGCGCTCGTACATCCTTAGTAATTAATTCTTGTATATTTACTAATGATCATAAACATAATAATTCATTGTGGGGAGAAACTTGAGTTTTGTGACGTAATATTAGATAGGGCTTACCAAAAATGTGACGCAGCTTGACATAAGGGGAGAAAGGAGTAAAAACTTCGTGAATTCTGTAACGTATATTATGGGTGCCTTCTGAGATGCCACTTTGAAAATTTTAAATTTATAAATGGTGAAAAACCGTTGAAAAATTATAACATGGGATCGATCGTAAGAGGGGGTTTTATTCTCAATGGCTAAAACCATTTTGTGACAACCCCCCGCTGCTACGTAAGTATCTTTGTTTTCTTTACATCTCCCCTACCGTCTAGCTTATTGAAAAGTTTGTTGAGTGAAATTTTGTAGGAATTAAGAATATCCCATATTTTTTGTTGCAACTATTTTATCGCATAGTCAATAATAGGGAATATGCATGAAAATTTTTTTTCACATTTATTTTCAGAATATGAAAATACTGTTAATACTGTAATAATATTTAAAAACGAAATTAAAATCCGACAAATATCAAGAATGCTATAAGCTTTTAAAGATTATTATCTGTCTCTTTCTTGCAAAAATACTAAAAACAGAGTTTTATGTGTATTTTAAATGATGAAAGTGTAATATGACGTCACATAACATATCAAGAGGGCTATCACCCTCTTTGTCTAATCGGGAATTTCAATCATTCATATCTCGCTTATGTTTAAAGTTATTTAAAAAGTAATTTTACCTTGATATTTGTCAAGTAAACATGCTTCAATTCAAGTGAAAAAAAATTCAGCTCTGAAAACAATTGGAAATTTCATATAAGAGAGTGGCTCTATCTACCGTTATAACCAAGAACTATTGGTGAATGTAAGCAAACAAGGAAAACATATTGTATATGAATTGTGCATTTCTCATTATAAAAAATCGTTTATTTTATATTATAATGTCCGTAAATTTTTTTGTACCAAACTGCAAATCTTCAAAAAGAATAAATGATGATACTAGTTGTCATAAATAGCTGAATGTTAATATTTTCGAAAGCAGAGATTTTTATAAAGGATAACTTTTTTTCGTAAACTTTATAATAAAAAAGTTTTCCAAATGGAGCCAACTTAAGTAGACACACTGTATAATATTTTAGTAAAACATTTTAACTAATTATAAATATTAAACCTAGGATATAAATATTAAGGTAGTTTGGTAGCCGCAATCCGAGATCAACTTAAATAACATATTATGTGTGAACATTTTTATGTTATAACATATTATTTTTATGTTATAACATATTATATATGTTATAACATATTATGTGTGAAAAACAGAGATCAAAGCAAAATTAAAATATTAAAAAAATTAATTAAATTTAAATTGTGTGTGGAATCGTTTCGCATTTTCTCTAGTGTAAACTCCCGATCATAAAAATTGAACCAATTAAAACATTCTAAGTGTTATTGTATGTAATATACATATGTTTAGTAATATATACGTTTAGCATGTGACTTACTGGTGGTTCAAATTTTATGGACGGGAGTGTACGTTTGAAACATAGCTCTATCGATTGAAAAGCTTTTTTTTTGAGGTTAAGTTTGCCGATTTTTCTCAAACCATTAATTTCCGATGTTATTGAACAAAGACATTCATAAGAGCTCATGTGTTTTTGCATAACATTAATTATATCTCTTAAACAATCTTTTGAATAAATATAGAAAAATGTGGGGTCAAGTTTAAGTGATGTCGCTAACAAACTACCTTAAATTAAAAAAGATTAGTAATTACTTGAAAGTCTAACTGAAAAGTCTAAAAATGTTGCAATCTCTCTGATACACAGCACGTTAAAATAATATTGTTTGCAACTGTTATGGACAGCGCTGAATTTAGGCACTGGGCCCTGTGGACTCGGCCCATAGGCCTCCACAAAATTCAACTCTTCCCAAAATATCAACAACTTCAGCGAAAATCAACAATAATTCAAAGTAAAAATATATGTTTTATAATAAAATCCAACAATTTCGTAAAAATTTAACGTAATTTTTTTTGTGATATATTTTATTTTTGTGATCGTTTACGAAATAAAATTGTTGCTAAAATTTTCATTACTTTTAGACTTCATAGAAATAGAAGAATGCATAGAAATGTTTTACCCGTAGTAATAATCATACGGTCAGGGAGTATATCATATTTTGCACAGAAAATGCACGTTTTTTTTCTTCTTTTTTTTTATTACATATTTATTTTGCTTTCGGGGTGAAGCTTTTTATTGGAAATTTCACTTTTTTCAGGGAAAAAGTGATCAACCTTTGTTCCGTTATTAAGTTTAAAGACGAAGGACATCCCTTTTCTGAAAATCTATGTGTAGACGAAGTTTTTGCATGATTTCTGTGCATATGTAGGCCTCCACGAAACTTTTGCCCACAGGCCTCCACATCGATAAATCCGGCGCTGATTATGGATTTCTACTGTTGCCACCGTAGCGCTACGATCTTAACATAAAAATCCAATACCTGTATATTCTACGTATATAGAGGTACATGAAAAGAAAATGATAAAAATTTATCACATATTCGTATTTTTGTTGTTTTATTTTTAACCCGACTTCAAAAAGGAGGATGGTTCTCAATTCGTCTGTATTTTATTTTTTTTATATTTTTTTTTATGTGTGTCACCTCAGAACTCCGTCATTTATGAACCGATTTTAAATTTTTTTGTTTTGTTTGAAAGGGTTTGGTTTTCCATTGGTCCCATTGGCACCAAATCGCATTCTGATGAGGGAATCCCCAGGAAATCGAGGAAAACCCTTATTTTATATGTGATAACCGATTTCTGCGAATTCTTTTTTTTTTGAAAGGGTATACTCATTCATAATGGGAAAATAAGAAAATTTTTTTAAAAACCGACTTCAAAAAAATTTTTTACAAAAAAAAACCGACCCCAAAAAAAAAACCAAATGCGTGCAAAAAAAATTGAAAATCTAAGGCGGTGTCCAAAAGTTATGTGAATTTCTCTATGTTGACACCGACTCCAAAAATAACAATAATTGCACATATATATTTAAAAATTTTTGCTTAGGTGAACTAAAATTGGCACAAGAATATGCAATTATTTTTTTACTTTTTAGTGCATTTTTTGTTATAGAATATTTGATTTTTGAAGTCGGGTTTCCATTTTGTCAAAATATGGTTTATATTTTTATGATTACATGTTGTGGAGTACACAGGGTCTTATTCTTGTAACTAAATAAATACAAACAAAACACAATATATGTATAAAATCAATATAGTATGTATATTATTAACCACCAAACAAATAAATATCATATGGAATACAAGAAAATAGTACGGAAAAATGAAAATATCTTTATATACACGTTTATAATATCACAACAAAAAGGAAATGTCACCAGAATGAAAATGAGATTTCTGGTTGAAAATTATGGTATATATGGTATTGTATGTATTTTATTCTATCTATATCTTTATGACGTAGAGGGTATAACAAAATGAAAATGCATTATGTTTTATTATAATAGATGCTTTTGAATGATTATACAAAAGTTTATGACTTTTGTTTATCAATAGTTTTCCGTTCATTCAAAAAGTCGAAGAAGTCTTTTTTTGCTAATAACTTTTAACAAATCTTTATCAAACTCCATAAAACCTTTGGGAAACAACACAATTTTTCATCCAATTTTCATAAAATCCACTAAATATAAGTAATAATTTTCAAATTCAAGATCCGGTAGTATGGACCACAAAAGTTGATGTATTTCTTAAAATTTGATAATTGATTTGTACCTTATTGATTCGTTTTTCGAAAAAAATACTTCTTATAAAGGTTATTCATTATAAATATAGTAACAAATTTTATTAAATAAGGCACAAATCTACTATAAAATTAAAAAAAAAAGACTTTTGTGGCCAAGTGTATATGGAAAATGGTGATAAAAAACTTATCTTTGTAATTAGAGGTCTCAAAAAATAACTGTGCAGTCAAACAGTTGGGTAAATTGAACGTAAACTTAGTTCATTGAACTACACGGCACGTATAAATACGTCGAACCGAAGGAATCAATTCTTTGAATTACACGGCTTATATGCTATAATATACATCATCATACTGTATATGTAATAGGGAATATGCATGAAAATTTTTTTTCACATTTATTTTCAGAATATGAAAATACTGTTAATACTGTAATAATATTTAAAAACGAAATTAAAATCCGACAAATATCAAGGAAGCTATAAGCTTTTAAAGATTATTATCTGTCTCTTTCTTGCAAAAATACTAAAAACGGAGTTTTACGTGTATTTTAAATGGTGAAAGTGTAATATGACGTCACATAACATATCAAGAGGGCTATCACCCTCTTTGTCTAATCGGGAATTTCAATCATTCCTATCTCGCTTATTTTTAAAGTTATTTAAAAAGTAATTTTTCCTTGATATTTGTCAAGTAAACATGCTTCAATTCAAGTGAAAAAAAATTTTCATTCATATTCCCTATTGAGTCCCTAGGTTAGGCGTAAATTTATAAATTCGATGATTGAAAGTGATAATCACTTGAACATAAAATTTACATATAAATATCCTCCGTTATTGGGTACTTGGACAGTTAAATCTTATACGTTCAGTTTACAAAAGTTGCAACGTTTCATTCGTTATTTTTCAACTTCCTCAGGTAATCTACAAAACAATGGTATTAGTATATACAACAAACAATTAACAAATACTGATTTTACAACAATAGTTACATTTGAGGTTCCTTTCAATAAAATTTAAATTATTGAAATTAAAAGAAAACCAGTTCATTTGATGTATTAATCATCGTTTTATTTCGTGTAGTTATGCAACCTTTGTACTAAATTACGAAGAGACTCCCTATCACTTTTGGGTTGCGACTTGAATTAGTCACTAATTTCTTCACTATCTCTGACTGTAGGGCTTAGTTAGGGTTTCAGTTTCAGTATTAATTGACGGTGACTACATGGTGTTCGCTTGCACTAACTATTTAAACATAATTACATTTTTTGGTTTGATAACAATACATATACTTATCTCGATGGATCATGTCACAATCGAGACTTCACTAATTTGTCATGTAGTTAGTTCAACAAAAATAGTTTCATAATTTCAATTTTTAGGTATATGATCAGCCCAAGTACTGATCATTTACCTGCAAGTAGTATTGGCCAATTACTTGGTGTTTTTGGTTCAACTATTTTATTTTTTACAGTCTACAGAGAAATGAGAAATGGTGATAGAAAACTTAGAATCATTGTTATAAACTTGTCGAATATAAAATAAGGATTATTTATTATAACAACATGTAATATAGAGTTACGACTGAGAATCTCTATTCCCAAATATCCTTAATTTTACATTTTATAAAGCAGATAAAACTTTTAAAATCCAACCTTGGTAGCAGCATATCCTCCACCCACCCAACAAGGTACATAATAATAAACTTACAAAATACATTAGGGTTGGTATTACATAGTTTGCATACATATCTCTACACAATTTTGTTACAATTTTCACCTCTATATACAACGTAATATGTATGTAGAGGTTATGTGTACAACCTCGAAAAGAATTTTTAGCAAATCGTATTGAGGTGCCTGTTTACAAAAATATTATTTTTGGTCAGTGGTCTGCGTGCGTCCGTATTTATGCTTGTGAACTCGATATATCGAAAACGAAAAGAGTTAGAAATACAAATTTTATAATTGCAGTTAGAACAATAGAGCTAGCGTAAAAAGTTTTTGGCATTAGAAGCCTCACTTTGCTCAGAAGGATTATCTGGCGTATTGGAATTTTCTCGAAAGCTGTTCTAAAATAAATACGTACACGGATTCTCTACAGAAATTCTTGAAGGTTAGCTTTGACATTTCATAAACTTTTATTTAACTTGGCATGTACACTCCCGTTCATAAAAATTGAACCAGTTGAAACCTTCTAATATTTAGTAAAATATACATTGATAGAATTAATTCCTTGCAGTAAGAACAATTATTTTAAACCAAGAATTTCTGACTCTCATATATATATATGGAAGATAATATATATTTGGTATAAGAAGATAAGTATCTTGACATCTATAGTTTTGACATGAGAAAATTATCTTAACTAAAGATGCACTGACTCTTGACTCAAGAATCTCGAAATTCCTAAACTAAAATGATAATTTCTTTGGACTAAGATGTTGTAATTTCGGACCAAAATAAACATTTAATCCATACAAATGAAACTTTTTAAAGAAGTAATGATATACTTCAGTTAAACATATTTCAGTTAAATATATATACTTCAGTTAAAGAAGCTGCATAAACTTTCTCTTCTTGCGTGTTTATTTATTTTTTAATAAGAAAAATACTTTTTTTTTACAAGAATTTCATTTTTTTGACTAAAGAATCACACGAGTATTTGGCCAAGAGAGACTCTCTTAGGCCAAGACTAACGAACTCCATAAAGAAAATTTAAAAACGTTCAAGAGTTTTAGTTTTATTGCCCAAATAAATATATGTTTTTGGTTCGACTGCGTAGTCTTAAATGAAAACAAGGGTTGCTTTATTGAAGCAAATATTTTGAAGAATATATATTTTCTTGAGGAAAGAAACTCCTTCTATCAGTGTACGCTTAGAATGTGACTTACTGTTTCAATTTTTATGAACGGGAGTGTATGTATGTTATTATTTCCAATTCAGAATTTTTTCTCACATTTTAATTTAACTAGCTTCCTGTTATCCAATCAAGCTGTAACTTTTCAAATATATGTAATTATATTGACAATACATTAATATGGCTATGCGATTTAAAACGAACTAATAGTGAAATTCGAAAATATTCCCGAAAACAAAAATTTAACGGAGTTGTCATTAAAGTGTTAATTTAATTATTATTTTTTTAATAAAATCTTTTATTAGTATGTAACGTACTAAGCACTACAAAATAATTAGATAAGATTAGCTAAAATAATTAATAGGTAATTATTGTAAAGGCTTGGGCTTAAATCAAAGTAGCTTTCTCCAAATGAAATTTCCAACACAAGACATTTTGAGCTTGTATAATTAACCATTAATTATTTTGCGTTCTATTGCCTTATCTACTTATGTAAGCTTGTATTTAAGATTTCTTTTTAATAAAAAGTTTTTTTTGGAATTTTGCTTCGTTTCAGTTTTAGTAGAACCTTCTTAGTGAACTGTCGGTATATGAATAAGGAACTCGAGTTTGCACAAGTAACCGTAACCGTCGATGTTCAAGTTGAGCGCGTTTGACCGCCTGGCCACTTTAACGGTGGAAAGCTGAGTAAATGGAAGCTTCTGACATCGAATAAAAGAAACCATATTTTAAATTTCTTTAAATGCATGATAACTGAATAATCTCTACATACAGATTGTAGTCAGTATATGGAAGCTGTGTGAAGTTCATAACAGAGCTTTTTTTAATATTATACGTACTCGTCTATTTCATTCTGTCAGGTGTTTAAGAGTTAGTTGTTGACGTCATATCACATGGATATGCATGAAGTAGGTGTACCTACCTACCTGTAACAGAACGGAGTGTGCTGTTGTCAGAACATAAAAATGAAATTTTCATTATAATCCTTTTTTCTTTTGCCTTTATTTTATAACAATGATGATACAGCATGTTGCTACCTATACCATATTTTACAGGTAGTTACATCCACGAATATATTTACTAAGCCTAGTTTAGGTTAGGTTAGGTTAGAGTGGCTGTCTTGGGATGAGACACACTTGGACCATAGGGTCCGTTTGATACCAAAATAGTGGGTTGGCCCATCCCCGGTCACTACTCCATGAACCATTTGAAGAACAGCCAGAGTGCGTTGACACCATCGGACTTAAGATCGGATAGGTCGTCAAAGAAAGGCTGATTCAGATGAGTCCATCTCCTCATGGCAAAGCTGGAGTGACAGAGAACATGAGACATTTTTTCCTCCTCCACACTGTGACAGCTCCTCTGGTAGGCCCAGTCGTTCAGCGTGCCTACTGCCTAGCCAGTGTCTTGTAATGGCCGCAACGATTTTGCTTATAGAGGCCCTTTGAAGCGAGATAAGATCTTCGGAACGCCTACGATTGTACTCCGACCATAACTGTCTTGTACTACCACAAGTGCGTTCCTCCCACCATCTAAGATTGGCCTTTCTTAAGATATCCTCATTCAGGAGCAGCTTGCATTTCGCAAACGGAACTCCCGGATATCTATTGATGCATGTGTCCGACAGCCTTGTGGCATTTCTAGCAAGCTCGTTGGCTTCAAAATTCCCTGGAATGTCCCTGTGTCCCGGCACCCATATCGGGTTTACATTTTTTGGTTCCGTCAGCTCATGTAAGGACGTTCGACAGTCCTGTGCTACCTTTGAGGTTAGGTAGACTTAGCTTAAGGATTTTAGCGTTGCTTGGCTGTCGGTGAGGAATAGGCCTAGATTAATAACGAAAATATTCTTGCCGGTCTCCAATCATTGAGAGGCAGGAAAAACCGGGCTATTAAAAGGACATACTTACAAAAATGGTAATTAAAGTTACTAATTTTAAAATTTTTTACTAAAAGTATCTTAGTTTGTTAGCTCGATCGAACACTTTAGCCAATTGCAGTAGAAATCAGCAGACATAACAGTCCATGTAACAAATGGTGTCTTTGGCACCGCATTTTTGCATTAAGCGACGTATAAAATAATGGCAATACTCAGTTTTCAATCGAGGGTACGCTTCAAAGGAAAACACTGTGGTTTGTGACTTTTTTGGCAGGCGTTTTGAAAGAAACGTTAATCCTATTGTAACACCCGATGGTAAAGATTACTACCTGTTCTCGATTCGTTTGCCGTTCGGAATGCTTTCGTTTATCCTGAACAAACAGTGTTTTTAAGTTTTGAGAATAGCGACCTTTATTGACATGATGATTCGCCCTTGCAACGCAACGAGTTGTCGTTATTTTAACTTGTCTGTACCCTACGGCACTGTTTAATTTTCTATACATACAGGGTTGCGCATAAGTCAATGAATAACTTTTTTCATTCTGATTTTATTTAACGTTGGCATTTATTAAAATTTAGATTACAGTTTGGAAATATGTTCACATTATGTTTTGGAGATAATATCTTTCAAATGGTGCCCATTGATTGATTGCTACGACGTGACGTGCTCTTTCCAGATAATTTTTCATAACTAGTCTTAGAATTTCCGGTCCTAGCTTCTTCTCGGATATTGGCCTTAAGCTCTTGGATGGTTCTTGGTTTATTGGCATACACCTTTAGGTAGTCCCAAAAAAAAATATCGGGAACCGTTAAATCGGGCGAACGCGGTAGCCAGTTAAAATCAGAAAAACGCGATATTATTCGATCGCCAAAAATTACACGCAGAAGAGCCATAGTTTGGTTTTAACTCTTGAACCAATTGAATCTTATATGGGAAAAGGTGTAACGTATGTAAAATTCTTTGCAAAGACCGCCTAGACATCACCAACTGCTGAGAACGTCGCCTGGTGGAAGTTTCGGGTTTTTCTCCAACATTTACTTGCACCCGAGCAATGTTGACTTCATTTCGAACTTGACATCATTACGAGGTTTTCCAGCACGTGGAAAATAGACAGACAGTCCCCTGAATAATCGAATGCTGACTTTCAAAATTGAACAATTTTGGTTCTTTGTTATGTGCTGAGTCTTTCCATCATAAATCTCCCAAGTTTTTCAAAGTTAATTCTGAAAAAAGAAAGGAAAAAAAACGTAAACAAAAAATTTATTCGCTAATTAAATCATAACGTTACTTATGCGCCACCCTATACATTGGCATCACCATAACATCATATACAGCACCATCATTTCACTGATACAACGAATCTTTTTAGCAAATGATTTCATTAATTATTGCGTTGGTAACTATTATCCACGGATTATCAATACTGCAGTGATTCATTATATTATTATACAATTAATATAATTAATAATAATAAATTATTAGTATAATTGGTAAACAATTAAGTATATAATTATTAATAAAACCTGTCTAACTAGAATTGAATTCAAAACTTAAATATTTAAAAAACCAAACAATCCTTTACTTAATTTAAGCTGACCAACTCGGGTTAATTCATAGTTTGGATTCTAAATGTGAAAACCTAACGTTTTCGAATTCTCAAAAACTCATAATGAGATTGGCATTAAAAATGCAATATATTTTGCCTCATCAAATATTTACAAAATAGTTTTGAGTCCGGTACTCAGGCTTGATGTGAAAACATATCCTCCTATCTGAAAATACCCGCTTTGCCCGTGCTTCAAAAAATTATTTTGGGAAATTTATGCTAAATAATTATTTTTTTTCTAAATTTTGACATTTTAAAATGTCAATTTATATTTTTAATTTATTGGCAAATTATATATTTCGTAAATTTTGTTAATGAATATATTTTTATAGAACCTATAAACTATATTAAAGATCTGGTCGTTAGAAAAAGTTTTATTCATAAACAATGTTAATTTCTCATTTAAAACGCGAAGGCCGATGATTGCCGATTGTTACTATGAAAAGGTGACATTCCAATCAGATATTTCATTTCACTCTGAAATCTTACTTGCATAGCCTCGCTATAGATTTTGCATTCGAGTATACGAGTATTTACTAAGACCTCTTTTTTGTTTCGGACGTCTACCGTCAGAGTCATTAACGACTATCGTGCGTCTTAAATAGTTTTTCAAGAGAAGGGTAAATATTATCGTCATTCGCTAACGTTGTTGGTAGTGTTTTGTAGTGATGTAATTCATCTCGAAGAAGTTCCTCACCATGACAGCTGTTACACGCCAATAAACATTTAAGTAATAATCTTTTACGTCTAGACAACTTTAAACTCGTTCTGTAAAACATGTAGCGTTAACGATCCTAAAAACAATTATTGCTCCTCAACCATTGCTCCTCAACTATATAATAAGATACAATTTATCTTTATTTTACTGAAACTATTGAATGAATGTCTAATTATATTTGTTGATAGTTACCAAGGTAATTTACAATAACAATTGCCGTGGTAACTTGGGGAGGGTATAACTGAGGAGCAATGGTTTCTAAAAGAAATCATAATTGTTTTTAGGAACGTTACCGCTACAAACACAACCTGCCTCTCGAACTATGTAACTTCGAATGGAAACACGCGACTAGTAAAAAATCCACAAATCGAAAAGGATCAGAGCCAAATTGGATATTAATATAGTGGATCATAGATTATCATTCAACGATCGAATAGTTGAACAAAATCGTTGAAACGTACCTGAACTCTATAGTTATTTTGAACGAACTCTAGTGATTTAGGTTGTCGTATAGATATCGATGACTCCGTATTATATATGTAAAACTGTTGACATACACACACACGGATTATATTATCAGCAGAGCAATTGTCCAGCATGTTTTGTCGTTGACACATTGTTTTAATTAATGATAGATGGATATGGTTTTGTATGTATCATCACAACATATGAACGAACATGCATGTGTGTCATCATCAGGTCCAGCCAGGACTCTTGGTGAACACTGAACTAACTAACTACCCTGGTGGTGTTTTGTGATTGTCAATAACACATTTAACCATGGATGATATATATGTTTTTGAGTTGGATATTATTAATAAAACTATGCTTAATTAATTTATTATTCATATTAAATATTATACCCTATCAATACTCAATTGAAAGGTTCATTATTTCTGTTTATCAATAATATTCAATAACATAGTACAATCGATAATTTAAATTAAAAAATTAATAGTGCGTTTTAGTCTAGATGTAGTAAAGTTTTGTATTGATAAACGAATTTCGGAAAAATTTCTTCAGATATCCATCAAATCTACCTGTCGAAAATGACCATCAATGTTTAACTTTCTTTATATATGTAGAGTAGCAGTAGTCGTAGCAGCTTCGCCCGCGAAAATTGAAATTGTAAAGACCGTATATTACTCTGAAGCACTGATTTGTTTACTTGCTATTAATAGCATAGGTTTTGTAATATCTCATTCAAAAATAAAACGGAACCTAAATCCAAACTCTTGTCTCCTATAACCATAAGGTGAGGATTTTTATAAAACGCTTAGCACTCTTTTTGTTTATGTTTGAATAATAGTCTAAATAGCAAGTATCATGTATCTCAATTTGAGATCCCTATACAAACTCTCAGCGTCTATAAAACCGATGAAATGTATTCCTTTATTTGTCATAGATGAAATTCAAATTTTTATATGTCCATCTTAAAAAAAAACCTAAAACAAATTTTTACCGCATATGTGACCTCAAAAACGCTAAAGCTTGTATTTCTTCTATTCGGATTAACTGTAATGTTAATATAAATATTTACAACTTCAAAGTTTTAATACTTAAATAATAAATTCATTATAATTCTTCCCTATGAGAAATTCCGCTTAATTTTTACGTGAATTTTTTGTAAAATGTGTTGTCTGCTCAGATCTATTGTACGCGTGTGGAATGTCTACAGTGACGTGTGTAGTGTCGGCAGTACATTCTCGGTGAAGTACGGCGAGACGTTACAAGCGCGGGAGTGGACTCTCAGTACTCGGTTTGACTCGTTTCGCCTCGGAAGCGCTCCATTTCGAGTCGTTTTTTTAGTCACAAGTTAAAGGAAGCGAGCGGTGATTGAGAGCGCGCTGAGTGTACTGAGTACACCGTCTACGATCGCGGCATAACGTGGATTTTAATAATTAGCAACGTCTTCAACTATCTCATCCATTGACTGAACGACTACTGTATTGTTGGCAGAACACTGTATTGACGGCGCCACACGAATAATAATGTTTTAAAATTAATGAATGAAAAAGAAAAATGTTAGTCGGCGTGAGGTTAAAAGGAGACAACTATCTTATTACCGACGAAAGAAGGAGGTACTCAATTCAACCTGTATTTTTTTATATATGTATGATCACGCATAACTTTTTACAGAGTAGTCCGATTTTGATAATTCTTTTTTTGTTGGATAGGGTATACTTCAAAGTTTCTTCCCATATAAATTTAAAAAACAATTCAAATTTTAGCCACAAAAAAATAAAAAATAAGACTTCCCAGCGCTTCCACTAAAGAAAAATATCATAGATATCATAATATATATTCTGTGTGTAAACACTATTTGAAAGCA